>CM070639.1:28543888-28958633 GCA_036346255.1 Ampelocalamus luodianensis | reverse complement strand
ACCTACCGAAGCCCGAAGCTCAAGCGACCTAGCCTGTGTGACTGTGTCACCGACCGATGGACCCCACATGTCGAATTCGCTTTTTAATTTCTGTAACTCTGTACTGATGCAAGCATTGCGCAATAAGTGGATTTTCAGAGGAAAATAATTCTGAAATTCAATAAAATTTCGATTTAGATATAAACTTCTTAAATTCATAACTTTTGCATATGAACTCTAAATTGGGTGATTCAAATTGCAAAATTTATATAAAATTATAATCTAGCTAACTAAACCAAAATATTTCAGTTTGGAGTTAATTTAAACTATGTTTTTGAATTTATTTGAATTTGAATATTGAATTTGTCGATTTTCACAGATAGAATTCTTATATTTACTCCGAGAGTTCGATCAATCAAGATTTAGAATCTCCAAGATATCGATCAAGGCAAGTTACACCATTGACCATATTGCCCTATTATTTTAAGTTATTTTCAGTTTTTAAATTTCTTATTGCATGCATATGTTGTTATAAATATTTTAATATCCTGCTTTTACATATAGTTAATTCCATATGTTATTGTATGGCCAAATTTGAATGTTGTATTCTGACTACCTTGATACCATAGGCAAGATATTACCAAAATTCAAATATATGCTTAGCAAGCTTAGTCCACATTTACAGTAATTTGGGAGGGTTTACACCGCATTTCTACAAATTGTTTTCAAACTTGTTATTGTGGTATTGTTTTACCACATGAGTTTATAAATGAAGTTTTTATTCAAAATAAAATCAAAATGGGTTTGGACTTGGGCGAATGGTATTCAATGATGGGTGCAGTTTATGCACCGTTTGATCCGTTAAGATCAAGGCCCATGGTTGTAGGAATGACGCCAAGTCAATTGAGGACCTGGCTTTGAGCCGCTGTAACATCCCAAATTTTGGCTTGTGTTTCAAATGTAAGAAATTGAGGGTAAATTAAAACTTTTCCTTCATCCTTTTACTCTTGAAACTTTTCTCAAATTCTTGTAAAGGAATTTTGGGAATTCAAAATCAAAAGCCTCAATTATCAAGTCAACAACCTCCTTGGTCAAATATTTTGTCAAACCCTTGGAAATAATTTTCCCGGTTCTAGGGTTGCTTGGTAACACCTCCAATTATTTCCTAATTTTGGGAAATTATTTGAAATATTTTAGAGGCAAGTCAAACCTTGGTCAACTGCTTTAACCTTCGAATTTCTTGAGAAAATTCTCCAAAGTAACAAAACCCTCTGAAATTTTATGGAAGGTTAACCCAAGGTAAGCAAGCTCCAAAAAATTTCATAAAGTTTGGAGTTGATTTGATGCCCCAATTAAATCCTCAAAGTTTCAGTTCAAAATCAAAACCTAATGGGTTTGCACTGCTCATTGACTCGAGTCGCACTTCTGCTCGAGCCAACCGACTTTGGCCGAAAGCAACTCAATCAGACGGCGCGCCCGACCGTTGGATTCCATCGACGGCCGCGCTCATATATGCATTCGACAACTCCGTTCCCGGATTCGCACTCGTTGATTTCAACGGCGCCGACGCTCATCCGATGCCGCTTAACGGATCGCGCTAGCCCTGGATGCAACTGACGGCCGCCATCGCCGCTCCTCCTCGCCAGCTGCCACGCTGCCAAGGCCGCTTCGCCATGGCGGCAGAGGCTCAGGCGAGCGCCGCGCCCACTCACCCGACGCCAACGCGCAGTGCATTAAATGCGCCGCCGCCAGCCGCCCAAAGTCCATCGCCACCGCTTCCCGCCGCCGTCACGACCGCGGAGGCGCTGCGCATCCGAGGCTTGCTGCCGCTGCCCCGGCTTTCCTCGCCACAAAGCTCCCATCTTCCTCCCTCGCTTCCTTTACGCACTCGTGAGCTTCCCCTTGCACCCACCGCATTTGTGGAGCTCCCAAACGCCTGCTGCTTTCTCGCCGCCATTGTTGCCGCGAGCTTCTGGGTGAAGGCCGTGCTCCGGGTTCCTCGCCCTTCTTGCTCCTCGCACTCTCTCACCCTGGTGCTTAACAACCGCCACTTCAGTTGTTTCAACGGAGCACCGGATTTTGATTTCCCAATCGCCGCGAGCATCCTTCTTCGCTCTGCCACGGTGAGTGCTCCTTTTCTAATTCCTTTCGTGGAGCTTCAGGTTCTTAGAACCCATCGTGATGACGCGCATGGTTGATTTTACCTGCACTCGCCTTCCTCGCCATCTTCCTCGTCCGCCGCGGAGTTTCGCCGCCGAGCCGCCCGACGCCTCTCTCGCACTCCAAGCTCCGCCGTAGCTCCTCGTAGCCCCTAGATGCTCGCACCGCTGAATGGTCCGCCGCGGAGCTATTTGTCGTTGTCGCCGTTGTCATTTTTCCCGCCGCGCCTCGCCGCCGCGCCACGCTCGTCCACCACCGCCGGTGGTGGACAGAGGGCGCGCAATGCTATTGCGCACCCATTCTCGCATTCACTCGCGCCACCGCAGCTTTGGTCGCCGCAGTTTTGGCCGGTTTTTCGCCGCTGCTGTCGACGACAACGCTAAGTGAGCGACGTGGCCGGGTCTTCTACCGCTGGATCCGCAGATCAACAACCTCGAGCCTCCACGCCGCCTCCGCTCGCCGCGCGTGAGGAGTGTTTGGTCTGGTTCAATGTCGCCCGTTGATCTGAGATCGACGGCCTCATTCGCCACGCCGCTAGGTGTTAGTGAAGTCCCAAAGTGCTAAGTCCGTAAATCGTCACATTAGGTCTTGTCATTTTCATATCTTTGTCATCTTAGATCCAAATTAGATGATTCCAGTTTTGTTAGCTTCCTTATAACTTGCACTTAAATAGAAAAATAATTGTAGACCATGATCAAATCTGGAAAACCATTTTCAAAAATAATAAACAATTGAACTTAATAATCGCTTTTCAAACTTTAGCAAACTTGTAAAATGCATAACTTTTAGTCTATAGCTCATTTTTGTATGAATCCAATTGGATTAGCTTCCACTGCTAGTGTATTTGCTAGAAAATTGGTTTCACAAATTTTACTGTTTTTAAAAATCATAAGGGTCATATTTTAGTTTAATACCCTAAAACAATTTAGACAAATCGTAACTCTTTCAATATAACTCCAAATGACCTGAAATTTTATATAGGTTACCACTATACCAGTGGGTAGCTACCATAAAAATTTCAGCTTCAAACCTTTCTAGAAAATATTTTTGCTACAAAGTAATTATGGCAAAATAGGTTTTTAGGGGATATCTTTGCACCACAAATCCAAATTAGGTTTTTCCAGTTTCTATGTCTAGGTATATCCATATTCTACCTTGTGTGTAAATTTCACGATTTGGATAATTGTTGCTTGCTTTTTCATTTAAGTGTTGCTCGCCTTATTGGTTGTTTTCGCTCTTTCGCTTAGGATTCGATATTTCACAGTAACCCCGAGAGCGAATTCTCCAACAAATTGAGCAACAGCAAAGGTGCAAGCGCTTGATCATTTCCATTCAATCCCATTACTTTAAAGTCTAATACTTTGTTTAAACTTTATGTATGCATTGCTATTTGGGTGTTAAATTGATTAGTTAATCCCTAGTTGCATAACTGTAGGTAAATCAATATCTCTACTACCTAAGCCTAGGTTATTTGTCGTGTGATTAGAGTTCGTTGATGAGCTCTGTCACTTAGTAGATTTCAATAAATATTGCTTAGCCATGCCTAGTATCTAGAGTATTGGGCGATCATCGACTTAGTCAATTGATCTTGATCACACAAATACTTATATTATTCCATTATGTCCAACCCTTGTGTTTTACCATTTTGCAAATCAAAATCAAAACAAAATTATATCTTGGCTTGGGCACAATGGTATGTTGGGTGATCTGCTGGGTGTGATCGAATGGTGCCTAAGTCCCTAAGGACCGAGTTACTTGTGCCATTGATCCAAGCAATTAGTGCGCACAACCACACGAGGGGATATGGAACCTCTCGACTAAGTACTTTGGGAGGTGTTAATTATGAGCTGGTCGGGGGTGTTCCTGTGTGTGTGTGTTTGTGGTGTTGGAGGGGCACATTAGCACCTGCTAGGTCGCTTAATGTGTCTTTCTCCCATGGGTTGCGCCTTAATTAGCATCGCCCATTGGAAAGCGCCTTGTTAGTCTTAGCCATGCTCGCATACCAAAGGAAGTGTGCTAACCGTGGTCGGTGGAAAGACTGCCCATCGGTGGGTACATTGGTACACCCTCGCAGTGGTTAAAACTATTCGAATAGCCTCGCCCCAGGTTATGGACACACTTGGTTATTTCCCACAAGAACTAGACTACAACCTTTAAAAACTTAAACTTGACATGGGTGGTATGAAGGGTACTTCATGTTATTGTTGTGGTGACTATGGGTTAGTCACTTCTAGGTTGGTGTTGTTCTCATCTATGTTATTATTGTCTCTCTTTATTTGAACAATAAAAGTTAATTGCAAACTTGCTTTGAATCTATTACCTTATTGTAAATGAAAACTTGCTTTATGCCGTCAAAATAAGTCCAAAGCCTCATCCACTTAAATAAAGCTTGCATGTAGTTAATTATAGTTCATTATCTCACACGTCAGCTTTATGTAGTACAAAAACAAGTTTTGTACTCATCCGCTTTGCTTAATATTAATTGTTGCAGAGGAAGAAGGTGAGCCCCAAGGGCCTCACTTTTGTGAGTCGTGGTTATGCGCTGCTTGGGACGATTAGCTTGACGGTCCTGCTGGTTGCCTTGTGTGTAAAGGCACACCGATTGGCTTTTGTTTATCGCCATCTTATGGCCATTTTGCTTCCACTGTATTTACTTATCTTTATGAATTTTGGCCATCGGCCTCTTTGTAATAACTCTCTTTATATTATCTATGTCTTTCGCTTGTTGCTTTGCTTCTCGCTCTATGTGTATGAATGGAATTGATGCATGATTTTGTAGCGGTGTGTATACTGCATTTCTCGGAAGTATACATATCTTCGAGGCTTGGTTTATTTGATTTGTATCGTTAGGACCAAGTGGATGGTTAAACAAGATGCTTCTAATAAACAGGGTCCTCACAAAGTTGGTATCGTGAGCCATTCCGACCGTAGTAACCCAAGCTTGGTCGTTCTTAGATATTTTGAAAACCTTATTTTCAAAGGGTCAAATGATTTGAAAGCTTAAGTAAGTTCTCTGATTTTATTCCTTACCTATCTTAGCTTTCTTTCTCTGCCTTGCTCTAATTTGAGTTTTAAAAGTGTTTTCCCTTCCTTCTCTCAAAAGATAGTCATTATCGACACTGGGTTTTGGGACCAATGAGCTTGGCAAATTGAAATGTTAGCCGCTCTCTACAAGGTTTTGAAGCTCCGGTTGAAGATTTCAATTAGGAGGCTTGATGCAAACTGACAGCGATCATTCAATTTCCTGACAGCAGGCTCAAAGGTTCTAAACTGTAGAAAATAAGAAATTAACCAAGTAAAACTTGGGAATAAAAGGGTAAGATGTGATACTAGTTAGCTAAGTATCTAACGTTATTTTTATCGCCTTAACCTTGTTCTTGAGTAGTGTTAGCTGGTTGTAGTGTGCTGAAATTTTTATCTTCTCACACTATTACTGCTCATTCAATACTGTTAATGGCATTGAGAAGTTGAGCTTGGTTTGGAGTTTCTTGCTGTTTTGGAGCTTCTTGGAAACATTTAAAGTTGTTACTTGTTGTTTTGGCTTTCTGTTAGGTGATGTCTCATTCCCTAATCGTTAGCTTTCGCCATCAACTTCTAATGTTAGTGCTTGGTTTCTAACCTAAGTTTCTTAAAGCAGATGGTCGAGGTACTGTAGCGCCGTGGTCGCACCTGTTTAGATGAGGAGCTCCGCTCCGACCATGGCTCGAGGTCCTTCTCCGCATCGAGCGCAACCGCCAGAGGACAGAGGGTCTCGCCGATGTTATTGCGCTGCAACACCTCCGCCTCTTCCTGCCTCAGATCCGGCAGGTGGACATCACCCCGTGGGGCCTTGCCGAAGTTTCTTCGCACTCACCCCACGCTCTCTGTGTCCAGGACCCATTGGACGCAGATGACTCGTCGCACAAAGTTGAGCGTAAGCTCGACGCTGCTCGCCCGACCAGACATGGCACTTTTTGCCTCCCATCGCCTTCAGGGGCACTCGTGGGAGAACTTCTGGCCATGCAGCCCGCCGCCACACCGCCTCTTGGGATGAGTTCCGACGGCGCCCGCCGAGCTCACATCCTCGCCGCTTGATGAAGTCAAGAAGAAGGAGCGCGCGCAAGCAAGGGCGTAAGTCGCTGATGGAGTACTGCACGAGTTCAACCACTTGGCCTCGCTATGCTCCATCCGAGGTGGCCACCGATGAGGCCAAGGTGAGAAGTTCATGGAGGGTTTGTCCGAGGAGCCGCAAGATGTGCCTCCATTGTGGACTTTGCGACTTCCGTGCCTTGCGGACAAGGCCATTGTTGCCGAAAGCACAAGGCCAAGGCGCCGGGCGAGTCCCGCAAGCGCAAGTGGAGGCCCAATGGTCGCATGTGCCGCCTCTCTCGCCCTCGTGCCCGCCTACCTCAGGCCCGCTCGTGGCTTCCTACCACCGAGGCCGCCAAAGACCGCCTCGCTCCGCAGCCGTGCCTCGCCACGCGGCGCCGCAACCAACAGGTGGCCCCGCAATCCGGCCGCCGGTCACTTGCTTTTCGTGCAACCGGGGCATTATGCCAATAGTTGCCCTAACAGATCGAGCGCCCCGCCCCAATGGAGGACGCGGCAGGAGGTGGTTCTTCCGTGATCGGTTGTCCCCGCTACCAAGGCGTGGGTAGTGGCCGCACAACCCGATCTCCGCGAGGAGGCACAAAGCGCACCGACGCCGTGTTGGGTACCTTTCTGCTAACTCTTTCCTCGCTACGCTTTGTTTGATTCAGCGCATTCATTCTTTTGTTTCAGTCTTTGTCGCCGTGGAGGTCTTCTTTACCCATTGTTGGTCCCGCCGCCATTCGCGCCTGCCTCGAGTTGAGAGTCAACTGAGTGTAGGGATGTCCCCGAGATAGAAGGGGTAGGATTCTTGCAAACCTTATCCTCCTTCGATCGGGCGAGCTTAGATGTAATCCTAGGCATGGATTGGTTGTCTCAAGACATGGGACAAATTGATTGCGCTTAGGAGGCTCATCTACCTCACCGCCCTTCCGCGAGCAGTTCGCCACTGCCGCAGGTCCGTGATCTCTTCGCGCCGGCGAAGCCAACTCTAGATATTAGTGAAGTCCCAGCAGGTATGTGACTTTGTTGATGTCTTCCCCGACGACCTTCCGTGGATGCCACCACCTCGAGACCTCGAGTTTGTCATTGAGTTGGTTCCTGCATCGCCCGATTTCAAAGAGGCCTCACTGATGGACCCAATTGAGTTGGTGGAGTTGAAGAAGCACCGGGTGAGCTTCAAGAGAAGGGTTTCATCCGCCTCTAGCTCATCTCTCTTGGGGATGCTCAGCACCTTGTCCCAAAGGACAAGACGCCAAGATAAAGCGCTGATTACCGCCCACTTAATGAAGTAACGGTAGAAGAACAAGTACCTTTGCCCTCAGATCGATGACCTCTTCGATCAATTAACCGAGCTCGCTTTCCAAGATTGATCTCGAGAGTGATATCATCGTTCGGATTCGACCGAGGATATTCAAGACGCTTTTTCTACTCGTTATGGCTTGTACGAGATACCGCCATGTCATTCTACTTTTAACCAATGCTCCACTTTTGTTCATGAACCTCATGAATCGTGTTCATGGAGTATTTGGATAGGTTCGTTGTGGTCTTCATCGATGATATCCTTATCTACCCAAGAGCGATGAAGAACACACCGAGCATTTGAGGCTTGTGTTGGGCAAGCTTCGTGAGCACCAATCAGATGCGGTTCAGCAAGTGTGCTCGTTGAAGGAAGTAGCCTCTTAGGCCATATTCTTTCTGGCAGAGGCGTGGCCGTGATCCTAGCAAGATCGACGTGCTTTCTCGAGTCACCACTTCGGCCACCTAAGTTCAAGTTTTCTTGGTTTAGCGATATTATCGCCGCTTATCGAGAACTTCCAAGATAGCGGCCGGCGACGGAGTTGCTCAAGAAGGACAAGAAGTTCTCGTGGTCCGATTATGCAGGAAAGTTTCTGCGCTTAAGAAGCGATTGACCACCGCTCCCGCTCTTGTTCTCCCGGCGTCCGCCGGCTTCGATATCTTTTGTGACGCTTCGCCGAGGCTCCTGCTGTGTCCTTATGCAAGAAGGCAAGGTAGTGGCCTATGCATCAAGGCAATTGAGACCTCATGAACTTAACTATCCTACCCATGACTTGAGTTAGCCGCAGGATCCATGCACTTAAGATTTGGCGACATTACCTAACTCCAGAATCGCTGTGAAGTGTATTCTGATCACAAAAGCTTGAAGTATTTGTTCACCCAACTGCACTGAACCTCCGCAAAGGAGATGGTTGAGTTGATCAAGGACTATGACATGGGTATTCACTACCATCCGGCAAGGCCAATGTCGCTATGATGCACTTAGTCGCAAAGCGCATTGCAATGCATTGTTGCTTCAGAGCATCACCTCTCTTCTAGAGGAGTTTCATTGCCTCAACTCGGGTTTGGTTGAGCATGGTTCCTCGCCGCCTTGGTTGTACACCAACCTTGGTGGATCGGATCAGTTCCGCCGCTAGCCGATGTTGGGGTAAACCACATCAAGGAAAATGTCAAGAACGGAATACCAAGCGCTTCTCCGTAGATGAGCTTGGTGTCTTGAGGTTCGCAACGCCGTGGTTCCAAAGGACAAGGAGTTGCGGATTTGATCCTCCGCAAGCCCACGATTCCTCGCTATCCATTCATCCCGGGCCACGAAGATGTACCGTGATCTTCGCCAGAGATTTTGGTGGACCCAATGAAGAGGGAGATCGCGAGGTTCGCTGCCGAGCGCGACGTGGTGTCGCCGTGTCAAGGCCGAGCATCGCCCACCGATTGCTTCACTTGCCCATTCCGGAGTGGAAGTGGATTCGGCGGATGGATTTTATCACCGCCTACCCAGTCACCGCGGGCAATGATGCCATTTGGGTTATCATTGACCGCTGACAAAGTGGCGCACTTTCTTCCAGCCAAGACCAAGATTCGCATCGGCCACCATGAGCTCTATCTCGCCAGATAGTGAGCTTGCATGGTGTCAAGACGATCATTTCGATCGTGGTTCCATCTTCACTTCCAGCTCGCATAGCTTGCAAGAAGCTATGGGAACTCGTTTTTTCAAAGATAAAGATATCACCCCAAACAGATGGTCGACCGAGAGGGTCAACCAAGTTTTGAGGACATGTCGCGAGCTTGTGTTCTTTCCTATGGGAAGCATCGAGAAGTGCTTGCCATTCGCCGAAGTTTTCTTACAACAACAGCTTCTAAGCCGCCTCTGATGGCACCATTCGAGGCCTTATACGGAGAAAGTGTAGAACCTCGCTGAACTGGTCTCAGACCGTGAAAGACCTTTCTTTGGCCCGACTCAATTAATGAGGCCGAGGGTCAAGTCCACCATTCGTGACTACTTCGCGCATACCTCAATCCGTGCAGCAGAGCTGCGCGATCGCCGCCGCCGTGAGTTGAGCTTTGAGCCCAATGACTTCGCTACTCCGGTTTCTCCTCCAAAGGTCACCGCTTTGGTGTCAAGGAAAGTTAGCCTCGATATGTCGGTCCATACCGTGTTATCGAGAAGAAGGGAGCCGCGTTTACAAAGTTGAGTTACTCGCCGCACCGGGCGGTACATGATGTGTTCCATGTGTCCCACTAAAGAAGTGCTCCGTGTTCCAATCGAGGAAGTTCGCTGGAAACTCTTGATGTCCGTGAAGATTTGACTCACCGCGAGCGCCCTGCTCGCATACTCGAGGAAGTCGAACGAAGAACGAGGAATAAGACCATCAAGTTCCTTAAGGTTCAGTGGTCGAATCATTCAGAGGATGAGGCTACTTAGGAGCGAGAAGATCGCCTCCGCAAGTGCACTCACCCTCTTCTTTTCCGAGTGAACCAAATCTCTGGACGAGATTTTTGTAAGGGGGAGGTTTGTAACATCCCAAATTTTGGCTTGTGTTTCAAATGTAAGAAATTGAGGGTAAATTAAAACTTTTCCTTCATCCTTTACTCTTGAAACTTTTCAAATTTTGTAAAGGAATTTTGGGGAATTCAAAATCAAAAGCCTCAATTATCAAGTCAACAACCTCCTTGGTCAAATATTTTGTCAAACCCTTGAAATAATTTTCCCGGTTCTAGGGTTGCTTGGTAACACTCTGAATTATTTCCTAATTTTGGGAAATTATTTGAAATATTTTAGAGGCAAGTCAAACCTGGTCAACCTCTCTGCTTTAACCTTCTCTGAATTTCTTGAGAAAATTCCAGTGCACAAACCCTCTGAAATTTTATGGAAGGTTAACCCAAGGTAAGCAAGCTCCAGCTTAAAATTTCATAAAGTTTGGAGTTGATTTGATGCCTCAATTAAATCCTCAAAGTTTCAGTTCAAAAATCAAAACCTAATGGGTTTGCATCGCTCATTGACTCAGTCGACTTTGCTCGAGCCAACCGACTTGGCCGAGTCAACTAATCGCACGCGCGATCGATCGGCGCGCAAGGCTCGACCGCTTGATCTCCATCGACGGCTCGCTCATGTATGCATTCGACAACTCCGCTGCCCCGATTCGCAGCCGCTGGATTTCAATCGCGCGTCGACGCTCATCCGATGCCGCTTAACGGATCGCCGCCAGCCCTGGATGCAATCGACGGCCGCCATCGCCGCCCTCTCGCTGCCACCACCGCCAAGGCCGCTCGCGCCATGGCGTAGAGGCTCGGGGCGAGCGCCGCGCCCACTCACCGACGCCAACGGCGTGCATTAAATGCGCCGCAAAGCCGCCCGGAAGTCCATCGCCACCGCCCCGCCGCCGCCACGACCGCGAGAGGCGCCGCATCCGAGGCTTGTTGCCGCGCCCTCGCTTTCTCGCCTACTAAAGCTCCCATCTTCCTCCCCGCTTCCTTTACGCACCGTGAGCTCTCCTTGCACCCACCGCATTTGTGGAGCTCCCAAACGCCTCGCTTTCTCGCCGCCATTGTTGCCGCGAGCTTCTGCAAGGCCGTGCTCCAAAGGGTTCCTCGGCTCCTTTCTGCTCTCGCACCTCCTCTCACCTTGGTGGTGCTAACAACCGCCAATTTCAGTGTTGCTTCAACGGAGCACCGGATTTTGATTTCCAAATCGCCGCGAGCATCCTTCTTCGCTCCGCCACGGTGAGTGCTCCTTTTCTAATTCCTTTCGGAGCTCTCAGGTTTTAGAACCCATCGTGATGACGCGCATGGTTGATTTTGCCTGCACCGCCTTCCTCGCTATCTTCCTCGGTCCGTCGCGAGTTTCGCCGGAGTCGCCCGACCGCTCTCGCACTCCCAAGGCCCGCCGTAGCTCCTCGTAGCCCCTAGATGCTCGCACCGCTGAATGGTCCGCCGCGAGCTATTTGCCGTTGTCGCCGCTGTCATTTTTCCCGCCGCCGCCTCGCCGCCGCGCGCGCTCGTCCACCACCGCCGGTGGTGGTGGCTGCAGGGTGCGCAATGCTATTGCGCACCCATTCTCGGCATTCACCGCGCCATCGCAGCCTTGGTCGCCGCCAAGCAAGCCGCCGGTTTCTACCGCGCTTGTTTGACGACAACGCTGGCGGAGCGACGTGGTCGTCTTCGCCGCTGGATCCGCAGATCAACAACCCCGAGCCTCCACGCCGCCTCCGCTTCGCGCGCGAGGAGTGTTTGGTCTGGTTCAATGTCGTCCGTTGATCTGAGATCGACGGCCTCATTCGCCCACGCCGCTAGGTGTTAGTGAAGTCCCGAAAGTGCTAAGTCCGAAATCAGTGTCACATTAGGTCTTGTCATTTTCATATCTTTGTCATATTAGATCCAAATTAGATGATTCCAGTTTTGTTAGCTTCCTTATAACTTGCACTTAAATAGAAAAATAATTGTAGACCATGATCAAATCTGGAAAACCATTTTCAAAAATAATAAACAAGTGAACTTAATACTGTTTTCAGAACTTTTAGCAAACTTGTAAAATGCATAACTTTTAGTCTATAGCTCATTTTTGTATGAATCCAATTGGATTAGCTTCCACTGCTAGTGTATTTGCTAGGAAAATTGGTTTCACAAATTTTACTGTTTTTAAAAATCATAAGGGTCATATTTTAGTTTAATACCCTAAAACAATTTAGACAAATCGTAACTCTTTCAATATAACTCCAAATGACCTGAAATTTTATATAGGTTACCACTATACCAGTGGGTAGCTACCATAAAAATTTCAGCTTCAAAACCTTTCTAGAAAATATTTTGCACAAAGCTAATTATAATAAAAATAGGTTTTAGGGATATCTTTGCACCACAAATCCAAATTAGGTTTTTCCAGTTTCTATGTCTAGGTATATCCATATTCTACCTTGTGTGTAAATTTCACGATTTGGATAATTGTTGCTTGCTTTTTCATTTAAGTGTTGCTCGTCTTATTGGTTGTTTTCGCTTTTTCGCTTAGGATTCGATATTTGCGTAACCCGAGAGCGACCCTCCGCAACAAATTGAGCAACAAAGCAGTGCAAGCAGTTTGATCATTTCCCATTCAATCCCATTACTTTTAAAGTCTAATACTTTGTTTAAACTTTATGTATGCATTGCTATTTGGGTGTTAAATTGATTAGTTAATCCCTAGTTGCATAACTGTAGGTAAATCAATATCCTCTACTACCTAAGCCTAGGTTATTTGCTGTGATTAGAGTTCGTTGGATGAGCTCTGTCACTTAGTAGATTTCAATAAATATTGCTTAGCCATGCCTAGTATCGGTAGGTATTGGGCTATCATCGACTTAGCCTCGTGATCTTGATCACACAAATACTTATATTATTCCATTATGTCCAACCCTTGTGTTTTACCATTTTGCAAATCAAAATCGAAACAAAATTATATCTTGGCTTGGGCACAATGGTATGTTGGGTGATCTGCTGGGTGTGATCGAATGGTGCCTAAGTCCCTAAGGACCGAGTTACTTGTGCCATTGATCCAAGCAATTAGTGCGTACAACCACACGAGGGGATATGGAACCTCTCTGACTAAGTACTTTGGGAGGTGTTATTATGAGCCGGTCGGTGGGTGTGTTCCCGGTGTGTGTGTTTGTGGTGTTGAGGGGAGCATTAGCACACTGCTAGGGCTGTTTAATGTGTCTTTCTCCCGTGGGTTGTGCTCTAATTAGCATCGCCCATTGAAAGCGCCTTGTTAGTCTTAGCCATGCCTCGCATACCAAAGGAAGTGTGCTAACCGTGGTCGTGGAAAGGCGGGCTCATCGTGTGGGTACATTGGTACACCCCCGCAGGTTAAAACTATTCGAATAGCCTCGCCCTAGGTTATGGACACACTTGGTTATTTCCCACAAGAACTAGACTACAACCTTTAAAAACTTAAACTTGACATGGGTGGTATGAAGGGTACTTCATGTTATTGTTGTGGTGACTATGGGTTAGTCACTTCTAGGTTGGTGTTGTTCTCATCTATGTTATTATTGTCTCTCTTTATTTGAACAATAAAAGTTAATTGCAAACTTGCTTTGAATCTATTACCTTATTGTAAATGAAAACTTGCTTTATGTCTAAAATAAGTCCAAAACCTCATCCACTTAAATAAAGCTTGCATGTAGTTAATTATAGTTCGTTATCTCACACGTCAGTTTTATGTAGTACAAAAACAAGTTTTGTACTCATCCAGCTTTGCTTAATATTAATTGTTGCAGAGGAAGAAGGTGAGCCCCAAGGGCCTCACTTTTGTGAGTCGTGTTATGCGCTGCTTTGGGACGCATTAGCTTGGCGTGTCCGGCTGGTTGCCTTCAGGTAAAGGCACACCGATTGGCTTTTGTTTATCGCCATCTTCTCGCCATTTTGCTTCACTGTATTTACTTATCTTTATGAATTTTGGCCTACTTCCTTCTTTTGTAATAACTCTCTTTATATTATCTATGTCTTTCGCTTGTTGCTTTTGCTTCGCCTATGTGTATGAATGGAATTGATGCATGATTTTGTAGCGGGTGTGTATAATGCATTTGGAAGTATACATATCTCGAGGCTTGGTTTATTTGATTTGTACCGTTAGGACCAAGTGGATGGTTAAACAAGACATGTTTAATAAACCGGGTCCTCACACGCTTATTGCTATGCCATAACGCATCACCACATGTCCTCGTATGGGCAGGATTTGGCTAACTAATTTGTGATGTCCTAGTATATTTATGTCATGTGATTTTGTGGGTGTCTGCTAGACGCTTTATTCCCACTTGGCGCAAGAGGGGGCTTCCGAGGACTGGCCATCCAAAGGGCTAAACCTTAGCGCATGAATGTACTAGGATAAACATTGTAAAGGCCTCATGGTAATTGCTCACCACACGCCTACTGGCGTGAATTGGCCGACATAACGAGCATGTCACCTCGTGTGGGTAAAGTTGTACCAACTCGCAGAGTAGAAACTATTCAATAGCCGCCCGCATGTCATGGACATGCTAGCAGGCCACTTAAAGTTAGTATTGTTTTTGGTTTTAAAATGCTTTATTAAATGTTGAGGATGGTCAATCCTTGTGAAAATTTAAGGAAGCCAAGTGTTAGAGGGGATCCTTCACTTTATCATTGGAGGTTATCCACATTATATCATTGTTATTTCAAAATATGATTTTATCCATAGTATAAAAATTGCCTTAGAAACTACTATGCTTATTCAAACCGAAATGTCACTTATGCAAAACAACTCGCCATACTCACTTGTTTCCTTATGCATGCATTTAAATTCAATATTGTGTGACTTAAGTAGCACGGTAGTAGTGCTCACTCTTACTCGAATAAATCTTATTCAGAGAAGATCGCTTATTGACGGTGAGGACCCTGACGAGTAGGCCTTTTCGACCTGCACGATTGCTCAGGGCGATCGTGGCTCCTACTATTATGTTATTTCCACTGTGTTTATCATTTGACATTTGATGTTATTATTCGCATCATTTGTATTAAATAGCTTATTTATTTAATGCCATCTACGCTGTGATATGAATGTGATATTCATTTTTGTGAGACCGTACACCGAAATCTCGGATCGTGTTTGAACACGAGAATTCGGATCCTTCGCCTCCCGTTCGCATAAAAGTGGTATCGAGCCGTGTTTCGATCCCGGGACTCGTGGTTATGGCCCACCACGCCTCGCCGCGCATCAACCGGAGGACAATTTCAGCAGAAGAGCTCCGCCTCACGCAGGAGGACTCGCTTTCACCGCAACGAGACAGCCATTATGCCAACAGATGCCCTCAAGAAGCGCAGCAACGCGCCTTCCAAGCCAAAGACCAGAGCCACAACCATCGGCGCATCGCAGTTGCCAGGCTTCAAGGGACGTAGAACCACGCCACGGCCGAGGAAGCCTCAGCAGACCGGATGTTGTGCTTGGTATGTTTCTCGCCAATTCAATACCAATTTTCTGCGTTATTTGATTCGAGTTTCAGATTCTTTCGTGTCAAATAAATTTGTGGGCAAAATGGGTTACCGCTTTCCTTAGCAAATCCCATGATAATCCATTCTCTGCTCGTAAATGAGAACTAGTTCTCTATGCCCAACCTCACCCTTGAAATATCCGAGTAACCTTCCCAGCAGCATTTGATAGTCTTGCATTCCTAAGGTCCGACGTTATTCTTGGAATGGACCGTTAGCCAAGAATCATGGACAAATAGATCGCGCTAATAGGTCTATCACTCTCACAAATGGAGAAGGAATTTTAGTTGAGTTCAAACCCAAGACTCGCACTCAATGGAAGTTCTATCTCACCAAAGATGAAGGAAGTAAAACTTGAAGACATACCGTAGTCCGAGAATATGCCGATGTCTTTCCCGATGAATTACCCGCATGCCACCGACGGACGCCATGTTCTTAATTGACTTAGTCCCGTGAACAGCTCCAATATCGGCTTAATTTATAGAATGCCAAATAATGAGTTAGCGGAATTGAAGAAACAGATTGAAGAATCGCAAGCGCAGGTTACATCCACCCAGCCATCACCTTGGGGAGCACCAGTCGCTCGTCAAGAAAAAGGACAATAGCATGAGAATGTGTGTTGATTACGTATCACTCAATGAGGTGACGATCAAGAACAAATACCCTTTGCCCAGATAGATGATTTGTTCGATCACCAAAGGAGCAAGTGTCTTCTCAAGATTGATTTGAGATCGCTATCACCAATCAAGATCGATCGTAAGATATTCCAAGACATTTTCACCACCGTGATATGGACCGCATTTAGTTTACAAGTGATGTCATTTGGTTTGACGAACGCCGCTTATTTCATGAATATGATGAACAAAGTGTTCATGGAATTTCGGATAAGTTTGTGGTTGTTTTCATCGATGACATTCTCATCTACTCAAGGATGAAGAGGAACACGAGAAGCATATCAGATGATATCGACAAGCTCCGAGAACATCGCTTTATGCTAAATTCAGAAAAGTGAATTTTGGCTAAGTCAAGTGGCATTCCTTGACATATTGTGTCGCAGAGGAATCGCAGAGATCCCGCCAAGGTTGAAGCCGACGATTGGAAGCAACCCAGACTGGCCACCAAGTGAGAAGTTTCTTGGACTAGCGGTTATTACCGCAGTTTATTGAAAATTTCTAAGATTGCAAGACCCATGACTCAACTTCAAGAAGGAGAAGAAATTTGATTGGACAGATGCCCGTGAAGAAAGTTTTCAAGATCTCAAGAGGAGATTAGTCTCAAGACTGTGTTAGTTTTACTGATATCCATAAAGATTTCGAGATCTTCGCGACGCATCCCGCCAAGGTCTCTGATGCGATTGATGCAGGAGGGCAAGGTAGTAGCTTATGCATCGAGGCGCTGAGGCCACATGAAGGGAATTATCCAACCCACGATCTAGAGTTAGCAGCGACAGTGCATGCCTTGAAGATCTCATGACATTATCTCATTGGTAATCGTGAGATTTTCACGATCACAAGAGTTTGAAGTATATATTCACACAGTGTAATTAAACCTTCTGGCAGAGAAGATGGTTAGAGTTGATAAAAGATTACGATCTTGGAATCCATTATCACCAGCAAAGCAAATGTAGTTGCAGCATGCCCCGAGTAAAGGCCTATTGCAATACCATGATGGTGCAGTATGAACAACTAGAACTACATGAAGAATTGAAGGCCTAAACTTGGAGATTGTCACCAAGGTTGTGTGAATGCTTTGAAGTACAACCGACTCTTCAAAGTCGATTAGAGAAAAACAACTAGAAGATGATGACATCAAGGAGATCAAGAAGAATATGCGAAGAGGCAAGGCTCTGTGATTCACAAGATGAACAAGGAACAAGATGGTTTGGGAATCGATTTGTGTACCTAACCAACAGTGAGTTAAAACAAATAATTTAAGGAGGCTCATGAAACGCCTTACTCCATTCACCCCTAAGCACCAAGATGTACCAGATCCAAAGAAAAGTACTGTGGGTCAGATGAAGCGAGAAATCGCTGAGTTCGTGCTCGCCGTGATGTGTGTCACCGAGTTAAGGCGTAACATCGAGACCACCGATTGTTGCGCCACTACCAATCCTGTAATGGAAGTGGGAAGAGATTGGCATGGACTTCATCACCGACTTCCTAGGACCCAATCAGATATGATTCTATCCGGGTGATAGTTGATCGGCTGACCAAAGTAGCTCACTTCATTCCCACAAGACTACATACGTATGTAACTGGCCATGTGAGTTATATGTGGCTAGGATTGTTTGTCTACACGGGTACCCAAGAAGATCGTGGTCCATGAGGTTCCCAATTTACATCAAGGTTTTGGCAGAGTTCATGAAGCCTTAGGCACTGCACTCAACTTCAAGATGTTATCATCCTCAAACAGATGGTCGATTGAACGCACCAATCAAGTCCTCAAGATATGCTCCGAGCCCGTGCCTTGGAATTTGGACAAAGTTGGGACAAGAATTTGCCGTATGCACTCTCGTATAACAATAGCCATCAAGCTAGTTTGCAAATGGCTCCTTTGAAGCATTGTATGGCGTAAATGCGTAACTCCACTCTGTGGATGAAGTAGGAGAGCATCAACTCTTGGACCCGAGATAATCAAAGAGGCGTAAAGTAAGGTCAAAGCTATAAGGGAACATCCGAAGTGGCACAAACCCGACAAAAAGTTATGCCGATAACCGTCTGAGGGATCTAAACTTTGAGGTAGGAGACTTGGTCTATCTCAGTGTCACCCACTGAGAGAGTAAGAAGATTCCGAACAAAAGGAAAACTCGCACCTGCATTTGTGGGGCCATACAAAATTCTAGCCAAAAGAGGTGAAGTGGCATATCGCCTGAGCTACCGTAAGCCTTGTCACCAGGTACGATGTCTTCCATGTATCCCGCTTAAGGAAATGCTTGCAAGCGCCGTAAGACCATACCTTCTTGGAAAGCTTCGATCTTCGAGAAGATCTCACTTACGTGGAGCGACCAATCAAGATTCTAGATGTCGCAGAGCGAGTCACCGTGCGTAATCATCGATCATACAAGGTGCAAGGGAGTCATCACCCTAAAGTGAAGCCACTTGGGAAAAGAAGAAGACCTCAAGACCAACTATCCCGATCTCTTTGTTAATTCAACTCAATCTCTGGTCGAGATTCCCTTAAGGGTAGGTTTGTAATGTACCAATTTTCAATTTCAGAAAATTTAAAAGTTTATTTATGTTTGTGGTTTTCCGAATTTTCAAAAGCTTTTTATAAATATTTTAAAGCTAAAACAAATTATTTACAAAATTAAAAGTCAACAAATAGTTGAAAATAATTTTATTAAGTCTAATGAGTATGGAAATTTCTCGTGAATTTTTCCATAATTTTTAGAAGTATTTTGCTATTTTCTAGAGCTATTATGAATTATCGAATTAAAACAAATGAGAAATCAAAAGAAAATCCAAAATAGCGCGCGCCGAAACCCACCACCCCGCCAAATCTCTCCCCCGCGCCCGCACGGCCAAACCGCCCGCGCTCTCTCTCTCAATGGACTTATTCTCTCTCATTGTCTGATCTCGCCGATGGTCGAGATCGTGACACTTAACCCAACCGCTCCCATCGCCTCAACCGCCGATCTCAATCCAACGGCTAGGAGCATCCTGCTCATCGCACATCCGTTGCTATCACCGCTTGATAAAGATCCAACGCTCTCCTTCATCGCCAACCCCGGTCGCCGCTCTCCGCGGAACCGCCAGAGCTCACCATTTTCGCTGTGAGTCGAGCCCCACGATCTCGACTGCAGTAGCCTCCGCCCACGATCACGCGCGCGCTGGCCGCACAAGCAACCGCCACGCCCCGCACTTCGCTACCCATCATCCCCACGCTCGCCACAACAACCCGCAACCGCCACGACCTCGCCACGCCCCGCCGCTATAGCTCGCCTGCACTTATAAAAGGGAGCACCAGCGCGCTTACGCCCTCATCACAACGCCCAAACTCACACCTCACGCCCGAGCTCGCCAGATTCGAGATTCATCGCCGCGCCACCGTGAGCTTGGAGCTCGCTTGCGCCGCCGCCACCACCGCTGGGTCCCCGCCGCCACCACCTTCAGACGCTGTGATTCTCGCGATCCCGCGCGCACTCTTCGCCGCCGAGGACCTCCGAGAACCTTCCGCCGCCACCCGCACTCGCCGCCGCCTCTCTCGCCGCCACCATCTTCCCGACTCGCCCCTGGCGAGGGCACCATCGCCATCGCGATCGCCGCGCGACTCAAGCACCCTCCATCGCCGAACGCCACCGAGCACCACCGCCGCCGCCACCAAGGTCTCCGCCGCAAACCCGCCGCCGCCAACTCCGACGACCATCCGCACTCACCCGGCATCAACTTGTTCGCAATACTTTCTACACACCGTACCAATCACACTCACCGCTGAGCACTAGAACGCCGCTGCCGCCGCACTGCACGCCGCCGGCGTTGAGTCGACGTGCCGCCACGTGGGCGCTCACGTAGCCGCCACTCGGCAAGCATACGCGGCGCCGCGCGGCGCCGCTGCCGCAGCCGACAGGGCGTGGTCCACCGCCCGGCCCAAGCTCGCGACCCAGCCTGTGGACTGTGTCACCGACCGATGGACCCCACATGTCGTAATTCGCTTTTTTAATTTCTGAAAATCTCAGTGGCTGATGCAAGCATTGCGCAATAAGTGGATTTTCAAGTAGGAAAATAATTCGAAATTCAATAAAATTTCAGATTTAGATATAAACTTCTAAATTCATAACTTTTGCATATGAACTCCAAATTGGGTGATTCAAATTGCAAAATTTATATAAAATTATAATCTAGCTAACTAAACCAAAATATTTCAGTTTGGAGTTAATTTAAACTATGTTTTTGAATTTATTTGAATTTGAATATTGAATTTGTCGATTACAGATAGAATCTTAACGACTCTGAGAGTTCGATCAATCAAGATTTAGAATTCCAAGATATCGATCAAGGCAAGTTACACCATTGACCATATTGCCCTATTATTTTAAGTTATTTTCAGTTTTAAATTTCTTATTGCATGCATATGTTGTTATAAATATTTTAATATCCTGCTTACATATAGTTAATTCCATATGTTATTGTATGGCCAAATTTGAATGTTGTATCCGACTACCTTGATACCATAGGCAAGATATTACCAAAATTCAAATATATGCTTAGCTGCTTAGTCCACATTTACGTAATTTGGGAGGGTTTACACCAGATTTCTACAAATTGTTTTCAACTTGTTATTGTGGTATTGTTTTACCACATGAGTTTATAAATGAAGTTTTTATTCAAAATAAAATCAAAATGGGTTTGGACTTGGGCGAATGGTCGGAATGATGGGTGCAGTTTATGCACCCGGTTTGATCCGTTAAGATCAAGGCCCATGGGTTGTAGGAATGACGCCAAGTCAATTGAGGACCGGCTTTGAGCCGCTTATTGCTATGCCATAACGCATCACCACATGTCCCGTATGGCGTGGATTTGGCCAACTAATTTGTGATGTCCTAGTATATTTATGTCATGTGATTTTGTGGGTGTCTGCTAGACGCTTTATTCCCACTCTGCGCAAGAGGGGCTTCCGAGGACTGGCCACCCAAAGGCGAAACCTCAGCGCATGAATGTACTAGGATAAAACATTGTAAAGGCCTCATGGTAATTGCTCACCACACGCCTACTAAGCGTGAATTGGCCGATATAACGAGCATGTCACCTCGTGTGGGTAGTTGTACCAACTCGCAGAGTAGAAACTATTCGAATAGTCGCTGGCCCACACATGGACATGCTAGTGGCCACTTAAAGTTAGTATTGTTTTTGGTTTTAAAATGCTTTATTAAATGTTGAGGATGGTCAATCCTTGTGAAAATTTGGGCAGGAAGCCAAGTGTTAGGAGGGGATCCTTCACTTTATCATTTGAGGTTATCCACATTATATCATTGTTATTTCAAAATATGATTTTATCCATAGTATAAAATTGCCTTAGAAACTACTATGCTTATTCAAATCGAAATGTCGCTTATGCAAAACAACTCCGCCATACTCACTTGTTTCCTTATGCATGCATTTAAATTCAATATTGTGTGACTTATGAGCACGGTAGTAGTGTTTCACTCTGGTCAATAAATCTTATTCAGAGAAGATCGCTTTATTGACGGTGAGGACCCGACGAGTAGGCCTTCCGACCTGCATTTATTGCCCGTGGCGCATCGTGGCTCCTACTATTATGTTATTTCCGCTGTGTTTATCATTTGACATTTGATGTTATTATTCGCACTCATTTGTATTAAATAGCTTATTTATTTAATGCCATCTACGCTGATATGAATGTGATATTCATTTTTGTGAGACCGTACACTGGAAATCCTCGATCGTGTTTGAACACAGAATTCGGATCCTTCGCTTCCCGTTCGATAAGCACCCCAATTGACTTGCAAAACTTTGAGCTTTCATGGCAAAGCACGCATCACCGATGAACACTATGATGAATCGATGCAAGCTATGAGCAACCTGTGCCAACAACAACAACAATCATCGCATGGAGCCCCAAACGCTCAAGGTCACCATGGATCTTCTAAACTTATGAGTTTATGAGGACTCGCCCACCAACATTCTCCTGACATGTCTCCCCAAGAGAGCTGCATGATTGGCTTCGGTCATTGAAAGGAAGTCCGATCACCCAAAGGCAACCGTGAGAAGGTTCTATACGCCACCCACTGATGGAAGGCATAGTCGCCAATGGTGGGAAAACTTGTGTGCCGCTTCACGAAGCCACGTGATATCACCCGAAGAATTTTTCAAAGATTTCGCCAAGATAATGTACCGTAAGGTATTATTGATCCAAGAAGGATAAGTTCCGCGCTCAAGCAAGGAGCTATGTCGTTGTCCACTATCTCAACAAGTTTTCCCACTAGCTCGCTATGCAGAAGATGTAGCCATAGACAAGGCTTGCCGAGTCGCTTGAAGTGGCTAAACACCGGATCGCAAGTCACTTAATTGCCCATACTTTCCCCGATTTCAAGAGTCTGGTCAATAAAGCCTTTGTTCTAGAGGACAAACGCAAGGAATCGAGGACAACCGCAAATGCCGGATGGCTCAAGCAAGGAAGTCATCAATCACAAGCAGAGGGCAAGGACGCTTCCATCGCAGCTCAACCGGCTTCACCCTGCACTTCGCTTAGAGCACGTGGCACCAACTTCAAGACTCGCCCACCGCCGTAACTTCCGCAACCTCGCACCGCCAACCCCAATCCAGGAGCAACCAACAGAACATACCACAGTATGTTACACTGCCGCCACCAGACATTTTTCTAACCAATGTCCGCAGTAAGGGTACAATCACCCAAAGACGCTTCAACCTTGAGCTACGCCATCCAAGACGCCACCACACATCAACCAAGGAGCTTCGCTGTTATCGATCAAGTCGAGGAGCACCGCAATGCGTGATCGAGGCCGTGTCAACCACATCACTCTAGAAGGAGCCCAGAAGCACCTGACGCCGATCGGGTAAGTCTCGTTAACTCAAGACTCGTGACGCTTTGTTTGATTTTGAGCTTCGCATTCATTTGTTTCGGATGTTTGCAACCAAGAATAATTTGAAGTTATGCGTTTAAGCATACTTTGCTAGTCCAATACCGAGCAAAGCTAAGCCCTAAAGTGGATGTTTAGGAGCTAAGTTACTCATAGCCGAGTTGAGTTTCTAGCCAACCTAATCGCATTTCAGATACCTGCACCATAGATGTCATTCTTGGCATGGATTGGTTATCCAAGCATAAGGTCGTATAGATTGTGGTCACAGAGTCAGTAATAATGAGGATACCAAGGGAAATAAGGTGGAATTTCTAGCTACCTCATCAGTGATGGACATCTCATAGTGAACACTTGAAGACCCTTTCCTTAGAAGAAGTACCACGGCCAAGGAATATCCGCATGTGTTTCCGTAAGAATTACTGTGAATGCCACCGATCGTGACATTGAGTTTGTCATTGACCTAGTGCCGTGGACAACACCAATTTCAAAGAGACCTTATCTGATGCCACCATGAATTGGTAGAGATGAAGAAGCGTGATAGAGGAACTTCTTGAGAAAGGTTTCGAGACCTAGTTCGCCGCCATGGGGAGCACCAATGTTGTTTGTCAAGAAAAAGATGGAAGTATGAGGATGTGTATTGATTACCGCTCTCAATGAAGTCACTATCAAGAACAAGTACCCACTACCCCGGATTGATGATCCGCTCGATCGATGAAAGGACCCGAGTGTTCTCAAAGATCGACTCACGATCAAAGTTACCATCAATCAAGATTTGTCCTAAGGATATACCAAGAGCGCTTTCAACGCAGATGGACATTATGAGTTCTTAGTCATGTCCTTTGGTCCGACTAATGCCCCGTGATACTTCATGAACATGATGAATAAAGTATTCATGGAATATTTGGACAAGTTCAGAGTTGTGTTTATTGATGATATTTTGGTTTACTCCAAGTCGGAGGCGTAACACGCCAAACATTTAAGGATAGTCTTGGAAAAGCTCGAGAGCATCGCTGTATGCCAAATTCAGCAAGTGTGATTGGAAGAAAGAAGTTGATTTCTGGTCATGTGATGACAATGAGGAGTAGCAAATGGACCCTGCAAAGTTAAAGCGCTTTACATTGGGAGCAAACTCAAGACAAGAACTCGATTTGCGCTTGGGAATGGCAGTTATTATCGCTGCTTCATCAAAGGATTCTCATCGATTGCTGCTTCTTACGCAATTGTTGAAGAAGGAGAAAGTTCACTTGACTCAAATTTCACGAGGAAAGTTTCCAAGAATTGAAGAAGCGCTTGACTTCACCAAAGGTCGATATTGCCGATGTTCGCAAGGATTTCGATATTCATCGTGATGCTTCGCCCAAGGACTAGGATGCGCCCCGATGCAAGAAGGAAGAGTAGTCGCTATGCGCCAAGGCAATTATGAAGTCTACACGCATCATAAGAGTCTAAATTACATCTTCACCCAATGATTTGAACATGAGACAGGGAGATGGTTAGAATTGATCAAGAATTATAATCTTGGAATCCACTACCATCTCTGAAAGCCAATGTAGTTGCAGATGCTCTAAGTCGTAAGAGTTACCGCAATGCTTTGGAAGTGGAAGAGTTTTGTTCGTAACTTCAAGACGAAGTTCTAAGCCAAGGCTGAAGTTGTGTCCAAGGTTTTGTAGCCAATTTGGAGGTACAATCACCTCGAGAAACAGATTCGTGAAGCGCAACCAAAGGATCCCGTGTTGTCGACATCAAGCTCAAAATGGCGTAAGGCAATTAAAGATTTTACCAGTGATGATCAAGACATACTGATTAATGGTCGATTCTGTACCGATATCGATGGTCTAAGACAACTAATCTTAAAGGAAGCCCATGACTCAAAATATTCAATTCACCCCGAAGTACTAAGATGTACTAGGATATTAAGACTAAATTCGTGGTCGAATTTGAAGCAAGAAGTCGCAGAGTTCGCTGTCTTGTGCGACGCTCCAGAAAGCAAAGGCGAACACTGCAGACCAAAGCAGGTTTGTTGCAACCACCAAGATTCTAGAGTGGAAGTGGAAGAGATCGAATGGACTTCATTACCGGCTTACCTAAGACCCAATCAAAGTTACGATTCGATCCGGGTAATAGTCGATCGCTTGACCAAGGTCGCCATTTCCTACCACCAAAACCACGACTCGTGAGATCGCCTTGCGAGTTGTATATGGACAGCACTGTTAGTTTGCACGGTATGCCCAAGAAGATAGTGTCGATCGAGGATCTCGCCACCTCTCATTTTTGGCAAAGTTTGCATGAACCATTGTGTACCCATCTCAATTTCAAGATTTACATATACCCCACGCATGATGGACATACCGAAAGAGTTAATCGATATTGAGGACATGCCGAGAGCTTGTGCTCTAGCTAATGCTTCCGCTGGGATAAAATTTTACCGTGCGCAATCTCGCACAACAACCACTAAGCTAATTTGCAAATGTCACCATTTGAACCTTTGTATGGCCGTGCTCGCCAAACCCCGCTGGATTGGTCGAAACAACCAACGCTCGTGATTCGGTCCGCACATCATTCAAGAAGCGTAAGAGCAAGTGGCCATGATCGAGAAAGATTAAAGATAGCTCAGCCAGTAAGAGCTACGATAATCGCCGCCGATCTCACTTTGAACCCGATGATTTCGCTTATCCGCGAGTCACCCGCTAGAGGTGCCAAAAGGTTTCATGCCAAAGGAAGCTTGCCCGAGGTATGTTGGTCCGCTCAAGATTTTGGAACGCCGTGGAGAAGTTGCTTATCGCTTGAGCTATCGCAGCTGCTATGTAACACCGCTATCCGTAAGCCAAAATGTTACTTCAAGACTCTAATATACAACCACAATTATGCAGATTGAAGCAATACTCCAAGCTATAGCGATAAAGCATGAATAACTCATAAGGCACAACAGATAGTCATAATCAACTTAAGCAAATCGAGTATCACATCGAAATAAACAACCAAACCAAATAAAACACATCATCCGCATGAGACCTTATTTATTACGCTTGACTCTTAACAATTAAAGGAATTCACCAAGTTCAATTATTGAAATTTGAGTACGGGTGCAGAGTGTTTGCATAACTACTCCTCCCGCTAGAGTCATCATCAATGGCCACCTAAAACAAAACAACAAACAAGAGTGAGTCCGGACTCAGAAGTACAACAATTACAAGAACATACTTCATGTAAAGACATAGCACATAAAATTAAATAAAGAAAGAACTGAATGCATGGATGCCATGAATCGATGGATCGCACTCGAGCTTATATCAGATAGCAAGTGACACAATCGGCTGGTGTTCACTTAAGCCCAGATTTATCGAAATACGGATCCAATCGCCGTGATGAAGAACGTTTCATACGGTGTCCAAACCGCCACATTGGAATGGCGGACTTCACTTGCCCATACCGGAATTGATGGGATTTTAGACTCCACTCCCGTGATCTCACTCCCGTGACTCTAACAGAACATGATTGCATGAATACAATTTATGAACACCGAATAAGATCATCACTACTCATAAGAAACAAAGATACATAAAGAACAGTGTCATCATAACATTCCACTCCCGTGGATGGCACATGAATGTTTAAGCTTCTCATAATCAACAAAATACTAAATCAATCAACAAGCATCCGGATGTTTAAACCACACATAAGTCATCAGACTTGCCTTTAGCGTAGCGTGCGTTGGAAGGCAATGAAGAAGCCGCTAACCTTGGTGCCTCACCCCTACACCAAAGTTACTCAATAAGAACTAAGTCATCAAGAAACTACTCAGATCGCACTAACTTATAATTCCCAATTCCACCATCTAGATGATACCCGCCGCTTGAATTAACCCACATTCTAGCAAAAGCATAAACGGACAGCAGCGGTAAAATAGCATAACTTTCGATCTACAACTCGAAAAGGGATGCTCTCAGGCTTGAATGAAAGGTAATACAATTATCTACAACAACCTAGTTGATGGAAATCTCAAATTCTAAATGTATCAAACTCCCAAGACCAACAAACTCCTGTCTGTCCGCATTTCGACAATTTCTGGACAGCAGCACGGAAAGTGCCAAATCTAATGACCTGAGACTCCAAACGAGGTGAGCCCAGATCCTACACGATCTTAACACATATATATACAACTTTGTAGTTGACGAGACAATCCAATTCGGCCAAATTAAATTGCTAACTACCAACCGAATCAGCAGAACAGAATCTGACTAAGCATTTAGAACAGCAGAAATGAAACGGCCATAACTTTTAATCTACAACCTGAATTGGGCGTTCTTTATCAATATCAAAAGCTAAGACCCAGGCCTACAATAACTTAGTTGGGTGGAAGCCCTGAATTTGCCAATAACACAGCCCAAAATTGAAAGACAAACTGACAGTCTAATCTCGTCAGATTCTGGACAGCAGAGACGAAAACTACCATAACTTTTGATTCGCATGTCGGAATTCAGTGTTCTTGGCGGCCACCGAAAGCTAAGAACAAAACCTACATATCTCTAGGAGATGGACAACTCAGATTCGGCCTCTAACATCACGAAAAAGTCCACGCAACAAACTGACAGAACCGACTTTCTGCTCGCAGCAATTCGTCTCAACCGAATATGAACTAAATCGCTCTACCACTAATCAAAAGACGAGGGTCGCATCCGCTACCTTTGCAGCAACCAGGAAGTAGGCGGAAGAACCACGGAGAAGACGATTCATTTCTTCTCACCTCCTTTGCCCTGCTTAACCGCTGTCCTCCACAACTCCTTGCGCATCCGTAGCGGGAAGGTCCAAGGCAAGAAGGGGAGGCAAGCCAGCAGGACCAGCAACCAGGAGGTTAGGAGCAGCTCCTAGGGCAGTGACGTGAGGAGGAAGAGAGGAGGATGGGGGGCGCCAAGAGGGGAAAGGGGGCCCGCCACAAGGAGGGGAAAAGGCTGGGTTAGGGTTAGGGAGGAGGGGAGGGGCGCAGGGCCAGCCCAAGGGGAGGATTTTGGCCGGCCCCTAGAAGGGTGGCCTGCCTGAGGCCCAAACCAAGAAACTACTCCAAAAGCCGAAAACGAACTTGCAAAATTTCCCGATTAAACTCCTCTAAACGAAACACTGAGTATTACATTCTACTCTCTTAATGTACTTCGACCAATTCTAACCAACGACGAACACAAGAATGGAATACTAATGTGTTGGTAGCAAGGGTTAGCACGCATCGAAATGAATAGGTCAGAAATTGTTCACGATGCAGACTCTAACTCCCAAGTGGCTTCCGTCGACCGATGAGACCAAAGAACCTTGACATACTTCAATGTCTTGCTCCTCGTAACCCGCTCCGACTCTTCCGCACTTTCACCGCCGACTCAAAAGTAAGGTCCCCGCCAATGCTCAAGGGCTCCAGCAGAATAGCATGCCCGGCTCTCAAGAACTTCTCAACATTGATACGTGGAACACATTATGAACTCCTTGCATGGATTCTCGAAGATCTCGAGCGTAAGCTAACTTCCCGACTGTGCAAGATTGAAAGGGTCCAATATACCGCGGGTTGCTTCCTTTGGTACCAAAACGCACTACACCTTTGGTAGGAGATACCTCAATAGAACTTGGTCCCCTACCTCAAACTTCCAAGTCTCGCTGCCTCACATCGGCAGAACTCTTTCCCGCTTCTGCCTCGAGCAAGCCAATGTGTTTTTCCTTATCTCCGCTACCTCCACGGCTTGTTGAACCCAATCGTCCCAAACCGCTGCTCTCAACCGCATCCCAACACAACGGAGATCTACACTTCCTCCCATAAAGAACCTCAAATGGAGCGGCTTCAACGCTAGAGTGATAATCATATTATGTTTAACTCGCCAAAGGTAGGTGATCTTCCCAACTCTCCTTCCAGACAAAATACAACATCCGAGCATGTCCTCCAGTGGTCCGAATTGTGCGCAGACCGACCATCCGCTTGGGGATGAAATGCGTGCTCGGGACGGTGGTGCCCAGAGCATTCTCGCAAGCTCTCCCAAAACTTGGAGACAAACTTAGCATCTCGATCCGAATAATTGTCTTCGCACCCCATGCACCGCACGATCTCTCGCACATAGAGAGGAGCCAAATCACTAGCCGAGTTGGTAGTACGATAGGATGAAATGTGCAGACTTGCTAAACCTGGTCCACTATGACCCGTATAAGGCCCTTCCTCGCAGGCGCAATGGGTAAACCAACTACAAAGTCCATGGAGATATCATCCCACGGCCAAACGGAACCTCTAACTACGCAAATAATCCTCGCTGGTCGCCTATGTTCACTCTTTGACTTTCTGCATACTCCACAAGATGCCACATACCGAGCAATATCAACTTTCATCCTTTCCACCGTAAACTCTTCTTCAAATCCTTGTACATCTTGGTCTCACCGATGTACAAGATATGGAGTACGATGTGCTTCCTCGCAATCTCCTCCTGACTCGAGCCTCCGTGGCACACAGAGGCGGCCCTAAATCTCAACGCCACGTAATCATCTATACCGGTGGCATTGCTTGCCCTCACCTAGGCGCTTCTCACACGCCGAACATCCGATCATATTGTTGTGCCTCCCCGCACTCGAGCCGGCAAAGCTGCCTCAAGAAGCAAACATGTCTCAAAGATGGCTGTACCGCTAAAACAAAAGGAAATATCCATACGCTCAAAATCAGCAATAAGGCAACCGAGAGCAGGAGGTGTCGCCTTGACTCAGTGGCATCCGCACAACATTAGCCTTGCTCGGTGATACCGAATGGTGAGATCATAGTCCTTATCAACTCCAACCATCTCCTCTCGCTCAGTTCAAATCTCTCGAGTAAAGATGTATTTCTGACTTTGTGATCGTGAATATATCACAAGATTCGCCATACAAATAATGACGCCAAATCTTCAATGCAAGAACCATCGCGCCAACTCTAAATCGTGAGTAGGATAATTCGCCCATGCTTTCAACTGCCTCGATGCATAAGCAATCACCTTGCCGCCCCGCATGAGCACACAACCAAGACCAACTCGACGATCTCAATAAATTAGAAACGCCCTCGCTCGAAGGGTAAGAATTGAGCGTCACCAACCTCTCCTTCAGTGGTACAAAATCAGTGCTCACAAGCATCGCACCACCAAATTTGATACCCTTCGTGTCAATCGACAACGGTTCAGCAATGGTTGAAAATCCTCCACAAAACGCCGATAATAACCAACTGCCTAAAACTCTCACTTCTTGACGCTGGTTGGCCGCTTCACTCTACCACCGCCGAAATCTTGCTAGGGTCAATCAAATACCTTCTTGATTGATTACATGGCCCAAAACCCAACCTCGTAAATCTGCAATTCACACTTCTTCACTTGGCATAAAATCTGCTTCTTCCTCGCCGCTTCAAGGACCAACTCGATGCCGGACATGATCTTCTTTCGCCTTTGAATAAATCGTAATATCATCGATGAATACTACAACGGTTATCAAGGTATCGTGTAGCATACTATTCATAGCTTCCATGAAAATCGCAGAGCGTTAGTTAGTCCAAAAGACATCACTTTATACTCAAAGTGGCCATACTCGTAGAGAAAGCCGCTTCTCAATATCTTGCTCTGATCTAATCGATTATAACTCGATCAAGGTCGATCTTGAAAATATCTTAGCCCCTTTAGTTGATCAAAGAGATCCTCGGCGCGGGCAAAGGGTATTTATTTTTCACTGTGAGCTCGTTGAGAGCCCTGAATCCACACACATACGCCAACCGCCATCTTTCTTCTTGGTGAATAAAACAGTGCACCCTACTAGTAAACACTCACGGATCAAACCCTTGACAAAAGATCATCCAATTGCTTCTTCAACTCCTCCCAAATGGACGGGCCAACCGACACGGGACATCGAGATGGGTCGAGTCCCCGAATAAGATCAATCCGACCCACCTTTCGCCCCGGCAGCATCCCAGAAGCTCGCAGAAAACATCGTGAACTCATTCACCATGTGGATCCGCCAATACACACATACGGAATCGGGGCTTTCTCACCGAGACCAAAACAACCCAATGGTTGAGGGTCGACGACTAGGGAACAAAGAAGCTAGCACGAACAAGGAGTCTGACGGCACTACCCTCAAACACCGCTTCTCCACCTGATGGAGTCTGTAAGGTCACCGCCTTCCAAACAACAAATCTTGGCACCAGAATCAATAACCACCCATGCCCAAAATAACATCGAAAGGTGACATCTCGATTACCATGAGGTTGGTCGTGAAATTTTCATCATCAATAGTGATAGAACATCCAGACACGCGCAGTAACTAGATATGAGACCTCTGAGAATCGACTACCACTGCACTCGTAAATACGCAAACTCAAACCCGCTCTTCTAGCAAACTCTAGGGACAAAAGAATAAGTAGCCTCTAATCAAAAAGAACAAAGGCCTCAATCAATCAACTAGCGAGTACTGCTACCACATCGTATGCCCGCAGCTTCCGAGTAGGCATGGCGAGACTCGCGGTATCGTGCAGATGCGCCACTGGGCGCAGAAAAACAGGAGCGCTGCAGTGAACGAACGAGGTGGTGCCGACACACGGACCCGTAAGAAACCCGGAGGCGAGGTGAAGGCGCCGCAGAGGAACCCAACCAAGGGTGGCCGACGCAGAACACCGCCAAAGTCCGAATCAACCTCGTGGAGTGCTAGAGGAAGGAACCGCCGGGACCTGCTCACTTGATGATGCTCGGGTTCTCATTGCACATCGACCGCTTGTGACCATCCCGACCACACCGACGACAAGTCCCCTTAAATGAACATTCTCAAGCCCTGTCCTCACCACACTTGAAACATTTCATTCCTTGGCTCGAACAGTATGCATCATGGCGGCGACGACGAAGAACGTGGCGCCGATTTAAGAAGATCGCGCATCGCGAGAAGGACGAGTGCCGACTTCCTCAACCTCTTGGAAGCAGTGTTGTTGAGACGACGCCGCCCCTACCATCGAACTCCGCCGCCAAAGCCGTAACCACCAACGCGATGTAACCACCGTTGCTCGCTGGAAGAAAGATCTCTCCAACCCATTCCTCTCGGCTCGATCAACCACGGAGCTGAAGTCACGCAAGCCTGCCGCACCCAAAACATGGCGACATTCCCGTTGAGGCCTCGCGAACCTCTTAGCCTTCTCCCGATCATCATTAGCTACACCGTACAAAACGCACTGCATTGTTAAACTCGCCTCATACTCGCCATCGTTTTTTCCTTGTGCCAAGGTCAAGAATGACCGCTTCCATCCTCTCAAGGAATGAATCGATAGAACTTCACCCTAAACTGCTCCACAAAGTCTTCCTGTGTGACTCGTTCTCGCAATGGGGTCCTAGCGCATGTAACCCTTCCCACCAATATCACCGCCTTCAATTGAAAGGCTACAAACCGCGCTTCGCGCCGGTCATCTCTAGAGCTCCAAATTGCCTCTCCATGTAACGAACCAATTCGAGCTCGAACCGAGTACCCACTCGCGAAAAGTGTCCAAACGGAGCGACATCCACTCACGGAGGCTCATCCGCTTGTGTGGAGCGCCAGAATAACCGCTCGCCATGTGCAAAGCCGCGGAGGAGCGGCTTGCAATCGCCGACGAAGACGCCAACCTCCTCTCAAGGTTTTGAATGATCACACCGACGGGGCTCGAGCCACGCCGGCTGAGGAGCCGAGGCAACCTCCTCTCGCGAGTACCAGCAGCCTTCCTCAATCGGAGGTGAAGAGACAAATGACCACGCCCACGATCACGCCACGGCCTGGACGCCACGCCACGCACCCGCCTCTCGCCATCTAAGAACACCACAACAAATTAACTAAACAATCACTCAACATTTAAATGAAAACACGTAATCAATATCACAATCCTGCCAAGATATAAAACATAACAAATGAACTTGTTGAAACAAAGAATGACCCAACCCCACCCATCGTGTATAGTGTGTCAATTTAATTTTAAAATTTTCATCCACGGACCTAAAGCCCGCTCGATACTAATCAGAACACTCGCTATCCGTAAGCCAAAATGTTACTTCAAGACTCTAACATACAACCACAATTATGACAGCAATACTCCAAGCTATAGCGATAAAGCATGAATAACTCATAAGGCACACCGCATAGTCATAATCAACTTAAGCAAATCGAGTATCACATCGGAAATAAACAACCAAACCAAATAAAACACATCATCCGCATGAGACCTTATTTATTACGCTTGACTCTTAACAATTAAAGGAATTCACCAAGTTCAATTATTGAAATTTGAGTACTGCGGTGAGTGTTTGGTGCATAACTACTCCCTCCCGCTAGAGTCATCATCAATGGCCACCTAAAACAAAACAACAAACAAGAGTGAGTCCGGACTCAGAAGTACAACAATTACAAGAACATACTTCATGTAAAGACATAGCACATAAAATTAGTCAAAGAAAGAATCAGAATGCATGGATGCCATGAATCGATGGATCGCACTCGAGCTTATATCAGATAGCAAGTGACACACGTCGGTAAATTACTTAAGCCCGTGATTTATCGTAAATACGGATCCAACCGCCGATGAAGAACGTTTCATACGGTGTCCAAACCGCCCACATTGGAATGACGGGACTTCACTTGCCCATACTGGAATTGATGGGACTTAGACTCCACTCCCGTGGATCTTCTCCCGTGGATCGAACAGAACATGATTGCATGAATACAATTTATGAACACCGAATAAGATCATCACTACTCATAAGAAACAAAGATACATAAAGAATGTGGTCATCATAACATTCCACTCCCGTGGATGGCACATGAATGTTTAAGCTTTCATAATCAACAAAATACTAAATCAATCAACAAGCATCCGGATGTTTAAACCACACATAAGTCAACAGATTTGCCTTTAGCGTAGCGGCGCTGAAGGCAATGAAGAAGCCGCTAACCTTGGTGCCTCACCCCTACACCAAAGTTACTCAATAAGAACTAAGTCATCAAGAAACTACTCAGATCGCACTAACTTATAATTCCCAATTCCACCATCTAGATGATACCCACGCTTGAATTAACCCACATTCTAGCAAAAAGCATAAACGGACAGCAGCGGTAAAATAGCATAACTTTCGATCTACAACTCGAAAAGGATGCTCAGGCTTGAATGAAAGGTAATACAATTATCTACAACAACCTAGTTGATGGAAATCTCAAATTCTAAATGTATCAAACTCCCAAGACCAACAAACTCTGTCTGTCCGCATTTCCTGACAATTTCTGGACAGCAGCACGAAAGTGCCAAATCTAATGACCTGAGACTCCAAACGAGGTGAGCCCAGATCCTACACGATCTTAACACAGGGTAATTCATGGATAGCCACAATGACAAGATAATAGGATGTGTCTAACTACTCATCACAAAAATAGCGACATTATAGAACTACCATGCAAGCAATTATCATTGCATCTATCCTAACAAAATTAGGATCAAATATGATGCAAAAAGAAAGTTCAAAGGATGCTTGCCTTGCTGATAAAGTAGTTGTTCACTCTCAGTAGCGTAAGAGTCAACGTCAATAGGCTCGGAATCTATATAAATACAATACCGAATAAACATCGAGAAATACTTCAAAAATCAAAATGCTCAAAAATGCATGATTTTTCTACAGTAGCTAAGTCATGATTTTAAATGATTTTTGGTGAAAGAATTATTTCATTTTGATTTAGTATATGAAAGTTATAGTGGTTTGAATTTTAGTATTTCAATATGCCTTCATTTATGTAATTCAATTATGAAGTGAAATTTTGTAGGGTAGTGGCGAGTACGTGGATTATATGGATAAATAGGCAATATTAGTACAATTTCAAAATAGTTGAGTTTGCCTTAATTGGAGTTTCCATGAATTACTTATGAATTTTTGAAGTTATCAGCCTTTTTCTATTGTAAAAATAATAGTGTTAATAGCTTATTTCAAAAATAATGCTCTCTGCTACAGAGACATGGTTGAAACCAATTTTCATATAAAGTTCATTAAATAAGAAAATTACCAGAAATGGTTTCACTCATTTTGAAGTTAAATGAATTAGTTATGCATTTTAGAAGTTATACATATTTTTCAGTGTGCAACATAATGATTTCGAATTTCATAAAGTTTTACTACTTTTCTCACCGAGCGCTAGCCTAGCCGGTCAATGACCAAGGCCCGGTGAATGCTGCATTTTTCGTTTTCGCCGATTTAATTTTGTTCGACGGTGGGTCCATTGCACGACACGGTCCACGGACTTGGTCCATCGACGATGCGCACGCGACGGACTTAAGGCTTAAGGCCACATGTCAATCACTCTTGCTCGTTTAACTCCCGCCGCCGTGCGTTCTCGCCCACACGTAAGTGAAACATTAGGGCGGCTAAGACAACAATTTATGGCTAATCTAATCATTAGGCATTAATGGTCGCCATTTGTCAGAACTCCCGCCACAAAGGTTTGGCCCGAGTACGACACGCCTCGCGCGGCTTGTTCGCGGCTGTTCACGGCGATTCCGACCCCGCCGGCGTGAACCAAGAGCATGTTTAGGTGCACAATAGCGCCAAGGCCCCCAATGGAAGTGGTCTCGACGGCCGAGCCGCACTCAGACTGCGGCTAGCCGAGTTGAGCCGGCGAAAATACGGCAAAAGAGTACATGGCAAAAGAGAGCTCCGCAAATGACATTCAAGCGCAGCTCGAGTACTAAGGACTAACTAGAAGCTACCCGAGAGGAGGAAGGTGCTCGGGAAACTTGGGACGTTGGAGCTGCGCACGAGAAGAAAAATGGCGGCAATACGGCCATGGAGAGAAGGTCCCAGCAAAACCAAGACCGTTGAATGCTTGGAGCAGCTTCAAGAACTCAAGATCAAGCTTTAAGAGCAAAGAATTGAAGAATGGCCTACCAAATCGGCTGGAGGTGAAAAGTTGGTTCCTTGGCGAAAATGATGCAAACTCGATTCACAAGACACCGTCTGCAACCCCGAATAAATTGAGGGGTTTTGATCGATGGTCCAAAACACGTAAGGTGACGCGGTAGATTGAGGATAATACCTCCTGACACGAAGAAGGCACGGATGTGTCCGCGGTGGCGCTGCTCGACGTGAGTCGGAGCACGACAAAGGGACCAAGGGCTACAAGCAATTACAAGAACCGAGATCAAAGAAAATGGAGAAGGTGTTGAAGGTAGAAAAGATGGAAAACACCCGTGGAAACTTACCCAAGCGAGGAGCACAAGTAGCTTCCTTCTTCTCGGTCAGAGAAGAAGTGAGGGAGAAAGAAGGGTTGCGGGGTATTATGCCCGGCGATGACGGCAATGGAGGCGGTGTGAGACGGAGGAGCTCCGTGGAGGCCAACGGCGGGGATTGACGGCGGCGAAGTTGCCGCTCCGCGCGCGCTGGAGACACGGCCGCTGGCGCGAGTGATCCAAGCTCGCCGCCCGAGGAAGGAGACGGGTCCGACAAGGCGACCCACCTTGTCGGGCGCTCAACGCACGCGCGAGTGAAGGTTAAGTGAATCGGCGCACGCCGTTAGATCTTGTTTGGACGACTCAGACAGATCGGCGAAACGCTCACCGGCGGGTACGTGACTGACCGCTGATCTTCAATCGGATGGTCGCAGCTTAAGGTGCATTTAGGCGGTCGGGTGAGTTTGGCTGCCGAGCCGGACTCGAGCTTGAGGAATAGTGACGGCCTGTTAGGGTTTTAAGTTTGATCGAGATTTAAATTTGTCTTTCCGACTTTGACCAGGGCTTAAAAATAGAAATAAATTTCCTAAAATCATGAAATAATTTTGGGGTTCCTGGGATATCCTAGTGTCCATAAAAATTATTGAACCCTACTGTTCATTACATATTTTGTGATATATAAATTCAAACTTAGACTAGGTCTTTTAATAGTGTTTGAATTTTCTTAGGGTTCAAACCAGTCCCAAAAATTTGGGGAAAATTATATTAATTCATGATAACTAATATAGTATTTGAATAAATTATTTCCAGAGGTTTTTCAAAGAGCATTACTTTCGGTTTCTAGTTTGGAGATCAATTAGAAGTGTAGATTTCAAATGTATTTTGAGATTTTCCAAGTGCAATATTAAAATAAAAGTTTCAAAACATGGTGCATGCTAATGAGATGCATAATAAGTTCTTTATTATTTTGGGGATGTGACACAAATGGTTCTTAATATGAACCGTCAGGATAATTCATGCACGGTTCTTAATAAGAACCATCCGTGATGAGTGCGATTATCATAGACGGTTCTTATTAAGAACCATCAGTGAATTATCATGCATTTGTTCTTTAATAAACCATCTCGTGATAAGTACTCGCAAGTCATAGGAAATGCAAGCAAGTAATAATCATGTAAAGCTTGACAAGGGAAAAGCTATATGGTTAGTTGGCGTAAAGTAACTTTACAGAGATATAATAAGTAGATTGCAAAGCACAAGTTGAAAGAATAAACGTAAGTAAACAAGTTCCTTTGAAAACACTTGTGGACACCCTATCCACAACTGCACTCACCGTGATCACCCTAATCACAGCTTGACCACTCGAACACACAAGACCTCCTCAAGGCCACCACATGACCGTGAATCGAGGCTGCGCCTATTCGAATAGATTTACACTCAGAGAGATTGCACACTTTACCCGCAAGAGGTAGTCGCTGATACGACACACCCATTCCTTAGACGCCAATCAAGTAGAGACCACCACCAAGCTTTTACAAAGATCCACTTGACTCGCTTTCCTGGTAAGGTTTCGCCGCCTGGCCCTCTCTACGTCGTTCTCAACCAAAACAGAACCGACTCAAGCTTTGCTAATTATTGCACCCGATCCATCCCATATCGACATGTGGTTGCACCCAGAAGACCTGATCAATGGTTCAAGGTTAAGTCCTTAGTTGGCTGCTCAGGCGAGACTATCCACATCCTAATGTGCTCTTGGCACCCACACTAACCACCTTCCACTCACCCGAGCATAAAATGTTTTGGGGTTCCTCCCAGCCATAAGACCACCCTAGTCCTAGCACAAAAATTCATCAAGTGGCATTGCCACAGTTCCATAGCTCATTAGAAAAGTTTATCATTAAAGCATCATGAGGCCGAAACCATCGCAAGCTACAACATGGCTAAGCATAGAACGCACCCAGGTTGGTATACAATAAGAAAGACCAACTAAGAGTACCCATCCTAGGGATGTCCAAGGATACATGTCAACATGTTGTTCTCAGATAATCAAGGAGTTTTACTGACAAGTAGGTAATTAACTACTCCCAAAAACCATTTTTATACAAATAGCCATGCATGATACGTTAAAACAACATACTTTTACAAAAAAGAATGGATCCAATATGATCAAGGTCTATGACTTGCCTTCGATGAAGAACTGGGAAGCTTCTGTAGAGGCGGCTGGATCCAAGAACTCCCCGAAGAAACCGGAATCTACACGTTTGAACAAAGCAAACAATAAGCAAAGCCATTCCAAAAAGACGATCAAAGAACTCACCAAACTAGAGCCAAAGAAGGGTTACAGAAAAAGATGGAAACATGAGCTTGAATCGCTCAACAAGGGCTCAAACAAGGGAGGTCTAACTCAAAGGAGGAGGTCCAAAGCATTGGGCAACAAACAGAGGCCGAGAGCTCATCTGCCTTTTATATAGGCACAAGGAGGTTTTGAGAGAGGAGGACACCGCATTTAATGCACACGATGGGAGCAGGTGATGGAGGGAAAAGGAGCAAGTCAAGGAAGTGACCAAAGAGGGAAACCATTACTACAAAAGGGATAGCATTAATGCGATGCAACAACATTTAATGCGCGTGGACTCTCGTGGTACTTGAGACACGACAATAGGAAGAAGAAGGTGAGCAGAGGACTCGAGAAGGGGTCCCACCGAAAAGTGGCAGAACAAAGGGAGGTCGTGACCTCAAAGGTGGTCTTCGCAAAGACCGTGAGGTCCCGAGGACAAGGAGGTCGTGACCGAAACGGTGGTATTGACCCAAGGAGGTGGTATTTAATGTGATGCAATAGCATTTAATGAGCGTGGACTCTCGTGGTACTTGAGACACGACAATAGGAAGAAGAAGGTGAGCAGAGGACCTGAGAAGGGGGTCCCACTAGAAAAGTGGTCGAACCAAAGGGAGGTTTTGACCGCAAAGGTGGTCTTCGCAAAGACCGGAGGTCCCGAGGACAAGGAGGTCGTGGACCAAACGGTGGTCTTGACCCAAGGAGGTGGTCTTTGCAAAAGACCAACAAGGGTGGTCTTTACAAAAAGAACGGCCGTGACCAATGGAGAGGTCTTAACCTAAAAGGGAGGTCTTTGACCAATGGGAGGTCGTGGACCCAAGAGGGTAGTCTTTACAAAAGTCCAACTGGGTTGGTCTTTACAAAAGACCAAAAGGGTGGTCTTTGCAAAAGACCACGAGAGTCCCGAGGAGGAGATCCTAAGGACAAGAGGTCAAAGATGCGGTGTAGTAGGGTTGTTCGATTTGAATCCAAGGTCCAAAAGTAAAGGAACTGTCGGACCACCAAACCTTCCACCTCGATCGGCCATCCAAAAGGATCGACGGTCCACGAGGATTTGGATGTTAGGACCGCTCGAACGCTTCTCGTGGATCGGACCATCCATTAAGATCCAACGGTTGAAAAGACTAGGCGGTCCCGAGGAGATCAGGCGTGGTCCTACGTGGTCCGGATTGAGCCACGAGGTGCTCCAAAGGAGGAGGTCCAAAGGAGGACGTCAAGGGAGATTCTGATGGTCAAGATTAATCAAGGGGAGGTCCAAACACAAGGGAGGTCCAAACTGGCGTGGGAAAAAAAAAGGACTAGAGAGAGGTCCAAAAGAACAAGAGAAGGAAAGAAAGTTAAACGAGGGGGAGATCCAATGGGAGAACTACAACTTGAATTTGAATTCCGAAAATCCAGGAGGTTTGAAACACAAACCCGAGCTTGGACCTGAGGGAAGATCCAAACACAAGGGAGGTCTGAAGAAGGAAATGCTATACCGAAGGATACACTGGGCAAACAGAGAAGGAAAACTAAAAGCCAAAGGACACCAACAACTCAAGATCGAATGGTTAAGCTTGAGCAAATGACATAACCGAATGGTTACTTTTGAGTTTTGAAATTTTTTCAAAAAGTCTCCGAAAATTGGGATTTTACAAACCTACACCCTTAAAGGGAATCTCACCCTAAGATTCAGCCGACTAGAGAATAGGTGGGGAAACTCACCTTGAGGTCCTCTTCACGCTCCTGTGTTGCTTCTTCTTCAGAGTGGTTGCTCCATCGGATTTTGCAAACCGAGGATCTTGCTTCTTGTCACACGCTGATACTTCCGCATTTTGATGGGCTACTTTGTAGGAGAGGTCTTCTTGGAGGTCCACAGCTTCTAAAGGCATTTGCTCTTTTGGCACCCATAGGCATTTCTTCAATCGAGACACATGAAAGATATCATACAACGTCACCTAAAACTCGTGAGGTAAACGGGATCCTCTGATCGACACAATCTTCCTTGGCACACCATGTTGACACACAATCCTTTCCATGTACACTTTGCTAACTTATCTCCGTAATAGGTAGTCTTGATGGGAATAAAGTGGGTGACCTTGGTTAGACGGTCCACAACCACCCAAATCGAGTCATAACCACTTGGGTCCTAGGCGCACTGCTGATAAAATCCATCATGACCTCTTCCTTTTTCCACTGCATGGGCAGGGTCTCAAAAGACCTCCGTGTCTTTGGTGCAGGCCTTTGACAAACATCACATTGAGCCATATACTCTACAATCTCTCGCTTCATACTAGGCCACTAATACATTTTCTTGAGGTCTTGATACATCTTGGTACTCTCAGGATGAATGGAATACAAGGCTTCATGCGCTTCTTTGAGGATCAACAGTTTGAGCTCTCTCTGGTCTGGTACACAAATTGGCTTGTCAAACCACAAGGTGCCTTACTCATCTTCTGAAAACCTTAAGGATTTTCCTTTCTTCATGCAATTCTTTATCTCTTTGACGTCTCAGATCTTCCTCTTGAGCTCTTCTGATCTGATCTTGAGAGTTGGTTGCACTTCCAGAGCACCAAATGACCTTCTTCTACCAATTCAAGCTTGAGCTTCAAATTCTTCATATAGTGTCTACCGGCTTTCTTTGATCCTCAAGTGTTGCAAGAGACCTTCCTACTTAAAGCATCGGCTACCACATTAGCCTTCCAGATGATAATGTATTCCCAAGTTGTAATCTTTGATCAGCCCAACCATCTTCTTTGTCTCATATTGAGATCCGCTTGAGTGAAAATGTACTTCAAACTCTTATGGTCGGTGTACACTTCGCAAAGAATTATCGATGAGGTAATGGCGCTATATCTTCAAAGCATACACCACAATCGCTAGCTCTAGGTCATGAGTGGGGTAATTGGCTTCATGGGGCTTCAATCGACGGAAGCATAAGCTATAACCCTCCTTTCTTGCATAAGAACACAGCTGAGACCTTGATGTGAGGCATCATAGAAAATTTCAAAGTCTTTTCGACATCGTGCAAGATCAAAACTGGAGAAGTGGTCAAAACTTCTTTAGCTTTTGAAAGCTTTGCTCACATTCTCAAGGCCCGACATACTTCTTTTCCTTCTTCAACAATTGAGTGAGAGATTTTGCTATCTTGGAGAACCTTCAATAAACCGACAGAGTAACTCGCCATTCCAAGAAAACCTCTAACTGAGAAACCGATTTGGGTGACTCCCAATTGAGCACATCTTTAACTTTGCTAGATTGACAAGCAACCCTTCTCGCAAACAAGACGTGCCCCAAAAAGGTAATTTCTTCATCCAAAATTCACATTTATCGAACTTAGCATAGAGTTTATGATCTCTAAGTTTGTTTAGGCAAGGCAAAGGTGCTCTTCATGCTCTTCTTCGCCTTAGAGTATACTAGGATGTCATTAATAAAGACAATGGTGAACTTAACTAGATACTCCATGAATAATTTATTCATCAAGTTCATAAAGTAAGCAGGGCATTGGTTAGTCCAAATGACATAACCATATACTCATACACCCATATCGAGTTGAAAAGGTCGTCTTGGGTATGTCTTCTGACGAATCTTCAATTGATGGTAACCTCGACTCAAATCTATCTTGGAGAACACCCGGCTCCTTTCGCTGGTCAAACAAATCATCAATCCTTGGCGAGGGTACTTGTTCTTGATGGTGACTTCGCTGAGTGCATGGTAATCCACACACATCCGCCGGGTACCATCCTTCTTGGCAACAAAGATCACCAAGCTCCCCAAGGTGAGGAACTCTGGCCCTGACAAAGCCTTTGGCTTGCATCTCTTCAATTTGTTGCTTCAACTCGACCAAATCATTCACGGCAAACGATAAGGCCTCTTCAAATTAGAGAAGTTCCAGGACCAAATTGATAACTAACTCTGCACTTATCAAAGCGACATCCTGTAGCTCATCGTGAAAGACATCCGGAAATCACGGACCACTAGCACATCTTCACCGAAACGGTCTTGATGCTACTGCACCACTACTTCCAAGCTTTCCCAAGGAGGCTTCAAATCTTACTCTAATTCCCAAGGACTACCACGGTGATGCTTCTTTTCCCACAATCCAACACTGCTTGGTGATCGATAAGCCAATCCATGCCCAAAATCACATCTAAGGATTTGGTGTCAATGATGATAAGGTTTGCTAAGAATTCTCCCCCTTCTATGACCACCATAACTTATGGGCAACCCTAGTTCATAATTAACTCCAAACCAGGGGATTGAACCAACAAGGAGGTCTTAAGAGCAAAAACCTTCAACTGATGCTTTGCAGCAAAACTTCGAGAAACAAACGAATGGGAAGCTCCAGAATCAAACAGTAACGGTTGCAAATGAATTTACAAGGAACTTACCAAGCACGACATCGTGGGTTGTCCGGCCTCCTCCATCGTGACATGGTTCACCGGCCTCCCAAAGGGTCGGGAGGTCTTAACTGCACAGCCAGGGCCGAGGCACTCCACGCCGTGTTTTGGCACAGTGCTCCGCTGGAGTGGTTGCTGTTGACTTGACCAAAGCGGGGCTTGCTTCAATGGACACCATCGCATAGTGTCACAACTGGTTGCAGCTAAAACAAGTGATTCCAGCAGCATGATTGTTTCTTCTTGGGGGCGGGTTGACAGTGCCATTGTTGTTGTTGTTAACGTTGCTGTTAGGGCTGCGAAAAACAGGAGCAGCAGGGCGAGGGGTAGCCGCAGGGGCTCTGAAGATGACCTGAGGAGCAAACTGAGCAGGGTGTTGAGCATTGGTCCTGGCTCTCTGTGGCTGCGACAGCTTCCTCTTGTAGGACTCTGTGAGCTCACGATGAGATTCTTCTATGAGCAAAGTCTTATTTGCCAACTGTTGGAACTCTGTATAATCATTGCCAATAACTTGAACCTTCAAACTAGGGTTGAGTCCTCTCTTGAACCGCTTCTGTCTAGCATCATCGGTGGCAACATCCTCTGGGACATAACGGGCAAGCTGAGTGAACTTATTAAGGTATTCACTCACTATCATGCTCCCTTGTCGCAGCTCACGGAACTCATTTTTCTTCATCTCCACCTTCCCATCGAGGTTATGAGAATAGCGGAAAGCTTCAGAGAATTCTGCCCAAGATATGCTCTGGTGGTTTGAATGAGCAGCACAATAATTTTCCCACCATTCTAAGGCGGCACCTTCCAACTAATGTAAGGCATAAAGGACCTTCTCACTATCGTCACACCGAGTGATGGCGAGCTTCTTTTCAGTGGAGCGTAGCCAATCATCTGCATCCAATGGCTCAGAGGAGCTAGAGAATGTAGGAGGATGGGTCCTCAAGAACTCTGTCAGTCTTGATTGAGGAAAAACTAGTGGTGGTGGCACAGCAGCTGTCTGGTTCTGGTTCAACATGGCAAGAAGGGCGATAGCTGTCTGATTTTGTTGAGCTACCATCTAACTCATGCTTTGCATCATTGCACTCATCATTTCTGTCTGGGCTGCCATAAACTATCCCAAACCTGGATCTGAGGTTGTGGTTGGAGGAGGTGGTGGTGGCAACAAAGAAGGATCCACTGGTTCATCCTAGCCGGGTGAGTGGTAGGTCCGAACCATCTGCACAAACCTTCCTAGGCTTAAAAGATGTGGAGAAGAAAGCACACTAGTTAAGAGTGAAAAGCATAGAGACAAACGAGAACAAGAGAGATAGATGGATCAACATACAGGGGAAAGGTAGGTTAAACCCAAAAGAACCAAAGAGTGAAAAGCTACTAAGAGGCAAAGAGAACTCAACAAAAGATCCTATTTATAGGACTAAGCGACACTAGAGCTAAAAGGGTAGCTTAGCAATAGCACTTCTATCCTAACCTATTGGGATGGTCAACTCAAAACCAGGCCCGATCCTATTGAAGTTACTGATATAAGAGGGATCAATTTAAATTGCAAACAAAGTTCAAAGGAGGTAAGGCAAAAAGATCTAAGAACGAGGTGAGAAGAGAGAATAGAACAAGGTAAGAACAGAACAAAAGAAGATGGGAGAAGAATAACTACTCATGTTACTCTATTGGTTTGATTTAGAAAATAGATTTTTGAAACTCTAACTAAAATGACCAAGTAAATTAAGGTTACGCCCCTACACCAATATAGCTCTAATACTGTTGTTGTCTGCGCCTGTAACACCACCGAGACCCTCTATGCAATCGAGCTAGTCCTGATCAACGGCTAGCTCGCACAATCACAACAAAGAAGGAATCACAACCATACAACAAGCTAAAGAAGAAGCAGCAAATTAATATTAACAAAAGCAAAAACTTATGGTCAAGGTTGTTATAGAGGTGCCTCACTGGGCTAGCAACAAAAGAGAAATACACAGAGCGGAAACACAAAAGTCATAGGGTCCATTCGACTAGCCCATAGGCTCATCGAGTGGAGGACGCCCCTATTTTGCAAGGTCTTCGTAGAACTCTTCTTCATAGAGCGCCGAGCTCCTCGATCACCCTCCTCTCGCGATCCATCGAGGGCGCAAGCCATTAGTACTTTGAATATACCAAGAAGTCATAGGGAAATACAAGCAAGTAATAATCATGTAAAGTTTGGCAAGGAAAAGTTGTATGGTTAGTTGGCGTAAAGCAACTTTACAGGAGATACAATAAGTAGATTACAAAGCACAAGTTGAAAGAATACACGCAAGTAAACAAGTTTCTTTGAAAACACTTGTGGACACCCTATCCACAACTGCACCTAACTCGATCACCCTAACCACGCCTTGACCACCTGCAAACACACAAGACCTCCTCAAGGCCACCACATCATCAGAATCGAGGCCGCCGTCAGGACTAATGGGAGGTCTTTGACCAACGGAGGTCATGACCTAAGAAGGTGGTCTTTGCAAAGACCAACAGGTGGTCTTTGCAAAGACTACGAGACGCCCCGAGGAGGAGGTCCTAAGGACAAGAGGTCAAAGGCAAGGCGTAGGTGTAAGAACCCGGGATTAACATCCCAAATCACAACTTTATTAATAATCAACGAGTTTATTACACAAGAGGCTTACAAGCCAACAATAAAGAACACAGCGGAAGACGAAGAAGTAGTAGAGTCCAGCTGATCTACCACACTCAATCGACTAGGGAAGCGGCCTAGTCGTCGAGATCACACTGGTAGCAAAGTCCTTCTCCTCTCAAATTTTATTTGCATAAAGCAAGTATGAGCACAACTACCGTGCTCACAAGTTACACCCGTCAAATAACAGAATGACATGCATACATGGATGTAACAAAGGATGGCTTATTGGTTGATTTGCATAAAGCAATGTTTTCTTTAAATACTTGTACTAAGTTCCAAAGCAGTTATTCTATAACTAAAATTCATTTCATAAATTCTTAATTTTATAGTCAGATAACATTCACACATGAATGGTGAAGGATACCCTCCTATCACATGGCTTCCTACCTACTTCCCATTTGGATAAACCAGTTTTGAAGAAGTCTTTTTCAAACAAAACCAAAGTCTAACTTTGAGCAGTTCAACAAAGATGTCCATAACCGTGACACGGCTATTCAAATAGTTTTACACTCGCAGAGGTTGTACACTTTACCCACATGACAAGACTTCTAGTTTGTCCTAATATATCTATGTCACCGCCACTACCTTTGGTAAGCGCCTAGAGCACGTGCAAGCCTTTTACAAGGTTCTACCTTAAAGTATTTATGCCCACTAAGGTTTCGCTCCATTGACCGATCATCCTCCGAGAGCCCTCTTGCGCTGTGGGACTATCACCTGACCGACACCCACACAAACAACATGGCACAAATAACAATGAGGTATCACCAATTATTAAGCCAGTCCCAACCCATACTAGGGGCATGTGGTAGTACGATGAGGCATGGCATCATACACTCGAAGACCGGTCCTTAACTGACTTGGAAAACTTTCCACAATAAACCCTGGGCCTTAATCCTAACCAGATTAAGCTCGTACATAAACCTGCACCCAACTTTCATCCATTTCCCCCAAGTCCAAACTATCATTTTATTTCTTTTTCCAAAATCATTTATAAACTTCCATAACATACCAATGCCATGGATACAATTTAAACGACAATTGGTTTTTGGCTGAAATTCCCCAAATTAAACATGTTTGGTCTATAAGCATGGCTAAGCATGATTTTTCTCAAAATGTTCTAGTTCATACTATAGTATCAACTAGGTTTTATCTATGGTGACAGTATGTTTGCTTCAATTATCAAAATTGGCCATACAAAGGATTTTAGGCATAACTATACATTTAAAACAGGAATTTAAATTACTAATATAAATAAGTATACAGTAATAATTTAAAACAGAATATAAATAATTTGAAATAATGGAATCCATATGATCAAGGGTATAACTTTCTTCGTTGAAGTCCCGGTACTCTAAATCGTCAGAAGGATCAAACTCTCCGGAGTCGTCGAAGTCTAAACGTGAAAATACGACAAATTCAATTCAAATTCAAATAAATTCAAAAATACAGACCAAACTAACTCCAAATCAAATTATTTTTGTTTAGTTAGCTAGATAATAATTTTATACAAATTTGACAACTTGAATCACCCAAATCGGAGTTCGGATGCAAAAGATATGGGCTTTGGAAGATTGGAATTACATGAAATGATGAAATTGGATTTTTCCCGAATTATTTCTCTAAAGAAAATCCGGATTATTGCGCAAGGCTGACATCAGGGCCCGGGATTTTGATTTTCCAACTGAGTTATTCTTTAAAGGAAAATCCTTGGAGTCACTAACATGTGGGCCCCACATGTCAGTGACTTGGCTCACGGTGAACCTAGTTCACCGAGCCATTGGCTCGGGTTTGGGCTGAGCTGCCACGCAAGCGCCGTATGTGGCGCCGAGTCGTTGGACACACGGACGCCACGCAAGCATAGGCGCTGAGATGGATGCCAACGTGGACATGCCACGCCACCACTGTGGCGCCCTCGCGGTGTACGACAACGGCGCTTGACGGCTCGCCGACGAGTGTGGGTCATCACATTGATAGAGGAGACTAATGTGAACACATTGATACCGCTTGACACAAGGGGTTGTCGGGCTGACCGCGTGAGCTTTGGCGATGAAGTGGTTCGGTGTTGACGATAACGGGTTCTCAGCCGCGCCTGAGCAACGAAGGCCGCCAAGGTAGCCCTTGCTATGAGGATGCCGGCGAAGTATTCAACGGGACAGGCGCCAATAGTGGCGCGCAAATTGAGGTTTAACCGCGAGAAAACCCTAGAAGCTCCAAATTGCAGCGTGCAAGCACTACTACAAACAAGCTATAGTAGACGCTTATCACGCATTTGTTAAAATAGAACCGCTTATGTTGGGTCTGTTGCCTATCACGCATTTCGCTTTGTGTTACAAACCGCTCGTGATACTCAAGATCATAGACGGTTCTATTAAAGAACCGCTCTAATAGTATCATAGACGCTTCTATTAACAAACCGCCTATGATAATCTCCAGATCATAGACGGTTCTATTAAAGAACCGTCAGGATAGTATCATAGACGCTTCTATTAAAAACCGCCTATGATAATCTCCAGATCATAGACGGTTTTTTAATAGAACCGTTTATGATAGTATCATGACGCTTCAGATTACGAACCGCTCGTGATAAGTACCTCATCACAAACGGTTGGTGATACGAACCGCCTCGTGATATGTAATTCACAAGGCGGAGTTCAAAATTTTGAATGCGTGCGCGGAGTAGCAGAGTCCTTATATATAGCCGGTCCTCCAACCTCCCGCAGCCTCCTCCTCCTCCTCTAGTCCTCCTCCTCCTCGTGTCGGCGCCCTCCTCGCACCGCCTCCTCCCCATGCCGGTCCTCCCAGCGCGCATTGCCGCTCTTCGGCCCCAACAAGCTTGAAGAAAAGAAGGTTAGTAGTGAGTTTTGACTAATTAGATTAGCTGCAGCTTTTCTTTGCGTAATGTTGTAACAATGGTGGCATGGTGCTTGTGTGTGCACAGAGAGCGAGATCCTCAAGTTCTTGAGGTAATGGAGGTGGCAGCAGCCATGGCCCGTGATGGCCAACGCGACCACCGCCTCGGATCGCAAAGACTCGTCGGCATCATCGTGCTCCTCCTCATCAACTCCACCATCTCCTATATTGAGGAGTGCAACACCGGTGCTCGCCAAGGCAAAGTGGAGGTAGCAAAGAGACTGACGGCCAAGGGAAGGCCAGTGGCCACTTGCAAGCTATACATTTAGTTTTTTTGCGTTGAAAATTATCACGCATTTGCTCTTAACAAGAACCGCTCAGATAATTATTATCACAAACGGTTCTTGTTAAGAACCGTCAGGAAAATATACTATCGCTGCACGGTTTGGAAGTAGAACCGTCAGGATAGTAGTTATCATGCACGCTTCTACTTCCAACCGCTCAGGATATTCGTATTGCCGCACGGCTTGCGACCGCCCGTGATAACCACCGCTATCGTGAGACCAACTTTTCGAGACGGTTCGAAACTGCTCGTGATGACGGTTCCGAACCGCCCGTGATGGCTGCTTTCGAGTAGTGAAGGGTTTTGAGGTCGAGTGATTTGTGGTTTTGGGATAGGTATGAGGTTGCGATCCAAGGGTGCTTTATAGAACCCGGAGGCCGGGAAGAGGAGATCGACAGGCGGGGATCACAGCGGCAAAGTGGAGAAATCCAGCATTTCGCGTGATAGAGGAAGGTGGCCGGAATGGGCGCGCGGAATGCGGGAATTTAATGCGCGTGACCGTAGGGAAGGGAGGCATAATTGGCGGTAGAGATGGAGCTCTCCGCGCCGCAATGGCGGCGTCCGTGAGCGTTTGGGGAGAAGAAAGGCGCGGGAAGAAGAGGGCGCGCCATCGGATCTAGATCCGATGGTGCGGCGAGGCGCCGAGCGGGTGGCGTGGAGGTTGTTGGCCGTCCGATTTAAATCTGATGATCAAGGGAGGGTGGGAACGCGCGGGTGAGTGGAATGGGCCAGAAATGGAAGTGGGTCGGGGAGAAGAAGAAAAGAAAATGGGCCGCGATAAGAGGTTCGGCCCGAAAGTGGTTTGGGTATTTTTTAAATTGATTTTCTAATTGATTTAATTCTAGTAATTCTTTTAGGCCTGAGGCATTTTTGATTTAAATGAAATAATTTCAACTTTTAATTGGCTTTTAATTTTGCAAATAAATTATTTTGGCTTTTAGAATATTTAGGAAAAAGCTTTTAAAATTCCAAAAAATTCTATAAATTAATTAAATTTTTATCTTTCAAATCAAATCAAATAAAACCTCAAGAACTTCAGAAATTCAAATAAAGCAATAGAACTCTTTCAAATTTTAGAAAATCCAATAAAATCATAACTTTATTTTATTTTTATTTTCGTAACAGCACTTTGGGATGTTATAGTAGGGCTGTCCGATTTGAATCGAGCGGTCAAAAAGGAAAGGAACATTCGGACCAGCCGAACCTTCCACCTCAATCGGGCCATCCAAAAAGGATCGGATGGTCCATGAGGATTTGGATGTTAGGACCGCTCCGAACGTGCCCTTAGGATCAGACCATCCATTATGATCCAACATCTGAAAAGAGTAGGTGGTCCTGTGGAGATCAAGGGGAGGTCCTGTGTGGTCCAGATTGAGCCACGTAGGTGCTCCAAAGGAGGAGGTCCAAAGGAGGACGTCAAGGGAGGTTCTGACGGTCAAGATTAATCAAGGAGAGGTCCAAACACAAGGGAGGTCTGAACCTAAAGGGAGGTCCAAACGGGCGCGGGAAAAACCAAAAAGGACCAGAGGGAGGTCCAAAAGAACAAGAGAAGGAAAGAAAGTTAAATGAGGGGGAGATCCAAAGGGAGAACTACAACCTAAATTTGAATTCTGGAAATCAAGGAGGTTTGAACACAAACCCGTGCTTGGACCCGAGGGAAGATCCAAACACAAGGGAGGTCTAAAGAAGGAAAGGCTATGCCGAAGGATACACTAGGCAAACAGAGAAGGAAAACTAAAAGCCAAAGGACACCAACAACTCAAGATTGACCAAAAGAGTTAATTGGAGTCCGATTTATTCAAGTTAAATCTCCAAATTTCCAAAATTCCTAGTTAAGCTTGAGTAAATGACAAACCGAATGGTTACTTTTGAGTTTTGAAAATTTTTCAAAAGGCTCCAAAATTGGGATGTTACACGAGATGGACTAAAATTGATGTACGGCGTAACTGTGAGTGAAGAGTACATTAATGGTGTGTTTGCTTTTGGAAGAGCCGTCGAGCAGGATATGTTGAAAAAGGGGATAAAATTTTTGTACTGTCCATGCATTGATTGTGGTAATCTGAAGATGTTTAACAACCCAGCGCAGATCGAAGAGCACTTGATTCGAAGGGGTTTCAAAAAAGGGTATACATGTTGGACCAGTCACAGTGAAGAGCAGATTATATAGGAAGTTAATAATGATGACATCGCCGAGGAAGTCAACGATATGCCAGATGTGGACTGTGCTTTTGATGATGATAGGTCGCACGATGACAATCTGGATCAGATGCTACGTGATGCAGAAGGGAACTACAGTGATAGAGAGTTTTGTAAATTCGAGGGCTTAATAGAGGACTCGGGGAAACCATTGCTCCTTGGCTGCAAGCCGGAATACACACGGTTGTCAACCGTGCTTGAACTGCTGAAATTGAAGGCAAGCAATGGTTAGTCCGACAAGAGTTTCACGGTGTTGTTAGGTCTCCTAGCAGGCATCCTTCCGGAGGGAAATGTGTTGCCCAGCACCACCTACCAAGCCAAGAAGGTTCTTTGTCCATTGGAAATGGAAGTAGAAAGAATACATGCATGTCCGAACGATATTATCATGTACCGTAAAGAGTATGCAGACATGCATGTATGTCCCGTGTGCAAAGCATCCCGATACAAGCGTAAGAATATTGCTAAGGTGAAGCAAGAACCTCCTGCTAAGATGTTGTGGTATCTGTCTGTGATCCCATGTTTGAAGCATTTATTTGCGAACCAAAAGGAGGCAATATTGCTGCGTTGGCACTCGGAGGAGTGTAAGAAAGAAGAAAAGTTAAGACACCCTGCTGATTCTGCCCAATGGAGAAACTTCGATCGGAGCTTCAAAGAGTTCAAGCAGCAACCGAGGAACATAAGGTTAGGGTTGAGTACAGATGGAATGAATTCTTTCGCTAACATGAGCAGCCGATATAGTACTTGTCCCGTGAATCTATGTATGTACAATTTTTCTTCTTGGCTGTGTATGAAGCAGAAGTACATTTTGATGTCACTACTTATCTAAGGGCCGAAGCAACCTAGGAACGATATTGATGTGTACCTAGCACCATTGTTGGAAGATCTTGTGACATTGTGGAACGAAGGGGTACAAGTATGGGCTACCTACAAATGAGAGAACTTCTCTTTACGCGCCATGTTGTTCTGCACCATCAATGATTTTTCTGCCCTTTGTAACCTATCGGGGTTCAGTACAAAAGGAGTCAAAGCCTGTCCACACTGCTTAGATGGTACGGAGAGTGTGTGGCTGAACAACTCACGCAAAACTGTGTATATGCATCACAAACGGTTTTAACCAAAAATTGTTTGTGATAGTAGCCCTTCAGAGACGGTTTCAATAAAAAATTGTCTGTGTTGTGCCTTATCACAGATGGCTCAAAAACCGTCTGTGATAACTGCCTGTTATCATAGACATACAAATTCAGACAGTTCGAAAACCGTCCGTGATGATGGTTTCGAACCGTCTGTGATGAGGTTTTCTGTAATAGTGACTCTATGGTAGGAAGTGCAGGACCCCTCTGCACTGGTCAAAAATAGGAGAAGGTTATATCTTTGGACCATATACTCTTAAGCAGGTAGAAGAGAAGGTTCGACTCATCGAGACCGCCTACAAGTCGCCCAATTGATCCGCATGTAAGAGCTATACCGATAATCATCGCAGGAGTTGTTAACCTCTCGATGTTGGAGACCACATTTACCTCAAGGTATCACTCTTCGAGGAGTTCGAGATTTCAAGTGAAAGGCAAGCTTGCGCCAAGATACATAAGCTTGTTTCCAATCACCACCAAGTTTAGAGAAGTAGCCTACCAACCGGAATTACTCGCAAGTTTGGCAGATGTCCCTAATACGCTCCATGTCTCTTAACTCAAGAAATGTCTTAGGATACCAAGAGCAGACCCAAAGAGAAACCATCAAGATCTAGATGGACCCGACGACCCGTAACGTCCGATCAAGATCCTTAATGTCGTGGAGAAGTAGACAAGATGCCGCACCATCTCGATCTCGCAAGGTCCAAAGGGAGCAACCACTCAAAGAGAAGCCACCGGGAACACGAGAATCACCAAATTAGACTACCCTTATCTATTTTCTTAGAAGCTCAAATCTCGGGTCAAAATTCTATTTAAGGAGGGTAGGACTTGTAACATCCCATTTTGGGAGAAATTTGAGTAAAATTCAAATTTTATTTGAATTCAAAATCTTCAACTCTTTTTGCCAAAATTTCAAAACTTCTTCTGCTCACCCATTAACCTCCCCGCCTTTCTCTCGCCCAACCCACCCGAAGCTTGGCTCGAGCGCCACGCCGCGCCGCTCGCGCTCGACCTTGCCCCGCTCCCTGCCGGCGCCGCCCGCCCCGCCTCTCTAGTGCACACCGCCCCTCACGCCACGCGCTGCCTCTATGCCTTGCTCGAGCCCTCGCCTCGCTCCCTTCTCCCTATGCCGCGCTCGCCACTATATTCGCGCTGCGCCGTGCCGCAGATCCGTGTCTCCCGTGACCGACCGTTGGCGCTCGCCTCCCCCTTTACTCCCCTCTCGCACACCCACCACACCTTCCGACTCCGCCATCCCCCTCCCCTAGCATCACTCCAAGCGCCGCCCTCGAGACCTCGTGCGGCCATCCCCTCGCACACACTACTATAGAAAAAATCTTTACAGATGGTTAAAAAACGTCATCATAGACGGTTTCGTGAGCTGTCTGAGTTTATGGGTCAGTAATGACATGAGATCATCAAAGATGGTTTTTGAATTGTATGTGATGCATACTATCACACACGGTTATTAAGTCGGAATCACCTGTGATAGTTGACTATCACAGATGGCTTGTAGATGAAACCATCTGTGTTGCATCAGCTATCACAGACGGTTTGTAGATGAAACTGTCTGTGATAGATGACTATCACAGACGGTTTTTAGATGAAACTGTCAGGATACATGAGCTATCACGCACGGTTTGTAGATAAAACCGCTCGTGATAGTCGATATATCACGACGGCTTATAGATGAAACCGTCTATGATGACTCTTCTCTATAAAGTTTCAAGCGTTGTCTACTTGTGCCTTTAAAACTGCTTCATATATATATATATATATATATATATAGAGAGAGAGAGAGAGAGAGAGAGAGAAGAGAAGAGAAGAGATCAGAATGGAATGGTAGGATGTACCTAAGACACAAGGGAGGAGAACTTGACCTGCATGAACACTTACATAGACAAAGGTGTAATGAATGGCGAGAGGCTAGTTGATTACACAGCATAAAGGTAAGATTAAGAAGATTTATTATTGCTCTCGTAAGGCTAGTTGCACAAGATTAAAACTTGGCCATCACAAAGACTCATGCGAAATGTAATCACAAATGTACACTTTATCGATTAGGCCTTGAGCTCAAAATAAAACTTCCTAATATATTCAGACTAGTTCAAGCAAATCATCCAAAATTAACTTTGTTGTGCAAAGGAACAAAATCTATCAAGATACTATCAACTGTGATGTAGGACAACAAGTATATCGAATGTATAAATTGCATGCTCAAACAATACATAACAAAGGTAATGTAACAGCCAAGGCACAATATATACACAATATCACATCTAATTGCATTTGTGACATCAATTCATCATAGAGTAATTCACGAGCCCACGTAAAATCACTTTGAGTGGGGCTCAAGGGCTCATGCCACACTACACTACTACGTAAAAGGTCTTCATAGATAGTTCAAAATATCATCACAGCATTTGCTTCGTGAGCTATCCGAGTTTATGGGTCAAGAATGACATGAGGTCATCACAGACGGTTCTCGAACCGCCTCGTGATGCGTACTATCACGGATGGTTATTAACTCGAATCGCCTATGATAGCCGACTACCATAGATGCTTTGAGATAAAATCATCTCGTGATAGGTGATATATCATGATGGTTTGTAGATGAAATCTGTTTATGATAGTGTGGGGACCCGAGGTATTTAGCTTGTAAAGCTTAGCCATCCACTTGGCTTAAGCATCACAAGTCAAATATCTCGACTTTGATGTATCATGTACCTCCTAGGAGCGGTACATATACATCTCACAAAATCAAGCATCAATTCCATACTAGATTACAATACCGACATTAATGAAGTTTTAAAACACCCAAAAGGCATACAAGATCATATTACAAAAAGTAGGGTCGACCACCAAATGACAAGGTAAATAACTAAAGTAGCAGCAGAAGAAAAGACCATAAGATGGCGATAACAAAAGCCACCACTTGCCCTTACCCACAAGGCAATCGACCGGCCGCCAAGCTAGTCGTCCCGCACGAGACTAGTCTCACAAAAGTCGATCCCTTGGGATCAACCTCCTCTGCAACAATTAAGATTGCAACCGAGTACAAAGATTGTACTCGCAAGACTTACAAATAACAAACCTATACATAGCTACATGCAAAGCTTGAATCAAAGGAAAGGCCATAGGGCTCATTTGTAGCACAAAGCAATATTTCATTTGCAATAGTGTAATAGATTGAAGGCAATTTTATCAAATCTATTTTTATCTGCTTAAATAATAGCAAGAAAACAATTATAAACATAAATAATATCCTAGAGGTGACTTCCAACAGCCACCACAACATAGCACGAATTACCCATTCGTATCACCCAATTTCAAGTTTTATCGAAAAGTTATAGCCTAATTCTTACGGGAGTATCCAAGCGTGTTCATAACCTAGGACAATGCTATTTGAATAGTTTGAACCCTGTAGGGGTGTACAACTTTACCCACATGTCAGACCACCTTTTTGCCAAGCTATAGAGCACACTTCCTTAGGTATGCCGACAAGGCTAAGTCCTACAAGACGTTTTCTAATATTATGTATTAACTACGAGTCGTCCATATGGATAGAAACTCATACGTTGTGTTGGAGTCATTGTAAAGCCTCAGTCAACTACCCGTCAGGGTAAATCTTTGGACAACTACAATGCTCCTCGGTGTGGAGAACCTAGAAGTAACCCAGCCCAGCCCATAGGCCAGCCACAGCACGCTCGCCGCTCGGTCATCGCTCACGAGGCACAAGCCCAATGCCCGAATGGCCCAAATGCGAAATGCCCAATGCCCCAAACAACCTTCAAACCAAGGGAGCTCACCTAACTCCCAATCTCCCAACCCTAAATGGCTCCATCGGTCATCCTTGTGCAAGTGAGCGCAGCGGCGGCGGCGGTGAGCGTATGCGGCGGGCCGGGCGGCCGAACGGTGGATGCGGCATCGCAAGGGACTCCGGGCTAGGGAGGACCAAGCAGAGCAGACGACGGCGAGGACCGGCGGCGGGTGCGGTCGAAGCGGCGTGCCGCGCCTACCGACTCTCTTGGGCCGTGGATGAAGGGGAGGCCGAGGACCGCAGGGCAGGCGCACTGGAGGCGAGGGCGCCAGAGCTCGCGGCCATGCGACACACGCGGCGGCGGCTTGCTCATTTCTTGCCAAGATTCCAGCTCCTATTCTCCAAAGTCCAACTGAATCTCCATCCTCATCCTTGTGAAGTTGCGCTTATGATCGCGGCGGCGGCTGGTCCGCCCTTGCAGAGTTGCGACTTGCGCGAGTGGCACTGGTGGAGTGGAGGCTCGGCAGCCTGGCGGGTGAGCACGCCGGGCATGGCGGCGGACTCACGGTCATGTGGACAAAACAGCGTGGAGGTGTGCTCATCCAAAAATGGGGCAGATCTTCAGCTGCATCTACTACCGTTTCTATAGTCGATGTGATTAGATCTCTTGTAAATCCAACTCCATAAGGCGACTGTTCTCTTCAGGGTAATATTTTAGCTCACATGTTTATGATGCAATGTGATTTGAAGATTTGTTTGTGCAAGCATGATCTTTAAGAAATGTTGTTGATCTCATTGTGTTTGTTCTCGCTTCTAAAAATGGCAGGTTTATACTACATCGAAATCCTTATGGCATAGCAGAGGATATTGTGTTCAAGATGCCCCGCAGATCAAAGGTATATTATCTCGGTTGAATTACCTCGTTTTCTCAAAAAGAAATATTAACATTTTTCATGTAGGGTGATGGTGACTACTTAACTAGTTAAGGATGTCATGATAGATGATTTCTCCGGGAACAGATTAAAAGGTTGGTGTTTTACGAGTCGCATTCGATAATAAATCGTGAACTACTAGTACCTTAACCTGTAATAAATTTCAAATTTCAATTTCAGCTTGAAAATAAAGTTTAATTATTTTATTGGATTTTTGTGGAATTTTTTTAAAGCTTTTCCTTAACCAAATTAAAGCTAAAACAAAATTATGTGCAAAATCTATTATCAGATAATAGCTGGAAATATTTTTCTTAAATCCTAAATGCTCCAGAGAGTTTCTGTGAATTTCCTCATAATTTTTGGAATTTATTTGCTATATTCTAAAGCCTAAATGAATTATCAGCATTTAATTAAATCAGAAATCGAAAGAAATCTCCAAAACAGTGTCTGGGCCGAAACTCAACCCAGCCCACTTCCATTTTCCGCGCGCGCCGGCCCACTCCAACCGCGCCGCCTCCTTCTCACTGGCAGCAGGACCCACCTGTCAGTCTCTCCCTCTCTCCTACTCTCGCGCCGCTTCGGTCGCTACCAGCCGTTGGATCTAAATCCAACGGCCAGAATTCAATGAGGCATTCGGACGACTCGAACATCCAAACCACCGGTGACCGTCAGATCTACATCCAACGCACTCGTGCATCGGGCCACTTAATCGCTCACTCGCACGCCCACTGCTCTATCGCGACCGCTGATTAAAATCCAGCGGCCGCGCCATTGTGAACTTACCGCTTCACCAATCTAATCGCAACCGCCCGAGTAAAATCGCACGCCCTCGCCATCGCCTCCGCCGCCTTCTCCGCACACCGCAATAGTAACCGCCGCCATTAAAGCTCACCACCGAGCCCAGCCCGCCATTTCTTCCACACTACCTCGCCATCGCGGCGCATTGAAGACCACTCATCACGCCGCCCCACTTCCGCCGCTTTCCCTTCTCTCGTGCCCACGATCGCCACAACACCATCATTACCACCGCCGCATGACCTTCGCACCGCCGCTTCAACCACGCCGCACTCTATAAAGGGCACCACGGAGCGCCCCTTACCTTAACACGCCTACCACCCGGCACTTTCTTGCCCGTAGCGCCTAATTCAAGATCCCGCGGCGGCGCTCGTTCTTCTCCGCTTCCGCGCCGCCATAGCTCCTTCGTCCCCGCCGCCGGCACCATCGCCATCGCGCGCCTGCGCGGCGCCGCCGCCACCCACTTCGCCGAGGACCCCGAACCTCTACTTGCCGACGCATCGCACGCCGCCGCCGCCACTCGCCGCCGATGACCTTCCGGCCATGCTCCGCCGCCATTTTGGTAACCAGCAGTGTTCGCAATTGTCCTCTTCAATTTGCGACGCCCATTTAGCTCGCCGCGGCGAGAACGCCGCGAGAGCACCCACCGAGCACCACCGCCGCCTACGTGGCCGCCACGTACGCCATCGTGGAGCCACATCGCCACCACCGCGCCAAAGCTCGCGTGGTCGCCACATGGTGGCCACCTCACCACGCCCACCCTCCTCAAAGCCGAAAGTCCGTGGACTTGGTTCATGAGAGCGAGTCACCACTGGGGTCCACATGTCGAAAAATTAATTCATTTCTTTTAATTCCCGAAATTCATCAAGGCCAAGATTGCGCAATAAATAGAATTTTCTTTAGAAAATAATTCGTAGAATTCAATTAAATTCCGCATTTTGTATTAAACTTCTAAAATTCATATCTTTTGCATTTGAACTCCAAATTGAGTGGTTCAAATTGCAAAATTTGTCTAAAATCATAATCTAGCTAACTAAAGCAAAATATTTTAATTTGGAGTTAGTTTGATTTGAGTTTTTGATTTTATTTGAATTTGAGTTGAATTTGTCGATTTTCACGTGATAGACTTCGACGACTCCGGAGAGTTAGATCCTTCCGACGATTTAGAGTTCCAAGACTTCAACGAAGGCAAGTTACACTATTGATCATATTGTTCCTATTGTTTTAAAGTATTTATTTACTATTTACAATTTACTATTGCATGCTTATGTTTATAAAGATATCCGAATAACCTGATTATGTATATAGTTGTTCCAAATTCCTTGGTATGGCCAATTTGACTATCAAACCTGATTACCTTGACACCTTAGATAAAATTTGTCAAATTCTTAGTCTTGCTTAGATAATATTTAAAAATTTGGGAGAATTTAGTCAAACCTTTACAATTTAATTTAAAATGTGTTCCTGTGGTATTGTTTTATCACGAAAGGTTTATAAATAGGTTTTTACTCTAAATAAAATGAAATGGGTTTGGACTTGGGCGAGATGGATGGATGGTGGGTGCAGGTTCATGCACGGTCTAACTGTTAGGATTACGACCCGTGGTTTTAAATTGAAGTCGCCTGAGCCGCTTAAGGACCGGTCTTTGAGCGTATTTTGCTACGCCTACCGTACCACCACATGTCCCGTGATGGGCGTGATTTGGCCAAATAATCTGTAGTGTCTTAGTGTTATTTGTGCTATGTTGTATGTGGGCGTTGGTCGACATTAGTCCCACCGCGCAAGAGGGGCTTCCGAGGATGGATAGTCCAAAGGTAGCGAAACCTTAGCGGCATGAATACGTGAGGACACCGCTTGTAACGGCCTCATGATAATTGCTTAGTCACACGCCTGAAGCGTGCTTTGGCCGACATTAAAAGCATTTTATCTCGTGTGGGTAAAGCTGCATAACCTCTCGCAGAGTGTAAAACTATTCGAATAGCGCGTCATGTCATGGACATGCTAGCAAAGCCACTCTAAGTTAGAATTGTTTTTGGTTTATAAAATGTGTTCAATGTATGTTTTAGGATGGATAGTCCTATGGTAAAAATTGGGTGGTTAGCCAAGTGTTAGGAGGATATCCTTCAATAATCAACTAGTGGAGGTCATCCAATATTCGTTGTCGGGCTTTGTCACAATCTTTATTCGAATTATTAAAATTGGCCTTACAAAAGTATTAGCAATATAATCTGAAAATGTCGTTTATGCAAAACAACCCCGCCATTACCTTTGTTTACCTTATGCATGCATTAAACTTTCTATATTGGTGTGACTTGCAGCACCAGTAGTAGTGCTCACTCTGCCGAATAAATCTTATTCAGAGAAGACGTTTTCCGACGGTGAGGATCTTGACGAATAGGTCGCGCTTCTGCACGATTGCTCGTGGCAAGTCGTGTGGCCTACTACTTCTTCTACTCTTCCATTGTGTTATTTCTTTTCTTTTGGCCGCAGCCCTTTTGTAATAAACTTTGAATTATTATCAATAAACTCGTGATATGATTGTGCTATCACTTTTGTTTAACTGTACACTAGAAATCTCGACTAGTGTATGAACACGTAGAATTTGGGATCCTTCGCCCCGGTTCGACAAAGTGGTATCGAGCCATATCGATCGTAGGTCGTGGCCCCACAAATGTCCTAAGGACTCATTTGCAAAAATTAAAAACTATTTTGAGTCTATCTAGAGTCATCTCTCAACCCTTCTCTTTAAAAACAAGCATCGACTTGTCTATTCTCAAAATTTTAGATGGTCAAGTCACGGACGCTATCTCCCACGGAATCATTGCGGACATCGGGTCAACTTCTCTGGGAAGTGATGCAAGACTTGGACTACAAGAAGAGGCCAACGCTTGTGGCTACCGGCATGTTGGGAGAACGACGCTCGGAGAGTGGAAGTACTAATCTACTCCGACTGCCGCCAAACACCGCCTTCCATACCTTCCACGCCCGATCCGACGCGACACCTTCGCCGATGGCATTCGTGATGCAATGAGAGAAGCGCCTCGTCGACTCGCCATACTTACGACCGCCACCTCAACGGCACCGGTTTCACTATTTCCGATGCATCTTCCAACCAGATTTGACAGTTGTCTTCCGCACCACCGAGGAGGAAGATTCCCGAGTTGACGCACTGTGGACTCGACAAAGGCACCGGACTACGCCTATGGAAACGCCTTGACGACTTATGCACCACTCGTGATAGTCTAGAGTATACCGAGGCGAGATCAAGACAATCAAGAGGAGCCGCTATTTACAAATCAAAGCCAAGGCAAGCATCAAAGAATTCCCGAATACACCCCATCCACCCCATAGATGTTTATTTTTTCTCATCCGTATTAGCTACGTATTATGAGCTATCAACTACTCATGTGATAGCCATAATATATTAATAAAATAAATGAATAAAGAAACCATTTTGAAAAGTTGATTCTTTGTTTGCGTGCTTTTTCGCTCTTGGGCTATTTTAGATTTATCCCCATAGAATTCCTTGCTATCTCTTCTAAATCATTGAGGATTCCGCAGATGGTGACCACCGTAGAAACGGCAATGCCAAAGCAGTGCCAACGGACAAGGAAACGATCAGCGGATCACCAGATAACCACGCTTCACGCCGCCACCACCGCTGCAGTATGACCCGATCGGCGCCAGATGATGGCGAATCGACCATCCGATTGACCTTCTTGCCTACCACCAGAATGTTCGAACACTCAAAGCCGCTACAAAGAAGCAGCCCCGCCTACCTCCGCATAACCAAAGGCCGACTATGTCCGAGTTTATGAGGATGCGCCCACGACATTCTCAAATAGTATCAACCAATGGACGCCGACGACTGGCTTCGGGCTATTGGAAAGAAACTGGACATTAGTCAGTGTTCTGACCGAGAGAGGGTCCTGTTTGCCTCTCACCAACTGAATGGCCCCGCATCAGAATGGTGGGACAACCATCGATCGCACACAATGATGCTCACCCATCACATGGGCCGACTTCGCGGCGAAGCTGCGTCATGCACATATCCCGCGGGATGATGACGCCAAGAAGAAGGAGTTCCACGCGCTCCGACAAGGCAACCGTACGGTGAATGAGTATCTTCACCGCTTTAACCAACTTGCCCGCTACGCCCCAGCCGACGTAGCTAGAGATGAGGACAGACAGGAAAGGTTCCTGGATGGATTGAATGACGATATCTCTGTCCAACTTATTTCTCAGAATTTCACTGACTTCCAGCAGTTGGTGGATAAAGCAATCAGGCAGGAGGCTAAACACGCAGAAATGGAGAACCGCAAGCGAGGATGGCCGCCGAGGTTTAACGCAGAGGTCCGCCAAACCTCGCATCACCACACCGCAGCCGCAGAACGTGGGAAGTTTCAATCTTCCACGCCTCGCACTCAAAGACCGCCACGCCGCCCAACCTCCAACTTCCGTGGCACTTCATTAGGGCGGCTTCAGCAGCACTCTACCTCCTCGCCTGAGTCACGTGCTTCCACCGCAACGAGACAGGCATTATGCCAATAAATGTCCAAAGAAACAACAAGGTTTGGCTCCAACAAGGCCAACCTCAGAGTTCAAGCTACCGCAAGCACCATCGCATCAAAGAAACCAGCTCACCAAGGGACGGTGAACCATGTCACCGCCGAGGAAGCTCAGCAAAGACCGCATGTTGTTCTCAGACGCTCTCGTTAATTCAGCATCAAAGATCCGCCCTATTTGATTCTCGAGCTTCACACTCTTTGTGTCATATAAGTTTGTGGGAAAATATGGGTTACCTATATCCTCTTTAGCTACTCCCATGATAATTCATTCCCGCTCGTAAATGAGAACCACCTCTATGCCCTAATCTCACTCTCGAGATATCCTGAGTAACTTTTCTAGCAGATCGATAGTTTTACACTCCCAAGGTTTGGATGTAATACTTGGAATGGACTAGCTAGCCAAAAATCACGGCCAAATAGATCGTGCTAATAGATCCATCACCCTCACTAATGAACAAGGTGTGTCTGTTGAATTCAAACTCGAGACTCGAACCGAAGAAGTTCCATACTTACCGATTGAAGGAAGTGAAACTTGAAGATATACCCGTGGCACGAGTATCCCGACGCTTTTCCAGATGATCTACCCGTATGCCACCGGATAGGGACATCATGTTCCTAATTGATCTAGTCCCCGGACACCCGATCTCAAAGCGACCCTATAGAATGCCACCAACGAAAGAAGGTAATTGAAGAAACAGATTGAAGAACTACGAGAAAAGGCGCACATTCGACCCGCCTCACCATGGGGAGCCCCAAGACTATTTGTCAAGAAGAAAGACAATAGCATGAGAATGTGCCGATTACATGATCACTTAACGAAGTAACAATCAAGAACAAATATCCATTGCCCGTAATTGATGATTTGTTTGATCGCTAAAGGGAGCAAGTATTTTCTCAAAGATCGATTCGAGATCCTGTTATCACCAATTAAAGATTAGACCGAAGATATTCCAAACCGCCTTCACCACCGATATGGACTATATGAGTTCACAAGAATGTCATTTGATTGACCAACGCCCCGCCTATTTCATGAATATGATGAACAAGGTGTTCATGGAATTCTGATAAATTCGTAGTCGCTTTATTGACGACATTCTCATCTACTCAAGAACGAAAAGAACATGAAGAGCATCTCCTGATGATCCTAGACAAGCTCGGGGAGCACTAACTCTATGCCAAATTCAGCAAGAGTGAATTTTGGCTAAGACAAGTTGCATTCCTTGGACATATTGTATCCGCAGAGGAATTGCAGAGACCCGCCAAGGTTGAAGCAAGAATGGACCGAAACAACCCAAATCGGCCACCGAGGTGAGAAGTTTTCTCGACCGCAGGCTATTATCGCGGTTTATCGAGGGTTTCTAAACTTGCCAAACCCATGACTCAACTTCAAGAAAGAAAAGAAGTTTGAATGGTCAAGCTACCGTGAAGAAAGTTTCCAAGAACTGAAAAAGAGGCTAGTCTCAAAGACTGTGTTAATTTTACCGACATCCGCAAGGATTTTGAGATCTTTGTGACGCATCCCGCCAAGGCCTCGGATGTGTATTGATGCAGAAGGCAAAGTTGTAGCTTATGCATCCCGGCGCTTGAGGCCACACGGCGGGAATTACCCACTCATGATCCGAGTTAGCGGCAATTGTGCACGCTCAAAATCGCGGCATTATCTCATTGGTAACCGTGAGATTTTCACGCACCATAAAAGTTTGAAGTACATATTCACGCAGTCCGAGCTCAATCTCCGACAAAGAAGATGGTTGGAACTAATAAAGGATTATGATCTCAGAATTCATTATCATCCGGGCAAGGCCAATGTGGTAGCCGATGCCTTGAGCAGAAAAGCATATTGCAACACCATCATGGTGCAACAAAATCACCAGAGTCGTATGAAGAGTCAAGCATCCAACTGAGATTGTCAACCAAGGCCGTAAACGCTTTAGAAGTTCAACCAACTCTTCAGATCGATTAGAACAAAACAATGGAAGATGAAGATATCCAAGAAATCAAGAAAATATGAGAAGAGGCAAAGCCCTGTGTTTCTCTCAAGATGAGCAAGGGACAAGGTGGTTTGAGACCGATCTCAGGTGCCTAACCAAGCAGGAGATAAAAGACTCACTCAAAGAAGCTCATGAGTCGCCATACTCCATTCATCCCGGCAGCACCAAAATGTACCAGATCTAAAAGAAAGATATTGGTGGGTCAGCATGAAGCGTGAAATTGCTGATTTCGCCGCCACGTTGACGCTTTGTCAAAGAGTCAAGGCACAACACCAAAGACCCACTGTCTCTGTTGTAACCATTACCAATTCGAGTGGAAGTGGGAAGAAGTCGGTATGGATTTCATCATCGACTCCCAGACCCAATCGGGATATGACTCCATCCGTAGTAATTGACCTGCTAACTAAAGTCGCCACTTTATTCTGTCAAGACCACCTACCGAGTAGTAACTAGCGTAATTGTACATGGCCGATCGTCGCCACACGAGTACCCAAAAGATTGTGTCGCATGAGGTTCCCAATTTACCTCTCGGTTTTGGAAAAGTCTGCATGAAGCCTTGGGAACTGACTCAATTTTAGCACTGGCGTATCATCCTCGGATCGATGGTCGGCGTAACGCACCAATCAAGTTCTTGAAGATATGCTTCGAGCCCGTGCCTTAGAATTCGGAAAAGGTTGGGATAAGGATCCGCCATATGCGAGTTCTCATACAATAATAGCTATCAAGCCGCTTTGCGATGGCTCCATTTGAAGCTCAGATGGCGTAGAAATGCCGAACCCCACTTCTTTGGGATGAGGTAGGAGAGCGCCGCCTCCTTGGACCCGAGTTGATCAAAGAAGCCGAGAGTAAAGTGAAAACTATTCAGAGCGCCCGAAGCACCCAATCCCGACAAAAGAGTTATGCCGATAACCGCCGAGGGAATTAAGTTTTGAGGTAGGAGATGTTGTCTATCTCAAAGTAACCCCACTCAGAGGTGTGAAGAGATTTCTGACAAAAGGTAAACTCGCACCTGTATATTGGGCCATACAAGATCTTGGCAAACGTGGAGAAGTAGCTTATCACCAGAGCCGCCGAAGCCTCCCGTGCCAGACATAACGCCTTCCACGTGTCGCAATTAAAGAAATGCTCGCAAGAACCTAAGACCATACCTTTCTCGAAAGCTTGACCTTCAAGAAGATCTCACCTACGTGGAGCGACCGATTAAAATTATAGATGTCGCAGAACGTGTTACCGTATGAGAATAATCGATCGCATAAGGTGCAAGTGGAGTCACCATCCGGAAAGCGAAGCCACATGGGAGAATGAAGAAGAACTCAAGGCCAACTACCCCGATCTTTTGTTAATTCAAGTCCAATCTCTGGTCGAGATTCCCTTTAAGGGGGTAGGTTTGTAATGTACCAAATTTCAATTTCCATTGAAAATAAAGTTTAATTATTTTATTGGATTTTGTGGAATTTTTAAAGCTTTTCCTTAACCAAATTAAAGCTAAAACAAAATTATGTGCAAAATCTATTATCGATAATAGCCGAAATATTTTTCTTAAATCCTAAATGCTCCAGAGAGTTTCGTGAATTTTCTCATAATTTTTGGAATTTATTTGCTATATTCTAAAGCCTAAATGAATTATCGCATTTAATTAAATCAAAAAGAAATCTCAAAATGAAAAACCTCAAATAGGAATTCAACCCAACCCACTTCCATTTTCCGCGCGCACGCCCACTCCAACCAACCGCCTCCTCCTTCTCATCGGCGCAGGGTCCACCGTGAGTCTCCTTTCTCTCTCCTACTCACACGCCGTGCATCCCAACCGTTGGATCTAAATCCAACGGCCGAATGTCAATGAGGCATTCGACGACTCAACATCCAAACCACCGGGACCGTTAGATCTACATCCAACGACCTCGTGCATCGGGCCACTTAATGATTCACCGCACGCCCACTGATCTATCGCAACCGTTGGATTAAAATCAAGCGGCCGCGCCATTGTGAACTTACCGCTTCACCAATCTAATCGCAACCGCCCGAGTAAAATCGCACGCCCGGTGTCATCGCCTCGCTCGCCTTCTCCGCGCGACGCAATAAAGAATCGCGCCGCCATTAAAGCTCACCACCGAGCCCAGCCCGCCATTTCTTCCACACTACCTCACCATCGTGCGCATTGAAGACCACTATCACGCCGCCCCACTTCCGCCGCTTTCTCTCTCGCGCCCACGATCGCCCGATCACATCATTACCGCCGCGCGATGACCTTCGCGTCGCCGCTTCAACCACGCCAGACCCTATAAAGGGCACCATGGGCGCCTCCCTTACCTTAACACGCCTCCCACCTTTTCCCTTGCCCGTAGCGCTCTAATTCGATCCCCGCCGCGAACCGGTGTTCTCCGCTTCGCTTCACCATAGCTCCTTCGCCCCGCCGCCGGCACCATCGCTATCGCGCGCCTGCGCGGCGCCGCCGCCACCCACTTCCGCCACATCATCGCCGACGCTCACCGCCGGCGGACGCCGCCGCCAAACGCATTGTCGCCAACACGAACCTTCCGCCGCTTCAACGCCCGCCGCCATTTTGGTAACCTTGACCACCCGGCTAGTCGCAGTTGTCCTCTTCAATTTGCTACGCCCATACCAGCATCGCCGCGGCGAAACCTGCGCGAGCACCCACCGAGGTTCCACCGCGCCACCGTCGCCGCCCGGCGTGTCACGCCACCGTGGCGCTGCCACCTAAGCGCCACCTCAACCCCAAAAGCTTGCGTGGTGCGCGTGGCGGCCACTCATCGCCACGCCCACCGCTCCTTCAAAGCCGAGATCACCGTCGACTTGGGAATCATCCAGAGCCGAGTCTATGACATGGGGTCCGCTTGTCGAAAAATCATTATAATTCTTTTAATTCCGGAAATTCTTCATTGGCGTCAAGATTGCACAATAAATAGAATTTTCTTTAGAAAATAATTCGGAGAATTCAATTAAATTCCGATTTTGTATTAAACTTCTAAAATTCATATCTTTTGCATTTGAACTCCAAATTGAGTGGTTCAAGTTGCAAAATTTGTCTAAATTCATAATCTAGCTAACTAAAGCAAAATATTTTAATTTGGAGTTAGTTTGATCTGAGTTTTTGATTTTATTTGAATTTGAGTTGAATTTGTCGATTTTCACGTATAGACTTCGACTCATTCTGAGAGTTAGATCCTTCCGACGATTTAGAGTTCCAAGACTTCAACGAAGGCAAGTTACACTATTGATCATATTGTTCCTATTGTTTTAAAGTATTTATTTACTATCTACAATTTACTATTGCATGCATATGTTTATAAAAATATCCAATATCTCGATTTAGTATATAGTTGTTCCAAACTCCTTGGTATGGCCAATTTGACTATCAAACCTGAATACCTTGACACCTTAGATAAAATTTGTCAAATGCTTAGCCTTGCTTAGATAATATTTACAAATTTGGGAGAATTTAGTCAAATCTTTACAATGTAATTTAAATGTGTTCTGTGGTATTGTTTTATCACGAAAGGTTTTTACTCTAAATAAAATAAAATGGGTTTGGACTTGGCGAGATGGATGAATGGTGGGTGCGAGTTCATGCACGGGTCTAATCTGTTAGGATTACGACCTGTGGTTTTAAATTGAAGTCGCCGAGTCGCTTAAGGACCGGTCTTGAGCGTATTTTGCTACGCCTTACTGCACCACCACATGTCCCGTATGGGCAGGATTTGGCTAAATAATCTGTAGTGTCTTAGTGTTATTTGTGCTATGTTGTATGTGTGGGCGTTGGTTAGACATTAGTCCCACCGCGCAAGAGGGGCTTCCTGAGGATGGATAGTCCAAAGGTAGCGAAACCTTAGCGGGCATGAATACTGAGGACACCGCTTGTAACGGCCTCATGATAATTGCTTAGTCACACGCCTTCGAAGCGTGCTTTGGCGACATTAAAAGCATTTTATCTCGTGTGGGTAAAGCTGCATAACCTCTGCAGAGTGTAAAACTATTCGAATAGCGCGTCATGATCATGGACATGCTAGCAAAGCCACTCTAAGTTAGAATTGTTTTGGTTTATAAAATGTGTTCAACAGATGTTTTAGGATGGATAGTCCTATGGTAAAAATGGGTGGTTAGCCAAGTGTTAGGAGGATATCCTTCAATAATCAACTAGTGGAGGTCATCCAATATTCGAAGTCGGTTTGTCACTTTCTTTATTCGAATTATTAAAATTGGTCTTACAAAAGTATTAGCAATATAATCTGAAAATGTTTGTTTATGCAAAACAACCCGCCATTACCTTTGTTTACCTTATGCATGCATTAAACTTTCTATATTGGGTGTGACTTGCGAGCACGGTAGTAGTGCTCACTCTTGCTGAATAAATCTTATTCAGAGAAGACGTTTTCCGACGGTGAGGATCTTGACGAATAGGTCGCGCCCCAGACGATTGCTCGTGGCAAGTCGTGTGGCCTACTACTTCTACTACTCTTCCATTGTGTTATTTCTTTTCTTTTGCCGCAGCCCTTTTGTAATAAACTTTGAATTATTATCAATAAACTCGTGATATGATTGTGCTATCACTTTTGTTTAATCGTACACTAGAAATCTGGACTAGTGTATGAACACGAGAATTTGGGATCCTTCGCCTGGGTTCGACAAAAGTGGTATCAGAGCCATATCGACTGTAGGTCGTGGCCCCACAAATGTCCTAAGGACTCATTTGCAAAAATTAAAAACTATTTTGAGTGTATCCAGAGTCATCTCTCAACCCTTCTCTTTAAAAACAATTCTTCGACTTGTCTATTCTCAAAATTTTAGATGGCGAAGCACGGACGCTATCTCTCACGGAATCATTGCGGACATCGGGTGAACTTCTGCGAAGTGATGCAAAGACGCGACTACAAGAAGAGGCCAACGCTTCAGGCTACCGATACAAGTTGGGAGAACGACGCTCGAGAGTGGAAGTACTAATCTACTCCGACCTGTCGCCAAACACCGTCTTCCATACCTTCCACGCCCCGATCCGACGCGACACCTTCGCTGATGGCATTCAGGATGCAGCGAGAGAAGCAGTTCGTCGACTCCGCCATACTTATGACCGCCACCTCAACGGCACCGGGTTTCACTATTTCCCGATGCATCTTCCAACCGACTTGCGGTGTCTTCCGCACCACCGAGGAGGAAGATTCCCGAGTTGACGCACTGTGGACTCGACAAAGGCACCGACTACGCTTATGGAAACGCCTTGGGCGACTTGCGTACCACTCGGGATAGTCTAGAGTATACCGAGGCGAAATCAAGGCGATCAAGAGGAGCGGCTATTTACAAATCGAGCCAAGCGATGCAAAGAATTCCCGAATACACCCCATCCACCCCATAGATGTTTATTTTTTTCCCATCCGTACTTTAGCTGCGTATTATGAGCTATCAATTATTCATGTGATAGCCATAATATATTAATAAAATAAATGAATAAAGAAACCATTTTGAAAAGTTGATTCTTTGTTTGTGTGCTTTTTCGTTCTTGGGCTATTTTAGATTTATCCCCATAGAATTCCTCGCTATCTCTTCTAAATCATTGGAGGATTCCGCGGATGGTGACCACCAGAAACGGCAATGCCAAGAAGAAGTGCAACGGACAAGGAAACGATCGAGCGGATCACCGGATAATCACGTTTACCGCCACCACCGTCGCGAGAGGACCCGATCGGCGCCAGATGATGGCGAATCGGACTCATTTAATCGACCTTCTTGCCCGATCACTTGCAGAATGTTCGAACACTCGGGCCGCTACAAAGAAGAAAGCGGCTCCGCTCCACCTCCGCATAACCAAAGGTCGACTATGTCCGAGTTTATGAGGATGCGTCCGCCGACATTCTCAAATAGTATCAACCAATGGACGCCGACGATCGGCCGCTATTGGAAAGAAATCGACATTAGTCGCTGTTCGACCGTGAGAGGGTCCTGCTTGCCTCTCACCAACCGAATGGCCCCGCATCGTAATGGTGGGACAACTCTCGATAGCACACAATGATGCTCACCCATCACATGGGCCGACTTCGTGCGAAGCTTTCGTCATGCACATATCCCGGCGGGGATGATGACGCCAAGAAGAAGGAGTTCCACGCGCTCCGACAAGGCAACGTGACGGTGAATGAGTACCTTCACCGCTTTAACTAACTTGCCCGCTACGCCCGGCAAATTCGACGTAGCGAGAGATGAGGAAAGACAGAAAGGTTCTGGATGGATTGAATGATGATATCTCTGCCCAACTTATTTCTCGAATTTCACCGACTTCCGGCTTGGTGGATAAAGCAATCGCAGCAGAGGCTAAACACGCAGAATGGAGAACCGCAAGCGGAGGATGGCCGCCCGCAGGTTTAACGCAGAGGTCCGCCCAAACCTCGCATCACCACACCGCAACCGCAGAACGTGGGAAGTTTCAATCTTCCACGCCTCGTACTCAAAGACCGCCACAAAGCGCTCCAACCCCTCCAACTTCCGTGGCACTTCATTAGGAGGGCGTTTAGTGAGGCACTCTACCTCCTCGCCTCGAGTCACGTGCTTCCACCGCAACGAGACAGGCATTATGCCAATAAATGTCCAAAGAAGCAACAAGGTTTGGCACCAACAAGGCCAACCTCGGGAGTTCAAGCTACCGCAGCACCATCGGACGAAAGAAACCAGGGCCACCAAGGGACGGTGAACCATGTCACCGCCGAGGAAGCTCAGCAAACACGGATGTTGTTCTCAGACGCTCGTTAATTCGATCAAAGATCTGCCCTATTTGATTCTCGAGCTTCACACTCTTTGTGTCATATAAGTTTGTGGGAAAATATGGGTTACCTATATCCTCTTTAGCTACTCCCATGATAATTCATTCCCTGCTCGTAAATGAGAACCAATTCTCTATGCCCTAATCTCACTCTCGAGATATCCGAGTAACTTTTCTAGCAGATCCGATAGTTTTACACTCTCAAGGTTTGGATGTAATACTTGGAATGGACTCTAGCCAAAAATCACGGTCAAATAGATCGTGCCAATAGATCCATCACCCTCACTAATGAACAAGGTGTGTGCATGAATTCAAACTCGAGACTCGAACCGAGGAAGTTCCATACTTACAGATTGAAGGAAGTGAAACTTGAAGATATACCGTGGCACGCAGAGTATCCCGACGTCTTCCCGGATGATCTACCCAGTATGCCACCTGATAGGGACATCATGTTCCTAATTGATCTAGTCCACGGGACACCCGATCTCAAAGCGACCCTATAGAATGCCACCAACGAGTTAGCGAATTGAAGAAACAGATTGAAGAACTACGAAAAAGCGTACATTCGCCCCGGTTCCTCACCATGGGGAGCCCCACTATTTGTCAAGAAGAAAGACAATAGCATGAGAATGTGCGTCGATTACAGATCACTCAACGGTAACAATCAAGAATAAATACCCATTGCCCGAATTGATGATTTGTTTGATCGGTTAAAGGAGCAAGTATTTTCTCAAAGATCGATCGAGATCCGGTTATCACCAATTAAAGATTAGACCGAAGATATTCAAAACCGCTTCACCACCGGATATGGACTATATGAGTTCACAAGAATGTCATTTGGATTGACCAACGCCCCGCCTATTTCATGAATATGATGAACAAGGTGTTCATGGAATTCTCGGATAAATTCGTAGTCGTCTTTATTGACGACATTCTCATCTACTCAAGAACGAAAAAGAACATGAAGAGCATCTCCTGATGATACTAGACAAGCTCGTGGAGCACTAACTCTATGCCAAATTCAGCAAGAGTGAATTTGCTAAGACAAGTTGCATTCCTTGGACATATTGTATCCGCAGAGGAATTGCGAGAGACCCCGCAAGGTTGAAGCGAGAATGGACCGAAACAACCCAAATCACCACCGAGGTGAGAAGTTTTCGGGACCGCAGTTATTATCGACGGTTTATTGAGGGTTTCTCTAAACTTGCCAAACCCATGACTCAACTTCAAGAAAGAAAAGAAGTTTGAATGGTCAAGCGCCTGTGAAGAAAGTTTCCAAGAACTGAAAAAGAGGCTAGTCTCAGCACCGGTGTTAATTTTAACCGACATCCGCAAGGATTTTGAGATCTTTTGTGACGCATCCCGTCAAGGCCTCGGATGTGTATTGATGCAGGAAGGCAAAGTTGTAGCTTATGCATCCCGACAGTTGAGGCCACACGAAGGGAATTACCCACTCATGATCCGGAGTTAGCGGCAATTGTGCACGCCCAAAATCGCGCATTATCTCATTGGTAACCGTGTGAGATTTTCACAGACCATAAAAGTTTGAAGTACATATTCACGCAATCAGAGCTCAATCTCCACAAAGAAGATGGTTGGAACTAATAAAGGATTATGATCTCGAATTCATTATCATCCGGCAAGGCCAATGTGGTAGCAGATGCCTTGAGCGAAAAGCATATTGCAACACCATCATGGTGCAACAAAATCAGCCCGAGCTGTATGAAGAGCTGAAGCACCTGAATCTTGAGATTGTCAACCAAGGCTGTGTAAACGCTTTAGAAGTTCAACCAACTCTTCAAAATCAGATTAGAACAAAACAGTTGGAAGATGAAGATATCCAAGAAATCAAGAAAAATATGAGAAGAGGCAAAGCCCTGTGTTTCTCGAAGATGAGCAAGGGACAAGTGTGGTTCGAGACCGCATCTGTGTGCCTAACCAGCAGGAGATAAAAGACTCAATTCTGAAAGAAGCTCATGAGTCGCCATACTCCATTCATCCTGGCAGCACCAAAATGTACCAGGATCTAAAAGAAAGATATTGGTGGGTCAGCATGAAGCGTGAAATTGCTGATTTCGTCGCTCGTTGGTGACGTTTGTCAAAGAGTCAAGGCACAACACCAAAGACCACTGTCTGTTGCAACCATTACCAATTCCCGAGTGGAAGTGGAAGAAGTCGGTATGGATTTCATCACCGACTCCCAGACCCAATCGGGATATGACTCCATCCGGGTGGTAATTGACCGGTTAACTAAAGTCGCCACTTTATTCTGTCAAGACCACCTACCGGAGCGAGTAAACTAGCGTAATTGTACATGGCCAGATCGTCGCCTGCACGAGTACCCAAAAGATTGTGTCGCATCGAGGTTCCCAATTTACCTCTCGGTTTTGGAAAAGTCTGCATGAAGCCTTGGGGACCAGACTCAATTTTAGCACGGCGTATCATCCCCAGACCGATGGTCAGATAGAACGCACCAATCAAGTTCTTGAAGATATGCTTCGAGCCTGTGCCTTAGAATTCGGAAAAGGTTGGGACAAGGATCTGCCGTATGCAGGAGTTCTCATACAATAATAGTTACCAAGCTAGTTTGCAGATGGCTCCATTTGAAGCTCTGTACGGTAAGAAATGCCGAACCCCACTTCTTTGGGATGAGGTAGGAGAGCGTCAGCTCCTTGGACCTGAGTTAATCAAAGAAGCTGAGAGTAAAGTGAAAACTATTCAGGAGCGTCTGAAAGCAGCCCAATCCCGACAAAAGAGTTATGCCGATAACCGCCGTAGGGAATTAAGCTTTGAGGTAGGAGATGTTGTCTATCTCAGAGTAACCCCACTCAGAGGTGTGAAGAGATTCCGGACAAAAGGTAAACTCGCACCTAGGTATATTGGGCCATACAAGATTTTGGCAAAACGTGGAGAAGTAGCTTATCAGCTAGAGCTGCCAGAAGCCCTGTCAGCAGTACATAACGTCTTCCACGTGTCGCAATTAAAGAAATGCCTGCAAGAACCGGAAGATCATACCTTTCTGGAAAGCTTCGACCTTCAAGAAGATCTCACCTACGTAGAGCGACCGATTAAAATTATAGATGTCGCAGAACGTGTTACCGTAGCGAATAATCGATCGCATAAGGTGCAATGGAGTCACCATCCGGAAAGCGAAGCCACATGGGAGAATGAAGAAGAACTCAAGGCTAACTACCCTGATCTTTTTGTTAACCAAGTCTGAATCTCGGGGTCGAGATTCCCTTTAAGGGGGGTAGGTTTGTAACAGCCCAAATTTCAATTTCCAGTTGAAAATAAAGTTTAAAAATTTTATTGGATTTTGGTGGAATTTTTAAAGCTTTTCCTTAACCAAATTAAAGATAAAATAAAATTATGGGCAAAATCTATTATCGATAATAGTGGAAATATTTTTCTTAAATCCTAAATGCTCCAGAGAATTTCTGAATTTTCTCATAATTTTGGAATTATTTTGCTATATTCTAAAGCCTAATTGAATTATCCGAATTAAAACAAAAGAAAAATCAAAAGAAAAACCTCAAATAGGAATTGGGCGAAACCAGCTCACCACGTTCTTCCCACACACACGGCCCGCTCCGCCGCGCCTCCTCCTCTCGGCGGCGGTGGTCCACCGTCGATCCTTTCTCTCTCCCATCACACGAGTGCATCCCAACCGTTGGATTAAAATCCAACGGTCAGAATGTCACAAAGCATTCAGAAGGTCCGAATGTTCTACGCAATCGGGACCGTTAGATCTAAATCCAACGGCCCACGTGCATCAGTCACTTAATGATTCACCGCAACCCCGTGATCTATTTCAACCGTTAGATCGAGATCAAACGGCTACGCCGATTATAACTTACCGCCGCCAATCTTTTGTCCACCGTCGATCAAAATCGGACGTGCCCGCTTGTCGCCTTCCTCGCCGCCTTCTCCGCGCGATCCTCACGCGCCGCCATTAAAACCGACGCTCGAACTCGTAACGGCGCCTTCAATCCCCACTCCCCTCACCATCGTGCGCATTGACGACCCGTATCACGCCGCCCACTTCCGCCGTTTTCCTTCTCGTGCCCACGCTTTACCCACGATCACCGAAACCGCCGCATGACCTTCGTCGCCGCTGCCGGTCTTTCCACGCCCTATAAATAGGAGCCATGGGTAGCCCTTCTCCTCCTCCACCTTTTTCCCCGCGCATTACTCTCGCCGCCTAGCCGCGAACCGGCCGTGGAAGCTCCTTCACCGCGATCGCCTTCTTCCCGATTCGGCGCCGACGACGCTCGCCTCGCCGCCACCACCAACGGCCGCCACATCATCGCCGACCGGTGCTCACCGCCGGCAGACGCCGCGGAATCGCATTGTCGCCAACACCCGAACCTCTCCGCCGCTTCAACCTCGCCGCGCCACCACCGCCCACCTTGACCACCCGAGCTAGTCTAACGTGTTCGAATAGTCCTAGCTACACACCGGTACCACCCATCGCCGCGAAACCTCGCGCCGCCGTTGCCGTTGGTTCCGTGCGCCACCGCCGCCGTCCGGCGTGTCACGCACGCCGTGGCGATGCCACCTAAGCGCCACCTCAACCCCCAAATGCGTGGTATGCGCGCGGCGTCCGCTCATCGCCACGTGAGCACCGCGTGTCGTTCACCGCGCGAGATCACCTCGGCTCGGTGGAATCGGTCCACCGTGAGCCGAGTCTATGACATGTGGGACCCGCTTGTCGGAAAAATCATTATAATTCTTTTAATTTCCGAAATTCTTCATGCGTCAAGATTGCACAATAAATAGAATTTCCTTTAGAAAAATAATTCGAGAATTCAATTAAATTCCAGATTTTGTATTAAACTTGTAAAATTCATATCTTTTGCATTTGAACTCCAAATTGAGTGGTTCAAGTTGCAAAATTTGTCTAAATTCATAATCTAGCTAACTAAAGCAAAATATTTTAATTTGGAGTTAGTTTGATCTGAGTTTTTGAATTTATTTGAATTTGAGTTGAATTTGTCGTATTTTCACGATAGACTTCGACGACTCAGAGAGTTAGATCCTTCCGACGATTTAGAGTTCCAAGACTTCAACGAAGGCAAGTTACACTATTGATCATATTGTTCCTATTGTTTTAAAGTATTTATTTACTATCTACAGTTTACTATTGCATGCATATGTTTATAAAAATATCCAATATCCCGATTTCGTATATAGTTGTTCCAAACTCCTTGGTATGGCCAATTTGACTATCAAAACTGAATACCTTGACACCTTAGATAAAATTTGTCAAATGCTTAGCCTTGCTTAGATAATATTTACAAATTTGGGAGAATTTAGTCAAATCTTTACAATGTAATTTAAATGTGTTCTGTGGTATTGTTTTATCACGAAAGGATTTTACTCTAAATAAAATAAAATGGGTTTGGACTTGGGCGAGATGGATGAATGGTGGGTGCAGTTCATGCACGGTCTAATCAGTTAGGATTACGACCCGTGGTTTTAAATTGGAAGTCGCCCAGTCGCTAAGGACCGGTCTTTGAGCGTATTTTGCTCGCCTTACCGTACCACCACATGTCCTGTATGGGCAGGATTTGGCTAAATAATCTGTAGTGTCTTAGTGTTATTTGTGCTATGTTGTATGTGTGGCGTTGGTTAGACATTAGTCCCACAGCGCAAGAGGGGCTTCCTGGAGGATGGATAGTCCAAAGGTAGCGAAACCTTAGCGGGCATGAATACAGAGAGACACCGCTTGTAACGGCCTCATGATAATTGCTTAGTCACACGCTTCGGGCGTGCCTTGGCCGACATTAAAAGCATTTTATCTCGTGTGGGTAAAGCTGTACAACCTCTGCAGAGTGTAAAACTATTCGAATAGCGCGTCATGGTCATGGACATGCTAGCAAAGCCACTCTAAGTTAGAATTGTTTTTGGTTTATAAAATGTGTTCAACAGATGTTTTAGGATGGATAGTCCTATGGTAAAATTGGGTGGTTAGCCAAGTGTTAGGAGGATATCCTTCAATAATCAACTAGTGGAGGTCATCCAATATTCAAGTCGAGCTTTGTCACTTTCTTTATTCGAATTATTAAAATTGGTCTTACAAAAGTATTAGCAATGTAATCAAAATGTTTGTTTATGCAAAACAACCTGCCATTACCTTTGTTTACCTTATGCATGCATTAAACTTTCTATATTGGGTGTGACTTGCGAGCACGGTAGTAGTGCTCACTCTTCTTTGAATAAATCTTATTCAGGAGAAGACGTTTTCCCCGACGGTGAGGATCTTGACGAATAGGCTGCGTCCCCAGACGATTGCCTGTGGCAAGTCGTGTGGCCTACTACTTCTACTACTCTTCCGCTGTGTTATTTCTTTTCTTTTGGCCGCAGGCCCTTTTGTAATAAACTTTGAATTATTATCAATAAACTCGTGATATGATTGTGCTATCACTTTTTGTTTAACTGTGTACACTAGAAATCCTGGACTAGTGTATGAACACAGAGAATTTGGGATCCTTCGTTCCTGGGTTCGACAAATAATTTTGCTACCTTTGACACCAATTGAAATTGTGCAATGTGATAAAGAGATAGCCGCAAATGAGAGGAAAGAACGTGAACATGAATCTGAAAATCAGCAAGTAGTGAAGAATGTTTTACCACCTAAGAAAGAGAAGTTGGCACCTAGTTTTAGGATTGAGGGAATTAAATTAAAGGGTTGTGTCATGTTTGCAACCAAATCTGATCTTGCTGAATTTTTTGATAATGATATGCCATGCTATGCTTTAGTTTGTGTGCTTGAAACTTGATAACATTATTTATGGCCCAAAGAGTTTGTTATCCATTCTGACCATGAATCGGTGAAATATATTAAAAGTCAAGCTAAACTAAATAAACGACATGCTAAATGGGTAGAATTTATTGAGTCATTTCAATACATCATAAAACATAAGAAAGGTAAAGACAATGTGATTGCTGATGTGCGGTCTGGACGCTATACCATGTTATCTCAACTTGATCATAAGATGTTTGGTTTGGAAACGATAAAGGAATTATATGATGCTGATTTGGACTTCAAAGAAGTGCTTGATAATTGTAAGGATGGAAAAATATGGAATAAGTACATGTTAAATGACGGTTTGATTTATTGTACTAACACACTATACGTTCCAGCTAGCTCCGTTCATCTTTTGTTGTTGCAGGAGACGCATGGAGGAGGGCTGATGGCGCATTTTGGAGCAAAGAAGACTGAAGATGTGCTATCCGCCCATTTCTTTTGGCCAAAGATGAGACGCGACATCGAGCGCTACGTGGCTCGCTGCATTACATGCAACAAAGCTAAGTCCCGTCTCAATTCACATGGACTTTATATGCCTCTTCCTATCACTAGTGCACTATGGAAGGATATATCTATGGACTTTGTTTTAGGATTGCCTAGGACAAAGAAGAGAGAGACATTATTTTTGTGGTTGTGGATTGTTTTTCTAAAATGACACATTTTATACTTTTTCACAAGAGTGATGATGCTACAAATATAGCTGATTTGTTTTTTAGGGAGATTATTCGCTTACATGGTGTACCCAATACCATATTTTGGTTCATGATGTGCAATTTTTGAGCCACTTTTGGAGGTCACTTTGGAACAAGCTGGGGATGAAACTATTATTTTCTACTACATGTCATCCCCAAACAGACATATAAATTGAAGTTGTGAACCGCACCTTGTCTACAATTCAACGGGCTATGCTAAATAAGAATTTGAAGATGTGGGAAGAGTGTTTACCGCACGTTGAGTTTGCTTATAACAGGGCGGTACAATCTACCACCAAGGTAAGTCCATTTCAGGTAGTGTAAACAATCCTCGTGCTCCAATTGATATTTTGCCTTGTCCTACTTCTGAAAAATCGAATTTAGATGCTAAACAGCGTGCTGAACTAATTTTGAAAATGCACAAAACTGTTAAAGAGAACAATGAAAACATGACCGAGAAGTATAGAATTGCTGGCAGCCTGGGTAGGAAACATTTATCTTTGGAACTTGGTGATTTTGTATGGTTACATTTGAGAAAAGATAGGTTCCTCGAGTTGAGAAAGTCAAAGTTAATGCCTAGAGCTGATAGTCCATTTAAGGTGTTAGAAAATATTAATGATAATGCCTACAAGCTGGATTTTCCTGCAGATTTTGGTGTCAGTCCCACTTTTAATATTTAAGATTTGAAGCCATATGTGGGAGGAGAAGATGAGCTTGAGTCGAGGACGACTCCAATTCAAGAAGGGAGGATGATGAGAACATCACTCCTTCGGATACAAACACCAACACTTCCCAACCTATGGGACCAATGACTAAGGCAAAAGCAAAATAATTAAACTATCAGGTAAACTCGTTCTTAGAAGTAAATAATATTTCCACTGAGAATCCGATACTTCCTAAAACTTGTGATTTTCTTGTTCTTAGGAATCATAGAGAGGAGGAGCCAACTCATGCAAGAGGAACACATTAAGGACTTCACCTAATTCATCCATCTCCACCAATTCGGCGACATTCAAGTCTACTTCATCGGGCTGACGAATTTAGGCTTATTATCCATGGTGCTGCGACACCTTTACATTGGGCTGAGGACCTTGTATCACCACTTGAGGTTATTTGGGCCGGTCATCCCCTGGCCCCCCTTGGGTGCACTATTCATAGGTACTGTTCATGTGAACAGTGCCATGGTCATACTGTTTATGTGAACAGTACTACGAATAGTATCTCCCCTAATTTCTTAGCTATGTGCGGCTCCCCCTCCCCTATTTAAGGAGATCGCACCCCTTTAGTTTTTCTTGAGTTTCTTTTTAGATTATTCTGCATAGCAGTTTCGTCACACGTTCAGTTTGAGGAACCCCAACTTTGTGAGCTTCATCATTATTCGCAGTATAATTTCAGATTGTATCTTCTACTCTCTTGCTTGTGTTCTCGATTCGCTTGCAGGAGATAGCCTTCTTAGCGAGGTCAAATGCGTTCAAAGACGTTTGATAACCATTGGAGCGATGGTGTAGTGATTGCGAGGGTTCGATCCGTTTTGGTCTGAGCCTTTGGATCATCAACGTCATGTTCTCCACAATCGATATATCAATACCTTTCGTAAGATCGGGCCATAGTCGACACTTACCCATGAAGGTTTAGATTTGTCGAGAACTCCATCGGTGGACAGTCTTGAAGCTTGCCAAACTATATCATCACCCAATGGGGTATGTGGTACTTCACCTCATGGAAGTAAATTAGTGGTAAGAGAGTCATCCACAAACCGTCGTCCCGCGCACACATCGGGTTCAGCTCCAATTCTAGGACCTCATCGTGGGTATATGGCGCCACATGGCTTGCACAAGATTCTGATCACAACATAAGCACGGCGGCGACCGATTGTCCTCGCATCCCGAGTTGGGTCGTTGAGTTGCACACCTAGCCACTCGCCAACCTGGTCCATGCCAATCCACGCTGTTGATATCTCCGATCACGGAAGCCTATCTATGGAAGGCCGAATCATAGCAACATCTTGCAGCATGATGGTCATCTCGCCTGATGGGAGGTGGAAGGTGTGGGTCTCCGGGCGCCATCGATCCATCAGTGCCGTAAGTGCGGCACTGTCCCTATGGGGTAGCCCATTGGTGACAATCCGTGCCAAGGCAAGGAAACCAGCATCGCAGACGTATGGCACATACCACTCATCCCAATCTAGTGGCTGGAGTACCTGCCATAGAAGCATGCATAGACATGGTCAAAAAGTTGAAGGAACGATCGAATAGAGAAATATGCATAGCATGGTCAAAAAGTCATAAATCTCACCACACCCTCGTCGGCTATAAGGTGTGCACGGTGGTCATCATAGTACTCCGAGATGAGCAGTGCTACGGTATCCTACAATAGAAGAAAGAAATTTGTTAGTACACATGAGGTACAAAACAATGGAGAAAATGCAATAAAGTGAACGCAATAAAGACACATCAATACTCTTCGCATAATGACAATGGTGGTTACCTCAGGGGTGCAAGACACGTGAGCGGCATTGCCTTACCTACGCGGCTGGCAATCCTTATTCATGTGCTTTGCCCTGGTGTGGCCGTGCTCATAACATTCCGAGCACCTGTTGGTTATGGTGGCATCGTCGAAGTCCCCTAGGCTGTACATGTCCTTACCGACCTGCTGCGAACAGTACATTTTGTTACGAAGTCTTTTTCTCTTCCTCCTACCATGTCGCTTATTCACCATTTCTTTGTCGGGAATGTATTCTTCCCCAACGTAGGGTGGCCAATGCGAGGGATCAAGGTAAGGCTTGAACCACTTCTCCCAAGACCTTATCGTGACTAGCTTTGAGAATTCATCAACAATGAAGGTGTTCGAAAGGTGACTTATGCTATGCACATGACATGTGGTGACAATGTGCTAGCATGGGACATGTAGCAAAGACGGAACCATGCAAGTACAATCTCCCGCGGGCTGGGCTCCAAGGTGACGCAGAGGCGGGCTGGCATGGTGGCGGCGGTGGCCAGGACCGGGGCGGCAAGGTCGGCGACGTCGGTGTGGTCGGCAAGGGTGGCGTCGGTGTAGTAGGCGCTCTGCCAGGAAGAAGAATAGTGTGTAGGCAAAGAACTAGGGAAAGAAGAAGAAGGAAGGAAAAGAAATAAAGAAAAAGGAAAAAAAGGGAAAAAGAAAGAAAAAGATTTCTGGCCAAGAATAAAAATTGAAATAAAATTATGAGATTTACATTTCGTAGAAAATTCAAATAAAAATTTGAATTTAAAATTTTGGTTGAGTTTGAATTTGAGATGAATTCAAAATTGGTCACAAAATGAATTGATTCTAGGAAAAAAATTGAATTGAGACTTAGAATTTGGATGTTGATTTGGAGTTGAAATGAGATTCGGGATTTGACTTGAATAATTTCTATATAAGCAAGAACTCCAAATTAAAAGCCAATACTTTGAAATGATTAATTTAAATTAAATTTTGCAAGAAATAAAAGAAATTTTGGGAAATCAGAAAAGAATTAAACGGAACTCAAAAGAAATAATGAAAATATCTTGGAAAAAGAAATCCAAGAAAATCCTAGAAAACTGAATAAATTTTCTTTTGACTTTTAAAAAATTTAGGAAATTCAAGAAAACTTTTGAAACTCAGAATATTCAATAAAATAATAAATTTATTAATTTTCTTTTTGGTAACAGAACTTTGGGATGTTACATTGCAAAACGAACAGTGGTCTGTTACACCCTATTAGATCTTTTTCATGCTAAAAAAATTTCATATCTTTGCTCGCTTATGATCTATTACACGCCTAGAGCAAAAACAGAAAATCAAATGAAATGGAGCAAGTTATTTCAAGCTGTAGGCTTTGTAATCCTTCTAGTAATCAATACTTGTTTCATTATCTTGGATTATATGCTTGCTATGGCTTGGTTCATACTTTTGTTATTTTTTTAGAATATCCTCTAGTGATTTAAGTTATTCACTAGACTAGATAGCTCTTGGATATATGTCTTGATGTCAACTTGTAGCTTGCCCTTCTTGATATGCTCACATTCATACTTGATATATCTTGTGCTTTAGAAGATGCTAGCTTTTTCATATTGGGTAATCTTTAAAGCTTCTTGTTCCAAAAAACTAAAAAAATAAAAAAAACGAAGCCACTCCATTGCATTTTATACATACTCCTTCTTATGCTTCTTCCCTGCATCTTAGAACAGAAAAATTGGATGAGAGGAAGGTGTGATTCCTTAATGACTACAGTGTCAAAGTGGGGAGAAAATGTGGTAAAAGTGCTCAAAAAAGGCTTTGCATGCATTCAGAGGGAGAAAATGTAAACAAGGGGAGAAATTCAAAAAATAGTAGATATTAATGAGGGGAGCATCTCATATGCATTATAGAGCTCTAATGTCTTTTTTATTGGTTTAAATTGCAAATTTGACAACTCACTATGATCAAAGGTCAAACTGAACAATTGTTCTTCCATATGGACCATGAGTGAATTTTTGAAGCCATATCTGGATTTTGAAGCTTTTTTGCACTTCATTGTCTCTAATTGTATGCTTCTGCATTCGTCAAGCTAACTTGGTCATATTCATGGCTTTCTCTTGCTTATAGAGAAAGTTGAGGCTTTGCGCAAAACCGAGTGAGTATTTTGGGATTAGTGTCAAGGTGTTTGGGGATCAAACTGGTAGTTCAGCAAATTATTGTAACATCCCAATTTTCTGAGTTTAAAAATCTTTTAAATAGTTAGTAGGGAGAAAAGTCACCATTTGGATTTATTTGGTTTTAATTCAAAAGCTTAATATTGGACTTTACAATCAAAAACCTTTAATGTGAATAATCCCAACATGGACATTAGCCAAAACTATTTTTATTTGCGTTCTATGTGCTCAGATATATTTTCTAGATTTTTCTAGAATTTTTCTGAGTTCATTTGCTATTTTCTATTGCTTATTTGGAGTTCGGTATTTTATAAAATAGAAAAACTAATTAAAATATCGAAAAGCTCTTGGTCGAAACCAGCCAAACTCCTTTTGGCCCAATCTGTTCATTGACTCACCACCGCTGCGAGCAGCCTCCCTCGGCAGTGGTCGCGTGTCGCCTCCTTCCTCTCCCTCGCGAGCGCGTTAAACCTCAGCCGTCCGATTCTCGTTGATCGGTCCGATGGCGTTGTGCCGTTCGGGCGGCCCGAACGTCACCTTGGATTTGAGCCGTTCGATCAAGAATGGATGGTCAAGATGCGACGTGATCGTTCGGGGGTCCGAACGTCACCGGTGCTGTGGATCGTTCGATCGTGGACGAACGGTCAGATCTGTGGGTCCGTTCGCACCCGCTGACACGTGGGCCCCACACGTCAGGTCTTCGTCTCTGAGTCGGCTTCGTCCCCCGCGATGCGCCCGCCTCCGTCCGTCTCCGTCCGCCATTGCCACCTTCTAGAAGCCCCGTCCGACAACGGACTCTCCCAACTAAAACCTTCCCGATTTCCGCACCAAACTTTATCTCTTTCCTTCTCGCACCCGTATCTACTCTCAATCGGGATCAAAACCAACTCTATCTCCGTTTTCGTTTGAAACCAAGAAATCCCAAATTGGGGATTCCTTATCCCATGCCGCCCCGGCCCTATAAATAGGCCCCCGAGGTTCACATTGGCGTCCGCACCCCAAACCCTCAAACCACAGCACCCCGAGAGCCCTAGCGCCGCCGCAATCGAGCTTTTAGGGTTTCTCGCCGCCGGTCGTTTTCCTCGGTTTGCGCCATCGCCGGTAACGCCCCGCCCCCGTGGAGTGCACCGCCGTCATCGCCGTCGTTCGGGCTACCTCCAGAGACCACCCACGCCTCCTAAACCTCACCGGAGCCCTCGTCCGGCAACAACCGAAGCACTCCGCTGCCTAAACCTCGCCGCCGGCCATCTCTGTCGACCCCGACCACCCGTGAGTGCACCCTCGTGTGCGCAATAACCTGGGCTACCACCTGGTACCACTCACCTCCGGCGAGGCACCGCCGTTCGCCGTTGTCGGGCGGTCCAGAGCGCCACCAGTCGCCGTCTAGCCACGTGGACGTCCACGTCGTGTCCAGTTCAGCCCTCGCGCCTACGTGTCACCTCACGTGGCATCCTCGTCATCTCACGCGTGTATGCCCGAGTCAGCGTCGGTCGCGATTGCTGTGGCGTGTCGCGACCGGGATTGGTCGGTCGGATCCGTGTGATTCACCATTCGCTGATCCGAGGCTCGGTATACTAAGTCTCACAGTGAGCCATCTCAGCGACATGTGGGTCCCACATGTCGATAATTTCTTTTATTTTGTTTATTTTCGAAATCCCTATGCTGACGTCGCGCTTGCGCAATAATTCGATTTTTCTGTTAAGAAATAATTCAAAAATTCCAGAAAATCCAAAATTAGGGTTTCTTTTAGATTTAAACTTTCGGAGCTCATAACTTTTGCATCCGAACTCCGATTGAGCCCATTCAAGTTCCAAAATTTATATAAATTCGAGCTCTATTTATTTGAGATTTTTATTTCATTTTTGGAGTTTGTTTTGCCTTTTTTATTTATTTATTTTGTTTATTTGTTTCATTTGTGAGTAGACGTCGATTTGTCGGGGAATTTTGGAGAAGAAGGAGCACCTCAAGATCAAGACCAGTACCTAGACCTGTTCTAAGGCAAGTCATACCTTTGATCATCTTGAACCCAGTTTTCAAATTACTTTGTTTCAAAGTATTGCATTCTACTTTAATTATGTATTTAAATGCTTTTGGGTATAGTTATTATCCAATTTGTTAATACACCTTGGCCTTGTATGTCATATTTCCTTGTCACCCTAGATTGGCTCATTAGTTGGTAATATTATAGTACCAACGTGGGTTGGTTAGATGCGAGTATAATTGCTTAGCCATGCTACAAGTCTCACACCCTCATTGAGTTGCAAATATTAAATATGACTAAGTGACTATGGAACTTTGTGTAAAACTGTGTGCTATGTGTTATTACTTCGTGATAGCATGTGTTGCACTAAAACCAACTGGGTGGTAAAGGATTTGGACCGAGGCAAGTGGTGGATACTAAGTGATATGGTGGACTTTGTGAATGGGAATGATAATCTTTGTGGCATAGTTAGAAAATAGAAGTCTTGCCTTGGTCAATTAAGGACTTAACTTTATGCGCCATTGAACTGAGCCTTACTGTACGACCACATGCCTGATGGGACGGGCCTAACTTAGTAGGTTATGGATTCTTGGCATTGATTACTCAGGCTGTAGGTTAGGCTATGGGTGGAGATGTGTACTACAAGGTAGTCGCATCACGGGGCAGTTCGCCGTGTCCCTGTCCAACGATGTGTGTTATGCCAAAGCACTTCGTTTGGGTTGGCATAGCGGTTTGTAAGCACGTCGGGAGTGTCAATGTCAAGATGAAGTTTCTGAACCGTTTTGTTATGATTAGTGCTTGCAACACTAGTTGTATCGTGTGGGTAAAGTGTACAACCTCTGCAGAGTGTTAAATCAATCTATTCGAATAGCCGCGTCCGCGGTCACGGACATGCTCGGGGATTTCACACGAGGGGTAGTTTTTATAAAATGTTTGGGATGAGATCTATGTGATCTAAGTCATGTGGCTATGTGAAATAATCTGTTTAGCTTTGTGTCTTTGTGGAAACAACTGTTAAATTACTATTGTCTATTTGTTTTGAATTATGTTTTCAATCTATTATTGTATTCAATTGCAAATGTTGCTTTTATGCAAAAGAACCACAGAAGCCTTTTCTTTTGGAATAAGCCTGCATCTATAAATTGCATTCTGTGGTATGATTTGCGAGTACGGTTGTGTACTCACGCTTGTTGTAAAACTTGCGCCCAAACCTACAGATGAGGAGGAGTCTACGCCTGCTTTCGAGGAGGAGTTCGTTGAAGGTTGCTGATCGTTAAGGTCTGGATCCCAGTCGGTTGCCTGTGGTTAATTGTTGGGATCTACGCTGAAGTTATTTCTGTTCTGCTGCTATTTTATTCTCTGTTAGCCCTGCGTGGCTTAATAAGTGTAAACTCGACCATAAGGTCAAAACCCTTATTTGTTATTCAAACTAATCGTTTACTTTATTTATTACTTGTGTGGATTGATATTCACCTATGTTGACACTGTATGCACTAGCGTGATTCTGGACTAGTGCATTATACACAGAGGGTTCCAGAATCGTAATTTTGGGTCCCGACAATTATCGAGTTTACAGTCCAGCTGTTGGTGGTCTAACCGGCATTAGGGGGGTGGTCTGACTGGCTTGGGCTGACTATCAGACTGGTCGTGGCCGACAATGTGAGCTTTTGAGGATTGTGCACCAAACACTTGTGTGGTAGTGCTTGAGGGTGTGTTTGCACCAGGTGCCATTGAAAATAGAGACTCGACGCGAAACTGGATAGAATTTTGTCAAAAAGTCAAAAGAGGGGTGTTTTCTAGAATTGGAAAGCAGTCTGATAGGTCGTTAGTTGGCGGTCAGACCAGTGGGTAGTCTGACCGGTCCCATGTTACCGGGGCTGGCGGTTAGACTGGCTAGGAGTGGTCTGACCAGCCATTGACTGGCGGTCTAACCGATGGTGAGTTGACGGTTAGACCAGCCAAGGGGAGGTGGTCTGACCGGCTAGGTGGAGTTCTTGCACAGTGAGTGCTAAACTCTATGGAATTGGCCAAAGTCATGAAATTCAGTGCATAGGTGTTGCATGATGCATATTTTGGCTAACATGCATCATGTTGTGAGGAACTTATACATAGAATCGATTTCTTGGTATATTGTTGTGCCGGAATGCTTGGAGTCAAGTACGGTAAACGATGAGGATGATTGGGACTAGGCTAGGAGAGTTGAGGTCCAGAATGATCGAGGATGCCGGGTGAAGTGGTTAGACTCAAGCATGGTGCAGGATGAAATGCAAGTACCATGGTGATTCCGGTCGAAGCCAAACGACAGAGACTTGTCGGCCTGTGGAAAGCCTTTGATGAACCTACGCGTGGTGACGGATGGGATTACTTCATGATGATTGAACTCAGTCCTGGAGAAGGACCGAGAAGGGGTATTTTGGCATCTTTCCAAAAATACCAGGTTGGTGATCTTAGAAAAACCATGGTGCAAGATGGTGCAAAAAAGAGGTGGTTTAGGTCAAGAAAAGGAGAAGATCACGAAAAGATGGTTTCAGGAGACCCAGGTCGTCATCTACTTTGAGAAGCGAGCATGAGTGTAGATCAATTTGTGTGTGGGCTTAACGGATGCCCGATAAGGTTTTCTCTCTAGACCTAGCTTTCACAACAAAGCCATAGAAACCCTAATTTGAGATTTGGGGAAAGTGAAGAAAATAGAGGAGGCTAGGGTTTGAGAGAGGTTGATTGTGAGATTTGAGTGCTCATGGGTGAGCTTTTGTCCTCTATGGTACAATGATCAGTAAACCTACAATCCCTTTAATCAATCCAAGCAAGTTTGTCTCAAGATGAGTTATCTCATTGTTCTTGCTCTTTCTCTTTGGTGATTTTAGGATTTTTGTGTTCTAGGGATTTTACCATGTTCTCTTGCTGTGATCTAGCTTGCTAGGACTTATGGGATCTGATCTAAGATCATCTGGACCATCATCCACCTACGAGCAAGCCTTTTGATGAAGTTTAGGTTTTCCCCTGGTTTTGAGCTTTCTTGTCCTTAATCAAGAAATTTGTGGAACCATGGCGATGATCATCTCGATCTTTCATTAGAATAGGTTCCTAACATTCTTGTTGAGATTTGTCTGAAATCTCAGGTATTTTGGATCTCTAGATCAAAAGTTAGGTCTATTCGTAGATCTTTCGGGCAGCTGATTTTCAGCCGGTGATCAGACTAGTGCCGGTGATCAGACCGACCTGGCTCGGCAATTAGACCGACAATGAGCATTGGTGCTCAGGGTTTCTCGGTTTTAACTCAAGACTTTCGCTGTGATCTTGAGCTTTTGATCTTCATAGCTTTGGTAGCTATTGGAGTGAAAATAGAAGTTGAATACCAGAGAGGAAAGAAGAGGTGGTTCCTATTCACCCCCTCAAGTTGCTATTTTAGTCCAACAAGTGGTATCAGAGCTCGGTTAGTTCATACTTGATCTTAATCAGTCGATGAACATGACGACTGAAAAGTACACCAAGCCACATGTCTTCGATGGGCTCGACTATGTCTAATGGAAGAACAAGATGTGAGTCTACCTTTAGAGGGAAGGTCAGGCGATATGGGAGGTCATTCAGGATCCCCATGTTCCACCCGAGGTTGCTATGCCGCTTTAGCGACCGCTTTGGTTAACAACCATAAGACAAAAGAATCTCCTATATGTCGGACTTAGTAGATAGGAGTATGACATGATTTGTTACCTTGAGACTGTGTCGGACTCGGGAGTGACATCCCCAGATCCTCTGTGTATTCTACACTAGTCCCTAGAATAGTAGCTAGTGTACACAGAAAATAAATATGGTAACATACATAATTCACATAACTTTATTAATAAATATTAGAGTTTATTACAAGACTGGCTTACAAGCCAACAATAAATAACACAGTGGAAGATGAAGAACAAGTAGTAGAGACCAGCTAATCTGTCGCAGACAATCGATAGGGGTAGCAGCCTAGTCGTTGAGATCCTCAGCACTGGCAAAGTTCTTCTCCTTTGAACAACATTTTATTAAGCAACGGTAAGTACAAAAAATATACTCCGCAAGTTACACCCATAACAAAGTTAATGCATGCATTGATATTATCAAAAGAAGTCTTATAGGGTTATTTGCGCAAAAGCAATATTTGTTATTTTAAATATAATAGCAAAGTTCAAAAGCTCACGTTTTGCAATATCTAAAATTGAGTTTTAACTCAATTAATAAATCTAGTGTAGGCATCACACTAATACTAACTTAAATACAGGCACTAACCCGGGGTTTCAACACACAATTTTTCTCATGGACACCCATCCATGTCATAAATTATTTTATAAAACCTTTTGAAAACACAATCAATGTCAGTGCATGAAGGCTTTGCTCAGCATGTCCATAACCTCGGACATGACTATTTGAATAGTTTGACAGTCTGTAGAGGTGGTACAACTTTACCCACAAGAGATAATCAGCTTATACTATCCGCTTCACACACTTCCGTTGGTGTGCGACTGAGTGATTATCACAGAGCCTTTACAATACGTCATCCTAAAGTAGTTATGCCCGCTAAGGTTTCACTTCCTTTGGACTAAACCATCCGCCGGAAGCCCCATCTTGCCCCATGTAGGAATACATAAAAAGTACGTTATTCTGACACCCACACATCAACATGGTACAACTAACATTAGAACATTGTAAATTAATTAGCCCGGTTTGTCCCATACCAAACTTGAGTTGAAACCAAGAAAAGTTTTTTAAAATTTCAGAAAATCCAGTAAAATAATAACTTTACTAATTTTATTTTTGGTAACATAACTTTAGGATGTTACAGATCACGCATGAGATTTGACACACTCCTGAGACCTATCATGAGGGCTCTTCCCAAATCAAACATTGGCGATGATCGTCTTCATCTTCGATTGGAATCGGTTACGGACCTTCTTGTTGAGCTTTACCTGAAATCTCAGGTGTTTTGGATCTCTAGATCAAAAGTTAGGTTGATTTATGGATCTTCATGCGCTAATTTTCACCAATGGTCGACCAATGAGGAGCATTGGTACTCGGGGTTTCTCGGTTTCAACTCAAGACTTTCACTGTGATCTTGAGCTTTTGATCTTCATAGCTTTCGTAGCTATTGGAGTAAAAAAGGAAATTGAATACCAGAGAGAAAAGAAGAGGTGGCTCCTTTTCACCCCACCCCCACCACACCCTTTAGTCGCAATTTCGACCCAACACATTTTAGCCCATTAGGGCACATACAGGAAAAATAACGGAAGAAATGAGAAGATGGAAAGGGATCCGGCCCACTATATGAAGAGCATGAGTGATGACATGGAGTAGATACGAGTTATTGGACCAAGTAAATCACCTTCAAGAGGAGTACCCCATTGCATGGCCTAGTGTGAAGTTTTTTTTTTATGACTCAGTGAGAAGTTATGTTGCATGAATTTATATGCTTTGAAAGAAATTGTGAAATCAAAAGTAAGGTTTTATACTTGGCATGATTTTCAAGTTTGGGCATGAACTAATTTGAAGATGTTCCTAAACGACGATGAAAATGGAAGCGCGAACAAACAAATACTTCAATTTCCACCAGCCCAATATCAGTCCCTTCAGTTATATCCCTGCGCATATGCAAATTAATGCCACTACCAGACATCCAAAAGTTTTATTGCAGCAACTACACAAGGCTTAAACCTACTAAAGGAAAAAGAATCAGCGCAATACAGCAGTACGGTTCAAAATGCTCAGGAAACGAATTCTGGGAACAGCATTTTTTTTTTCTTCAGTACTATTGCCCATATGGTCTGCAGTTCCTCTAAGTTTGTACTAAAAATTTAGGTTAACATCAGTCGATGTTGAATTTGCTGTACAAAAAATTTGCATTCTTCAAAGAAATTCAACAAGAACCTCTTCACAGAAAACTTGTGCAAGGACCCTCGCAAAGGAAAAAAAGAAGAAAAAGGAAATTTGTGCTATGAAAAGAACCTCTTCACCCCATCTATTTTTACCCAGCACAGTTCCTACAAAAAGAAAACAAGCATTTCCACAACCCAGATGCTAATAACCTGACAGTTCCAAAGATAGGTCCTGCTGCTTTGCTAATCAACAAATGAGATTATCGAGGTCAAGTAACTCCGTTCCCAGCGTAATGCAACTGGCGCAATGCAGAATTCACATGACATCAAAAACAGGCACTTGAATTGGTGGATAAAATTATTACAAACACAAATACAGATGATGTATACTAAATACACAAGATCGGGCATTTACTGTGCACACTACAGTTGGTACATCACAGACATCTATATCACGTCTAAGCACCCTTTTCTCGCCCCCAAATCAAATTGCCCGACTTCCCCAAATAGAATATGCCAACTTCTGACGCAGAAGCATCCCTCTCACAAGCTGGTGGGAACTAGCAAGCAACTCAACCAGCAAAAATTCACCCCAAATGTCCCGGCAATCGGACGAACGTAAGCCATAAGAAACCTCCGGGCTGTGGTCAAAGCACTGAAGCTTCAGGCAGTGGTCAAATATTACATAGTGTACATGTTAAGCCTAATGTTCCATTAAAGCTGCATCAGTTTCTGACAGTGGTGCTGCAAAACAGATAACATATGAGTTAGTGCGAAGTTTTGTGCTGTGAGCCGGTGACTAAAAATAGAATAGGATGCAGCAAAGAATATCCCTGAACGTCTCTTATGTAAATTAAAATACCGGATAGTTACCGAGGACTAATCAATTCAGACAACACAAAAGCTTACAAAGTTGTATGTGTATATTAGTTACAGCATACACATAATAACATGCCTAAGCATGATGAATTGAGTTTGAGAAGACATACCAAGCAAGTCCTCGTAGGTATCCTGGAACAAAGAGGACTCCAACAACAGGGGCGGGGAGAATACTTGATCAAGAGCATCATCACTGATAAACGACTGGTGTGCCAGACCACTGACTGGATCAAGAAAGTTTGTGACACTACTAGGATCATCATGTCCATTCAGTTTACTTGACAGAGCTGGACTTGTATGTATTGGGCTGTCGGTACTTAAGTAAAGGTCACTTGTGCTCTTGGGGAATTTCATCTGTGGCAACGATAAACCTATTTTTTGTTTCCTTCGATTCGCCACAGCATCCATCTCCTTTGAAGCACCTGTTGATAGGGGAATGAAAAAGTGTTCTGAACCATCATCACTACTCTTGTCCTGTGGCCTCTCTATGTTGCTCAATGGCTTTGATAGAGCAGCTTCACGAACAGAACGTCTGATGTCATGAGCAAAATATCCATCGTTTTCTGCAAAGACAATATAGAGCAGAATTAAATAAACAAAATGACATTCATCAAAGCACTTCAGTTTGTAATCAGCAAAATAATAAGGAACGTAAAGAAGAAATATATTATTTAGCCGAAGTATCGAGATAGAAATACCATGAACTGAAGCATTTGTTTGATCTTTGGTTGAGGGGACGATAAGTGTTTTCTCTTCTGACGTGATTTCTTGGCTAGGTTGACGTGCTAGCGCATTCCGTTTTTGTGTATGCATTCCTTTTCCAGAAGAACATGGAGTCAGACTAAATAAAGGAGGTAGCTTTAGAGCAGGATTGCTCCCAGCCTTGTCGAGGTGTGTAGAAGAGAGCTTAGAAGTCATCTCTGAAACTTCACTGCTGCTTTCCTGATTAAAAGTAAGTAGTTAGAAAGCGTGAGAATAAATGGACAGACTCCATATAGCAAATGTTTTGCATGCTTAGACTAAATAATGTGGAGATTTAATAATGCGTTAACTTCATACACAGGTTTTTTGGTGCCTACCTAGGGTCCATTTGGTTTGAGGAAATGCCCTATGCTAGAATAAGTCCTCCATCATGGAGGGAATTGAGGTCATCTGACAAAATTTGTGGAATTACCCTGTGCTACAGTCAGCACATACATCTGCCCTTTATGAAATAAGTTGGTGCTAGCATAAGTTCATCCCATTGCCCCAACCAAATGCAAGCCTCTAGGATCCAAGGATTCAACGGCAGCCAACCAAACACGTTCCTCAAGAATCAGATTACACCAAGCTGGCAGTGTTCCACAAACCAAACAGACCCAACGATTTGAAAAAAAAATTTGGCATGAACAAAAGGAGGAATGAAGAGGCAGTACGAAATTTTTTTATTTTAAAAAAAGACTACCAGAATAGGAGATATACAAAATTTTCCATATTGAAAAAGTTAGAAAACATGGGTAAATCATCAATTCACCATCAAACAGTAAAACCAAGCTAACCAGTTTTTGTTCTTACTTCTAGTCTTCCAAGCCCTGCATTTTGTACGGACAGTGACAGTCTGGAGTTCATTTGATCCATTGGATTACTAGATACGCTATTTACTTCCTCTGAAAGTTCTGCTATCGACTGCTGCATTGCCGGAATAGCTTCCTTGAGTTGATTAATTAGGCCCTGGACAAAGGAGAGAATGGCAAAAGATCAAAGAATCAGTCAAATGCCAGATATGGTTATCATCAGTAAAATCTGAAACCAGGTGCTTCCTGATAAAGTGGTAAACCCCAAGGATTTTGTAACCTGGTTGCAACATATCAAAAGAGAAACCAGCTTAGCTTGATAGCTCCTCATGTAAATTGTTATTACCTGTATACTGACTAAATGCTGGCGATGTTCGGCCAATGTTGCAGTTAATGAGTCAGCATGAGTACTAGCTTCACCGTCAGACGCACTCCGGAGTAATTCTGGCCCCTCTCCATCGTTTGCTTTGGCCTATCAAATTAGTAGAAAGGTGCATGTCAGCTAATGGAAGTGTATATTGGTTCAGTTACCTATGATGCACTGATACTTGGGGAAGTCACCATACCAGTATCCAATGCGAACGAGATACCGAGATGGCGCCAATCCGATACGTACGGGTGGTGCATCAGGTTATTTTCATCTTTCAAGAAAGGAAAAAAATGCTCATACTTTCCGATAAGTAGTGATAGCTTGGCAATATGGCCCAGCCCAAAGAAGAAATGAGAATCAGATGTCCCTATTTCTATATATTGTCTACAGTCCATGGAATGTTTAGTTCTATGATCATATTGTCTTATGGTCTATTGAACATTTAGTCAAATTCTTATTGTATCGGTTTTTTGTGCTTGACTTTAAATATTGACTATCAATGATTCTGGGAAAATGTTGTGTTGCTCTACCGGTATCGCATATCAGTGCCCAGAACTGACAGCTCCAACTAGAGAAATCACAGGTTAAAGCATGCAAGGAAAATTGAGATTAGATTTCACTAACGAAGGGGCAGAAAGGCCATACAAAACGGGAGGACTGACAGTCTGAACAAATTAAAAGTTGGAAGAACAATGCAGAAAATTTGCACTAAATACTGTTACATACTGCTTTCAAAAGTAACAGACCTTCAAGCACCAAAAACAGGGATACATGAGTTCTCAATGCTGAACTTTGGATGTTCAAGAGTGCTGAAATTGATCGTGTATAATATGGCCAGCATGTAAAATGGACTTATGAGAGGCCAACAGAAGCTAAAGTTTAGTGGATAAAGCAGTTCCTTTTGCTAGCATTAGCATTATTTACTCCATTTATGGATCAGGAGGCTCAGGGCCTTGTCTTTGCATAGATGATATTGTTTATCAGTACTCCTCACAAGCCACATGTATCTTATAATTCCACTGATTAATAGCTTATTTTGTGTACTAATCCTGTAACGCTTTGTAGCAGATGGTAGTTGAAACTTTTCCAGAAGTTGAGCTAATTCCTATTGATGTCAAATATATTCAAATGTCGAACTGATTCAGGAAAGGAACAAAGCATTTGAGCCAAGTTCTATTGGTGTCAAATATATTAAAATGACAAACTGATTCAGAATAGGGATTATGGACTAGGCATTGTCAACATTACAATCTGATCTTAACTCAAAATACCTAAGTTTTTCAGGTGACAACACTTGTTACCTGACCAGAACATCTAGCATTTCTACAATGCACAACAATTATTACCCAACCAGAACATATGCTTAGCTTGATATCGTTTTGTAATGCTTGATGAACACATTTATCGAAGTGGCATCGATCTCATTTAGTTGAAAAGATTTTTTTCGTTCTGCGTCTCATTTAGTGTGTCCTCAAGATTGACATTGAAAAGATGGCCCACCGATCAGTACTCCTCACAAGCCATGTGTGCTCTGGGAGAAAAAAGGACACTTTGCTTCTTGTCAACACTTTGCTTCTTGTCACGTGGGTTGGTCAGCAACTACAATCTATTTCTCACTTTGTGCAGCAAATGAAGGTACACGAAGGGCCAGACAAAATTTAATCCAATATTGGTACTGGGCTGAAGTGTCCTCGGTTAAGTCTATCAATAAATACACTGACTAAATAATCTAGCAGAACTGCTGCCTTATGCAGGGGTGGTTGGTGTACAGTAGTTGAGATGGGTGGAAGAAGGGGGCATACCGTGTCGCCTAACGTCGTTAAACTGAGCTTGTATCTAAAAAAAATTGGATGTCCGCAATATGGGTGACACGGGAACAGTTGGTCACGAATGATTTTTCGTTTACAAGAATATTTGAGAAAAGCACAACATATTAGAATGCAAGCTTAAGGGAAATGGATAGTTTGGTCATGCTCTGAAACTAAATCAAAATAATAACAAAATAAAACAATAGCTTACCAAATGAAGAGACTGTTTATGAATACGCTGTAAAGCATGAGTCCAACGGCGAAGAATTTCAGCTACATCAACAGTTTGTTGAGCACGTCCATTCCTATCATCTAATCTTGAAAGGGCTTCCTCCTTCCCCTGGAATAGAGGAGATATCTGCTCCTGCTTGTCCAATATTGGAGACGTTTCACCAGCTCGAGCTGATAGTAATTCAGAATATGGAACACTTGAACTCAAATCCATCGCTGTGAGCAACTGTGATCCAGATATACGGTACCTAACAGAATGCATTTTGTGGAAAAAGGTGAAATAATGATAACATCGATTATTCAGCTTAAACTGTAAAGCTCAACAGAAAGTGGAACACACCTATGCTCACGATGTGCTATAAGATCTTCAATTGGTCCGGAAGCTAAAACCTCATGTTGGCCTGCAAGAATACCACCTATTACTATCTGGAATTAAAAGTATCACCGTAACCGCTAAGATCTAATCCAGAGAAATATCCTTATTTTCCAAGATGGCATAATAATGGAGATTTACAACATCGTATGCAAGCAGTGCAATAAAGCCACCTGAATAAGAAAACCTATTTTGTTTCAATAACAAAGAACATTGCCTAAAGTGGAAAATGCTTACTAAGTTTCCAAGGAATACCTTGTTATTTAGCATTTTTGCTTAGTTTAAGCTCAGGTTACTTATCACCAAAATAATCCCGAGCTAGATCAGCTTAACCCCAACCCAACTTCGCACCACCCAAGTTTCTCTTTTCCCAAAAAATAAACTGGGATCTGGGGTGTTGGGGGATGGCTTATAGAATAAGAGATATTCAAGGGCAGAAGGGCAAAAGACAAGTATACCTAAATTGCTTCCATAGCTTACTTTAATAAGGTCACTTATAACGTTTGGATGCTATAAGCCCAATAAAGCAGCTTACAAGCTAACTCTAATCTACTACAAATAGGTCTTTACTTTCTGAGCATGAGTCATATGGATATTTAAAGCATGTTGGGAACACATATGGAAATGCTGTAGTATAACTACATTATCCTGTTGTGTCAATTACCTCAAACACATGTGGAGTTGTCGATGTGATTCATTTAGTCAGACAATTGAGAGGCATATTCTGATAACGATAGTTCAATATGTGTACCTTTGCGAGCCAATATCGATTCCCACAAACGAGTTGCCTGAGATACTAAATGAGAGTTCTGTCCTGACGGGCTTGAGATACGTTCATCCCACAGTTCCCCTTCAAGTTTGGCTTTGTTTCTCATATCTTGCAGCTTCTCTAACTCCTGCTGTAAATAGGCCTGAAAATTCCAGATGGAGATGATAAGAAATGAAAACAGGATGCAATGCATAACTATCTGAATAGACTTCATAGAAGTTACCGTCTACCTCTTCAGCACATAGACTTCGGAATTCAACTGTCATTTCATGGGCTAAATTTGACCAGGTTGTTTGCCTTTGAACAGCAATGTTTGCATTTTTTAGAAATTTACGCCTCTCAAGAGCTATCCTTGCCTGCAGGAATAGCACATCAATGCAGAAGAAAAACACTTAATGTAGAGTTCATTATATCAATAATTAGATATGGACTAGTATATAAACTCACAGGGAGAAATGAGCCCTTGGACCATGGGAAGTTCTTACCACAAGGAAAAACGATGGAGAGATCAATTAGGCCCTCACTAATAACAATGGTGGTCCTCGTGTTAGGAAAAATTACACTACCAAATATAGACCTAAAAATGGTTTGCATGCCCCCATCAGTATATTACAGTTATTATATAAGCCTACTGGCTTTCTAGGTTTCATTGGTATTGCCAAGGCAGTTAAAGGCACAAGGCGTACTTGAGGAGTTTAGTCCTTAAATCGCCTGAGGCACAAGGTGTCTTGCTTTGAGAAACCTAGGCACAAATGCATAAATATAAATATTCCTAGTACCTATGTGATAGTTAGAGTAGAATAAAAATATCTTCTTTCAAGTTTTATACTAAAATACAGTAAATATATTTGGGATAATTAACTTTTGCCACTGCAATAGAGTGAGCTTCATTTTTGCCATCAGATGTGAGTATGACATGTGGGTCCTGGGTCCACATGTCATACTCACATGAGTGGCAAAAACTAAAATGTGCATGCAAGTACAGTGGCACATTCTTGAATGCCCCAATATATTTTATTCAGAAAATAGTATTAATAATTCTCAACTATTCAATAGAATGAGTGAATGGCTAAGTAAACCATTCACCAAAGTCACCATACAAAGGATCTCAAAATTGCATACATAAAAGATCTACATCTATCAAAAAAAAACTCACTTGCTCTGGTGCAAGTTCCCAGGCTTCCAACCAGCTGTAGCCTGTAGGCTGACTAGCCGACCATTATCTTCAGAATAAAGAATGGGAGAAGGGAAAAGGATAAACAATGGAAGCAACAGCTCCAAGTCTACAACTCCATCTCCATCCTCTTCTACACCCGATGGAGGCATGAAGCCCTGCTCGCCTCCATGGCTACATCCAAGAAGGGAGCCACGGGAATGCAGGTCCTCCAACTCGAGATCTACTGCTGCGTCTCCTTCCTACTTTGCCCTCCTATCCCTCACCATCGGAGCTGGCAGATCTGCTGCCGTGCCTCCTCCTCCAACTCCTCCCCTTCTCTCCCTCATCAAAGTGCACACCTCAGAGCCTGGACACCTTGCGCCTTGAGTGCAAAAGCGCAGCACCTCACAGAGGGCGCTGCCTGGAGCAGCTCGAGGCGATTTTCTGCACTACGCCTCGCTTTTGCAACCTAGGAGAGCATTTTTTGCGCCTTTGACTGCGCTGGGTCTTGCATCTTGTCCAAAATCCAAATTACTCTTTTGTGTTTTTATGCATCATCCTGTGTTTTCCTAAGCATCCAAATTTCAAATCATAGTCGACTTTCCTTACAGATAAGCAGGCAAATCATCAGGATCCACAAGAATTTAACTCGCTAAGGGGCCAATTAGGTTGCCAAGGAAGATATAAATATTGCTTCAATATTAGCATAAAGCCATAAGCTGAGAATGAGATATTGCTTGTTTTATCCTCAGTTATTGGCCTTGCAACAAAATTTCCTCAAGATGAACCTCATCTGATGTGCCAAAAGTCTTGAGCATTATAGTTTATAAATGATCAGTATTTCTAGGATATACAAACAAAATATGCTCACGGGACTAAAATGATTCATACTAATAAGAATTTCTAGGAAATTTAATTCTCCTTATAGTTTATAAATGATCAGTATTTCAAGACTGATAGTCATAATCTACAAGAGGGTCTCAACAGTTCAGAAAATTTAGGAGTAAGCCACCCTTGCCTTGGTCACAGGAAGTAATGAAGCTGCATGAAGATAAGAAACATCTGTGAGTGCTGCTGGCAGTGGATTCGATGCTACATCAGCCGCAAATGTTCTCCTGTGGACTTCCCTCAAGGCATGTACAGAGAGTTGCCACAAAAGCTCAACAAATCTGCACCAATGTAGGGTGTATAACTATTACATGGGCAATTCTGAAAATGTGCCAAGTTATTTTATCTCCAAGAAGTTACTTTGCAGAGATATCTATTGGACTGCTTTTCTAAAAGTAAGAATTACAGTAGTTATGAATTGTAGTCACTAGTCAATTTTTTGTTATCTTACAGGTTAGCATGGAGATCTGGACCTCGATGTGGTACCACATAACAGAATCTGACGAAGAGACTACGAAAATGTTACCTTGCAGTATCAGCTACTTTTTTCTTTTTTTGAGGCCATATCCAATTTTCCAAACTTGACTCAAGCAATAGAAGTTATCACTAGTCATTTGTCGATTTCAAAATGCATTACTCACCAAAAAAGCAGCCTCAGATCTCGTATAGTGAACCAAACAAGCATTAAGAACGTCCCAACCTGAAACCCTTGGAACGCATATAATGCAAGCCTAATTAGACTTAGTTTAGCACTGACATGACTTTTAAGCCAACAGTTTATTGTACTACATTTGGACATATTAGCTAATTGTTAAGAGCCATAACAGAAATATTTTACTAGAATTGGTAAAGATTCTCTTACATAACTAGATTATGTAACACAACGGAGCAGAGAAAAGCTAAACAGATCCTTAAAGATAGTACCAGTAAGAAGAAGTTATCCTAGATTCCTAGTTTTCTTTTTTTGAGTTGTCTATTCGAATATTGCTATAACGTAGTACACTCAAGCTCCACAAGAAATCAGCAATACTGAAGGCTATAAGCCTCCCAGGGCCCCCATTAAGTGGAAAACACATTAGCTCCCTGTCCCTCAAATTTGTCTCTCATCCAGGAATATCACTGAATTCTATTCAGTGTTATCAAGTTTTTATATTCCACAAATGGCAAACATGACAAAGATAACACCTGATATCTATCATAATGCACATTAACAGAGCTATTTAGTCAACTAGAAATGTATAGCTAGACATACAGATAACGAAACAATTAAATTTTCCTCTGCGTTTGTGTGCGCACGTGCAATGTAGGCAGGGTAGATACATTCACAGATCTGTGGTCTAACAGAAACACAATAATGGTACTATTAGCATTACATTCATGAGGCACAAAAGTCAAAAGTCCACCCCTATAATTTGCACTTGAAACAATACTTCTAAATTGACCAACTGAAGAAAAAAAACTGATTGACACATGACATGCTCCAAACTTATGAAGAAAAAGCGCGTGCCTAGGCACTCGGGAGGCGACGAGTAGAAAAATGCCTCAAGCAGCTCCTGGCGCAGCGCATACACAAGGAGTGTGCCCATTTGCCCAAGGCACAAAGGCTCCAAGGCGTGTGCGGTGTACCTCAGAGATTTGCAGTGTTTAGGCTAGAGAAGGTGAGGTAAACATAAAAAGGTAGAAGATATGTGGGCCTAAAGAAGGGCGAATAATGTTGCGAGGGGTATAAACTCTCTAGATCTAGGGTTTCTTCCACTCATCAACCACAAAGCTGAAAAAAGCGAAGGAAAAGAGACACGGCAACAGCAAGAGGAAGGAACCAGCTCTGGGTTATACATATGAAGCTATCGACAAGGCCTAAATATTCCTGCTTTTGGGTATGGGCCTAGTGTTTCTCTGAGATGGGCTTTTTATGTGCCTTGTACTTTAGGTGATTGATCTAGCACCTCGAGTGCACCTTTCGCCTTTGACTCCATTGCTCAGAAAACTTGTGCTTGCTATCAAGTCAACTAGCTTGGAAACAAACCGTCTCTAGCGTAGTAAAATAAGAATCCTTTCTAAACCATTCCATTAAAAACTAACAATTGCTCTTTTTGTTTTGAAAAGGATTGTTAAGCACTAACATTCACTCTTTATCTTGAAATCAGCTGACATCACATTTCCAAGAAACCCTGTACTTGGATAGAGACAATCTATTTCGCAGCTAGTTTCAGCAGACTATTTTCAACTCAGTGGTGACATATATATGCCTCGTACGTTTCCATGAAACCAATTAAGCTGCATTGTACTCTACCGCAAGCAGCACAACAGCACTAGCAGATTCCCGACCAACCCAACTAAAAGCAGCCCTGTCTACTAACCTCGGTCCGCAGCAGGTGGCGAGTGACGAAACCCTGGAGTTGCTCGCGGCAGCTCCCCTGCTGCTCCAGCTCGCTGATGATCCCTGGACAATCTAACCAACCAACGAAATCCAAAGTCAAAACACGGATGCTTCCGCGTGCACCCAATTATCGAAAAAGCTAAGCAAATATGCAAAATCACCTTGCGGAACTCCCTGGACTGCGCGGAATCGAAGATCGGCCACACCTTATCGAAGTCCTGCGCGGCGGCGAATCAAAATCAAAATCAAATCCATCTCAGAAAACCCCTTAAAAAACAGGTGAAGGAGAGAGAGAGAGAGAGAGAGAGAGAGAGAGAGAGAGAGAGAGAGAGAGAGTGGGGAGGGTTTGAGCGAGCGCGCGTGCCTTGGCGGACTGCGCGGGGCCGCGGAGGGAGGAGAGGAGGAAGTAGAGGAGCTGCTCGCCGAGGCGGGGGTTGGAGTGGCGGAAGAGGCCGACGCGGGGGGCGGCGGCGCCGGCAGGGGAGCCGAGGACGGCGGGATCGAGGCCGAGGAGGAGGCAGTTGGTGTACATGGCGCTCTCCAGCTCCGCCTCCCGCTCCTTCTCCCGATCCGTGGCCATGGCCGCGGGGGCCGAGCCGCCGGCTCTACTGGGTGGTTGGGCTGGGGGTTAGGTTTAGGGGGAGGGGGTGGAGGCAGGCGCCATTGAAGTCGGGAGATCTCGCGAGGCGGAAGCGGAGGTGGGAGACAAACAAAAAAGCATGGCAGCAGGCGAGGCGACGCGAGCCGGGTCGAGTCGAAATGGGCAACTTTTTTTTTCTTCTTTGTCTTGTGTTTTTTTTTTCTCTTCTTGGCTTTTGGATTTGGTTTGTCTCTGTACAGTTTCGGCCTTTCGGGTGGTGTTGCCAGTCTTCAAAATTTCACTGTATCATCATGCCATTTGCACGAAGTTTTATTATTATTTAACTTTTCTTAATTTATACACAAACCTCGCACTGGATTTATTTTCAAATCTGACTCATTAGGTCACAGCGTTGATCTGACTTCATCAAACAACACTGCCACACCTGTTATCATGGTATGACCAAATCGTGCCACTGCATGCTGACTAGCGTGGCAGTGTTTCTTTGCCACGTCACAACCAGCAGCGTGGCAAAAAGGGTCGTTTCCTAGCTCAGAGCTGGACTTACCCGTGCGTGGTAGTGTTGTTTGCCGTGCTACATGTGTTAGTGTGGAAAAAAAAAGTTAAATTTGGAAATAAGTTGGACAAATGGTTATTAATAAAAATAAACTAAAAATAAACAATAAAAATCGCTTGATTTGCGCCAACTCCGTCAAGTTCTGTATCTACAAGACTTATATTTGCGAATCGAATGATGAATATCTACAAGACTTATATTTGCGACCTATTTCGATGAATCCTAAACTGTCGCGAGGCTGTTTAGAGATAACTATTAAGTCTTGCTATGTTTCCTGTTAGGCTGTTCACTACTTACGCTTGGCTTTCATTTTATGTGAGACCTCTTTTCTACCAGCAACTTTAAAACATCGGGATGCACCGCAATTTATCATTAGCTACTGAACAATGTTTTTGTTCGGTCATTCACAATAGAGAGATATTTGGTGTAAACCATTAAGTTGGTGCTAAAATGCTAATTTGCGAACCTTTTTTGTTTGGATATCAAATAAACTTGGTCAATTTTTTTTTAAAGGGGACAATTTATTCAATAATACTACAAAGACCACATGACTAAAAAAATAACATCGACGTTCCACTGACACGTGGGCCTAGGCTCCACCTGTAGTCCTCGTATTGAATGTTTTTTCCCAATCTATACATCTTTGCTGTGCTAAGGAGCAAGTATCCTAAAAAAAATTGTGGAGTTGGTACTCAATGTAATCTATCATCCTACAAAATTGAAGTCAAAACTCTACTGGTGCTGATAGAAACACACAAAAGTGAATTTCGATTAAAAAATTGTACCTTTTGTTTCTTTTTCACTATATTTATGTCTCGTCAGATATTTTGAAAAAAAAAATCCATGGTCTAATTTTCTCTCTTTTTAGTGTCTACGATTTTCTTTGATTAAATTTTTTTGAATGGACAAGCGTGGACTGCCATAGAAGAGTTGCAGACTTGCAGCCATCAAGCCAACGTGTACGGAGCTGGAGGCGACAATTTTTATTTTATTTTATTGCACGTTTGCGATGGCCGGCACAAGCGGAGTTTGGTGTGGGTTGGAGTTGGAGTAGTGCTGTCTTTGTGTAATTTTGAAGCGTCGATTTGGTTTCTTATGTGTTGGTTTGAAAGCGACGTGTTGTATTGTACGTACGCTGGTGAGCGAGGATTTGGAAAATTTTGGTGGTATTGTCATATTTTCGTATCGTATGTACAGAAATGGATGTACAATTTTTTTTTTGACCAATTTGACCCCTGTCCGCACAACCACAATGCCGTCGTGCGGCAGCAGCCATGGGTCACCACGTGTCCCCTAGGGTTAGGGCTTTAATGCGGATTCCGATGATTTTCGTTTGAATTTTAAAATATAGCAAACGACTTCATGAATTTATGAAATTTTATGTGGAGCATCCGATCTGATGTACTTGCTTGTGTAAATTTGCCATAATTTTCCTCGTTTTGATTTTACCTCGCAATTTCATTTAAGTGTACTCATTTTATCCTGCCACATGTCACCCTTTCTCCCTCCCACACGTATGCCCCCTCTGCACCACCTTCTACTCCCTCTCGACGGCCCCTCTAGTGGCCACCTTTCCAGCCGTCCATCCTCCCTCTTTCGCACATCTGTCGACTCCTCGCAGCTGTCCCCCTTACCCGTAGTGCTGTGCGTAGACAATGCATCCAAAATTCCCGGCGCAAACGCTTCGATCCACCTTCGCTTGGCTACAAATACCGAAATCTCGCAGTCGCTCTTCGCTCATCCCAATTGCGTTTCGCTTCTTGTTCTAGCGCTCGTCGCTAAGAACTTAGAGGACTTAATATAATTAAATTTTCTTATGTACAGCGAAACTTGTATGGGTTATGTATAATTTGCATCCTTGCTACGTTCTTCACTGTACGGTGCACTAACATCCTTGCTACGTTTTTGTTATGTCGCAAGAAGACAACGAAGGTGCTACTGGCTTGAAGAGACTGCAAACAAACACCAATCAATTTATTTGAAGATGAATGTGCTTTCTGCCATTCATTTAGAATTAGTTAGGTAATACAATCGAATAATTTACTGTGAGGACCCCGGTTTATTCGGCTTGTACTGTTTAACCATCCACTTGGTCATAACAGTACAAATCAAATAAACCAAGCCTCGAGATATGTATACTTCCTGAGTGCAGTATACACACCCGTTACAAAATCATGCATCAATTCCATTCATACACATAGAGCCAAGCAAAGCAACAATGAAAGACATAGATAATATAAAGAGAGTTATTACAAAGAGAGTAGACCGACCAAAAGTCATACAAATAAGTAAATACACAATGAAGCAAAATGGCCATAAGATGGCGATAAACAAAGCCAATCGGTGTGCCTTTACCCACAAGGCAACCAACCGGACCGCCAAGCTAATCGTCCCAAATGAAGACCGCAACACGACTCACAAAGTGAGGCCCTTGGGGCTCACCTTCTTCCTCTGCAATAATTAATATTAAGCAAGCGGATGAGTACAAAAATTGTTTTGTACTCGCAAGACTGACGATGTGAGATAACGAACTATAATTAACTACATGCAAGCTTTATTTAAGTGGATGAGGCTCGGACTTATTTTCAGCATAAAGCAAGTTTTCATTTGCAATAAGGTAATAGATTCAAAGCAAGTTTGCAATTAACTTTTATTGTTCAAATAAAGAGAGACAATAATAACAATAGATAGATGACAACACCAACCTAGAAGTGACTAACCCATAGTCACCACAACAATAGCATGAAGTACCCCTTCATACCACCCAGGTCAAGTTTAAGTTTTTTTTTAAAAGGTTGTAGTCTAGTTCTTGCACGACCTTACCAAGCATGTCCATAACCTAGGACGAGGCTATTCGAATAGTTTTAACCCTGCAGAGGTGTACCAATGTACCCACACGATAGACCGCCTTTCCACCAGCCACGGTTAGCACACTTCCTTTGGTATGCAGGCATGGCTAAGTCTAACAAGACGCTTTCTAATGGACGATGCTAATTAGGAGCCGCAACCCACGGGAGAAGGATACATTAGACAGCCTAACCGGTCTGCTAATGCTCCCCTCCAACACCACAAACACACACACACACACAAGAACACACCCACCAACCAGCTCATAATTAACACCTCCCAAAGTACTTAGTCAAGAGAGGTTCCATATCCCCCTCGTGTGGTTAGCACGCAATAAGCGCTTGGCTAAGTGACACAAGTATCTCGGTCCTTGGGGACTTAGGCACCATTCCAAACACACCCAACAGATCACGCCAACATACCATTGTGCCCAAGCCAAGATATAATTTTTGTTTTCAGTTTTTGATTTGCAAATTGGTAAAACATAAGGGTTGGACATAATGGAATAATAATAGCATTTGTGTGATCAAGATCACCGACTAAGTCGATGATCGCCCAATACTACCGATATCTAGGCATGGCTAAGCAATATTTATTCGAAATCTACTAAGTGACAAGATTTCATCCAACGAACTCTAATCACAGCAAATAACCTAGGCTCAGGTAGTAGAGGATAATCATTTACCTACAGATTATGCAACTAGAGGTCTAACTAATCAATTTAACAACAAAACAGCAATGCATACATAGAAGTTAAACAAAATATTAGACTTTAAAAATAATGGGATCAATGGGAAATGATCAAACTGCTTGCCTGCTTGCTGTTGCTCAAACTGTTGCGGAGGATCATTCTCAGGGTTACCGCAAATGTCGAAGCCTAAGCGAAAGAGCGAAAACAACCAATAAGACGAGCAACACTTAAACAAAAGAGCAAGCAAAAATTATCCAAACGCGACGAAATTTATACACAAGGTAAAATACGAATATACCTAGACATAGAAACTGGAAAAACCTAATTTGGATTTGTGGTGCAAAAGATATTCCCTAAAAACCTATTTTCGGCTATAATTAGGTACTGTAGCAAAAATATTTTCTAGAAATATTTTGAAGCTGAAACTTTTATGGTAGTTACCTACTGGTATAGTGATAAGCCATATAAAATGTCAGGTCATTTGGAGTTATATTGAAAGAGTTATGATTTGTCTAAATTGTTTAGGGTATTAAACTAAAATATGATCCTTATGATTTTTTAAAAATAGTAAAATTTGTGAAACCAATTTTCCTAGCAAATACACTATCAGTGGAAGCTAAACCAATTGGATTCATACAAAAATCAGCTATAGATAAAAAGATATGCATTTTACAAGTTTGCTAAAAGTTCTGAAAAACAGTATTAAGTTCACTTGTTTACTATTTTTGAAAATGGTTTTCCAAGTTTGATCATGGTCTACAATTATTTTTCTATTTAAGTTCAGGGTATAAGGAAGCTAACAAAACTGGAATCATCTAATTTGGAGCTAAGATGACAAAGATATGAAAATGAGAAGACCTTAATGTGATACGGATTGGACTTAGCGAAACCGTAGATCGAGAAAGAGGCAACGTGGCTAACCCACACCGCAGATCTCGAATCCAACGGACGACATTGAACCACGCGGGCGGTTTGAACTCGCGAGAGAGGCGGCGGCGGTGTGGACCATCGATCGTGAGATGGGCGGCTCACAGCAACGCGACACGGTGCAGCACGAGATCTAACGAAAATCCCGCCGCAGATCTAGGGACGGACGGCGCCTGCGGCCACGTCGCGCCGCGCGCTGGCGCGTCCGACAACGCGGCCGAAGGCTTCACGGCAAAACGCCGGCGACCAAAACGGCGGCGGGAGTGAATGCCGAAATGGGTGCGCATAGCATCGCGCACCTCTGCAGTACCACCCACACCGACGGTGGTGGACGAGCGCGGCAGCGACGACGGCGGCGGTGCGGTAAAAATGACAACGGCGATAAGCGGCAAAAGAGCTCGCAATGTCCATTCAGCGGTGCGAGCATCTAGGGACTACCGAGGAGCTACGACGGGCGCGGAGGTGCGAGGCGGTCGGGCGACTCGGCGACGAAGCTCGCGGCGGCAACAATGGCGACAACGAGGGAAGATCACCGAGCCACAATAATGAGCCGCGGGATCAAGATAGGTTGCATACCACCCACCGATGCTACCAGAGGAGGAATTGGAGAGAAGGCCTCACGGCTCTGGAGACGAAGAAGGGTGCTCGTGGCCGGGGGAAATCAAAATCCCGGTGCTCCATTGAAGCAACTTTGAAATGGAGCGGTTGTTAAGCACCACCGAGGTGAGAGGGAGGTGCAGGAGCAAGGAGGAGCAGTAACTACTAGAGCACGGCCTTCAGAAAGCTCCGCGGGCAACAATGGCGGCGAGAGATTTTGGCGCTGGGAGCTCCACAAGGCGATGGGTGCAGGAGAGCTCAAGGGGTGTGTAAAGGAGGATAAAGGAGGACAATGGGGGCTTAAGTAGGCACGAGGAGCGAGAGGGCACCGTTGGCCGCCTCGGGTTCCAGCTGCCACTGCGATCGCCGTGGCGACGGGAGCGATTGAGACGACGACTAAACGGGCGGTGGGTAGCGGGCATTTAATGCGCTGCGAGAGCCATTGACGAAGACGGAGGTGATAGAACGCTGCGCACCCACGCTCGGCTCGCCATGGCGCGGCCGTCGAGCGAGAGGAGGGCGACGATGGCGGCCGTCCGATTTGCATCCAAGGGCTAGCGCGCGATCACGTTGAAGCGGCATCGGGCAAATGTGGGCGTGCAATGGAAATCAACGGCCGAGAATCGAGGCAACCGAGTTGTCCGAATGCTTACGAATGAGAGCCGTTCGATGGAGATCCAACGGTGACGACGCTAGCGCTACGCTCGACCGCGGGGTGCGATTAGTTGGCTCGGTCGAGTCAAGTGACTCGAGCCCAGTCCGACTTCGCACCAGGAACGATGAAAACCGCTTAGGGTTTGATTTTTGAACTGAAACTTTGGGGATTTAATTGAGGATCAAATCAACTCCAAAATTTATGAAATTTTAACTGGAGCTTCCTGACTTAAGTATTAACCTTCCATAAAATTTCCAGAGATTTTTGTGCACTGAGATTTTCTCAAGAAATTCCAGAAGGTTATTTCAAAGGTTTGACCAAGGTTTGACTTGCCTCTAAAATATTTCAAATAATTTCCAAAAATTATGAAATAATTCAGAGGTGCCGCAAAGCAACCTTAGAACCCAGGAAAATTATTTTCAAGGGTTTGACACAAGATTTGACTAAAGAGGTGGTTGACTTTAGATAATGGAGGGTTTTGATTTTGAATTCCCCAAAATTCTTTTACAAGAATTTCAGGAAAGTTCAAAAGCACAAGGATGTAGGAAAAGTTTTAATTTACCCTCATTTTATTACATTTGAAACACAAGCCAAAATAGGGATGTTACAAACCTCCCCCCTTACAAAAATCTCGTCCCGAGATTTGGTTCACTCGGAAAAGAAAGAGGGGTAGTCTGCACGGAGACGATCTTCTCGCTCCCAAGTAGCCTCATCCTCGGAATGGTTTGACCACTGAACTTTAAGGAACTTGATGGTCTTATTCCTTGTTCTTCGCTCAGCCTCCTCGAGTATGCGAACAGGGTGCTCGCGATAGGTCAAATCTTCCTGAACATGAAGAGTTTCCAACGGAGCTTCCTCTGTTGGAACACGGAGGCACTTCTTTAGCTGGGACACATGGAAAACATCATGTACCCCCGCAAGTGCAGCAGGCAACTCCAACTTGTAGGCGACAGCTCCCTTCTTCTCGATAATACGGTATGTACCGACATATCGAGGAGCTAACTTGCCCTTGACACCAAAACGCTGGTGACCCTTCAGAGGAGAAACCTTGAGATAAACAAAGTCATTAGGCTCAAAGCTCAACTCACGACGACGGCGATCCGCATAGCTCTTTTGCCTGGATTGAGCTGTGCGCAATCGATCTCGAATAAGCTGAACTTGATTTTCACCTCATTGATCGAGTCCGCCAAAGAAGGGTCTTTCGCGGTCTCGCACCAATTCAACGGGTTCTACACTTTCTCCCGTATAAGGCCTCAAATGGTGCCATGCCGAGACTGGCTTGGAAACTGTTGTTGTAAGAAAACTCGGCGAATGGTAAGCACTTCTCCCAATGCTTCCCATAAGAAAGGACACAAGCTCGCAGCATGTCCTCTAAAACTTGGTTGACCTCTCGGTCGACCATCCGCTTAGGGGTGAAAAGTCGAAATAAAGAAAGGCGAGTTCCCATAGCCTCTGCAGCTATGCCAAAATCGCGAAGTGAACAGCGAACCACGATCTGATACAATCGTCTTTGGCACACCATGCAAACTCACGATGCGGGCTATGTAGAGATCCGCCAGAAGACCTACTCGAAGGTCAGTCTTGATAGGAAGAAAATGAGCCACCTTAGTTAATCGATCGATGACGACCCAGATGGCATCATTCTTCCTTGGAGATCGGGGTAGCCCAGTGATGAAGTCCATTCCGATCGAATCCCACTTCCACTCCGGAATGGGCAAGGGTTGAAGCAATCCAGCTGGACGCTGATGCTCGGCCTTGACACGACGACATACGTCGCACTCGGCAACGAACCTTGCGATCTCCCTCTTCATTCGGGTCCACCAAAATCTCTGGCGAAGATCCTAGTACATCTTTGTGGCCCCGGGATGAATGGACAAGGGAGAATCATGGGCTTCATGAGGATCAAATCCCGCAACTCCATGTCCTTTGGAACTACAAGGCGTTGCGAACCTCACGACACCAAGCTCATCTACGAGAAGTACTTGGTCGTTCCATTCTTGACATTTTCCTTGATGCGGTTCACTCCAACATCCGATTGCGGCGCACTGATCCGATCCACCAAGGTTGGTCAGTACAACCAAGGCGCGAGGGAACCGTGCTCAACCAATCCCAAGTTGAGACGAAACTCCTCGGAAGGGTGGTGAGGCTCCTGAGCAAAGAATGCATTGCAATGCGCTTTGCGACTAAAGCGCGTTCGCAACGACATTGGCTTTGCCCTGATGGTAGTGAATACCCATGTCATAGTCCTGATCAACTCCAACCATCTCCTTTGCACGAGGTTCAGATCTGGTTGGGTGAATAAATACTTTAAGCTTTTGTGATCCGAATACACTTCACAACGATTACCGATTAGGTAATGTCGCCAAATCTTAAGTGCATGGATCACGGCCCAACTCCAAGTCATGGGTAGGATAGTTGAGTTCATGAGGTCTCAATTGCCTTGATGCATAGGCCACTACCTTGCCTTCTTGCATAAGGACACAACCGAGGCCTCGGCGAGAGCGTCACAAAAGATATCAAGCTTCGACGGACATCGGGAGAACAAGAACGGAGCGGTGGTCAATCGCTTCTTAAGCGCTTGGAAACTTTCCTGCAATCGGCGGACCACGAGAACTTCTTGTCCTTCTTGAGCAACTCCGTCATCGGCCGCTATCTTGGAGAAGTTCTCGATAAAGCGGCGATAATATCCCGCTAAACCAAGAAAACTCGAACCGGTGACCAAGTAGGTGACTCGAGAAAGCGTCGTCGATCTTGCTAGGATCACGACTACGCCTCTGCCGAAAGAATATGGCCTAAGAAGGCTACTTCCTTCAACCGAATGCGCACTTGTTGAACTTCGCATACGACTTGTGCTCGCGAGCTTGCCCAACACGAGCCTCAAATGCTCTGTGTGTTCCTCATCGCTCTTGGGTAGATAAGGATATCATCGATGAAGACCACAACAAACCTGTCCAAATACTCCATGAACACCGAATTCATGAGGTTCATGAACAAGGCCGGAGCATTGGTTAAGCGAATGACATGACGGTATACTGCATACAAGCCATAACGAGTAGAAAAAGCCGTCTTTGGAATATCCTCCGGTCGACCAACGATGATATCCCACTCGGATCAATCTTGGAGAAAACTCGAGCTCGATTAATTGATCGAAGAGATCGTCGATCTGGGCAAAGGGTACTTGTTCTTACCGCTACTTCATTAAGTGGACGGTAATCAACGCTTTATGCATGCCGTCTTGTCCTTTTTCGACAAAGATTGCCGAGCATCCCCAAGGAGATGAGCTAGGCGGATGAAACCCTTCTCTTGAAGCTCACCCACCGCTTCTTCAACTCCACCAACTCGATTGGGTCCATCCGTAAGGCCTCTTTGAAATCGGGCGGTATCGGAACCAACTCAATGACAAACTCGAGGTCTCGAATGGTGGCATCCACGAAGGTCGTCGGGAAGACATCAACAAAGTCACATACCACGGGACTTCACTAATATATGGAGTGGCTTCGCTTTGAGCGCGAAGAGATGCGGACCTGCGACTTCGCGCGAAAGCGAACTGCCGCCGTAAGGATCGGTAAGGTAGATGAGCCTCTAGCGCAATCAATTTGTCCCATGTCTTTGAGACAACCAATCCATGCCTAGGATTACATCTAAGCTCGCCGATCGAAGGAGGATAAGGTTTGCCAAGAATCCTACCCTTCTATCTCAACAGGACATCCCTACACTCGGACTCGACTCTCAACTCCAACCGGGAGAGCGAATGAGCGTGGGACCAACAATGGAGTAAAAGAAGACCTCCGCAGCAGAAGAAAAGACTGAAACAAGCGAATGAGATGCGCTGAATCAAACAAAATCAGAGTGAGGAAAGAGTTAACCGAAGGGTACCCAACACGACGTCGGGTGCCTCTGTGCCCTCCGCGGAGATGAGGTTGACGCGCCACTACCCACGCCATGGGTAGCGGGGACAACCTTCGATCTCGGGAGGACCACCTCCTGCCGCGTCCTCCATTAGGACGAGGGGCCGCTCCATCTGTTAGGGCAACTATTGGCATAATGCCCTTCTGGTTGCATGAAAAGCAGTGACCCGGCGGCCGGATTGCGGGGCCACCTGGCTGGTTCGCAGCGCACGTGGTCGGGCAAGGCTCGCGGAGGCGCAGGAGCCGGTGCCGCGACCTCGGTGGTAGTGAAGCCACGAACGGGCCCTCGGGTGGGCCCGACACGGACGGGAGAGGCGGCCTGCGCACCATTGGGCCTCCCACTTGCGCTTGCGGGACTCGCCGCGCCTTCGCCTTGTGCTCAAAACAATGGTCTTGTCCACCAAGGCACGAAAGTCGACAAAGTCCACAATGGACGACTTGTCTTGCGGCTCTCGATAGGCCCTCCATGAACTTCTCTGCTTGGCCTCATCGGTGGCCACCTCGGATGGAGCATAACGAGCCAAGTGGTTGAACTCGCATGGTACTCCATCACGACTTACGCCTTGCTTGAGCGCGAAACTCCTTCTTCTTGACTTCATCAAGCTTCGGGGATGTGAGCTCGACGGAACGCCGTCCGAACTCGTCCCAAGAGACGGTGTGGCGGCGGGCGCATGGCCAAGAAGTTCTCCCACCAGAGAGTGCTGCCCCTGCGGTGATGGGAGCAAAGAGTGCCTGTCTGGTCCAGCGCGAGCAACGCCGAGCTTACGCTCAACTCGACGCAGCCGGTCATCCGCGTCCAATGGGTCCTCGGACACGGAAACGTGGGGTGAGTGCGGAGAAACTCACCAAACCCCACGAGATCGATGTCCGCCCCGCCGGATCCCGAGGCACCGGTCGAGCGGAGGTGTTGCGCGCAATAACATCCAGAGACCTCCCGTCCTCCGAACGGTTGCGCTCGATCCAAGAAGGACCTCGGCCATGGCCTGGAGGAGGTGGGAGCTCCTCATCCAAACCAGGCTGCTGACCACGGCCACTACGAGTACCTCCAGCCATCCTGGTTCAAGATATTTAGGTTAGAAACCAAAGCACTAATACTAGAAGTTGATGAAAGCGAAAAGCTAACGATTAGGGGAATGAGATATCACCCTAACCGAAAGCCCAAAACAGCAAGTAAACAAACTTTAAATGTTTCCAAAGAAGCTCCAAAACCGCAAAGAAACTCCAAACCAAGCTCAACTTCTCGATGCCATTAACCCGTATTGAATGAACGAGTAATAGTGCGAGAAGATAAAAATTTCAGCACACTACCTCAAGTCTAACATTTCTCAAGAGCAAGGTTAAGGCGATAAAGATAACGTTAGATACTTAGCCAACTAGTATCACATCCTACCCCTTTTGTTTCCACAAGTTTTAGTTGATTAACCTCTCATTTTCTACCCAATTTAGAAACCTTTGAGCTTGCTGTCCGGAAATTGACGCTTGCTGTCCAGATTTTGCATCCAAGCTTCTAAGCCGAAATCTTCAACTTCCGAAGCTTCAAAACTTTGTAGAGGGCAGCTATCACTTCAATTTGCCAAACTTAATGGTTCCCAAAACCCAATTTAAACGATAATGACTATCTTTTTGCGAGAAGGAAAGGGAAAACACTCTTTAAAACTCAATTTAGAGCAAGATGAGAGAAGAAAACTAAGATAGGTAAGGAATAAAATCTGAGAACTTACTTAAGCTTTCATAAATCATTTGATACTTTGAAAATAAGGTTTTCCAAAATATCCTAAGGACGACCAAGCTTGGGTTACTACGGTCGGAATGGCTCTGATACCAACTTTGTGAGGACCCGGTTTATTCGGCTTGTAATGTTTAACCATCCACTTGGTCCTAACAAGACAAATCAAATAAACTAAGCCTCGAGATATGTATACTTCCCACTGCAGTATACACACCTGTTACAAAATCATGCATCAATTCCATTCATACACATAGAGCCAAGCAAAAGCAACAAGCGAAAGACATAGATAATATAAAGAGAGTTATTACAAAAGAGAGGCCAACCGCCAAAAGTCATACAAATAAGTAAATACACAATGAAGCAAAATGACCATAAGATGGCGATAAACAAAGCCAATCGGTGTGCCTTTACCCACAAGGCAACCAACCGACCGCCAAGCTAATCGTCCCAAACAGCAAGAGAACACGACTCACAAAAGTGAGGCCCTTGGGGCTCACCTTCTTCCTCTGCAATAATTAATATTAAGCAAGCGTATGAGTACAAAAATTGTTTTTGTACTGCAAGACTCGACGTGTGAGATAACGAACTATAATTAACTACATGCAAGCTTTATTTAAGTGGATGAGGCTCGACTTATTTTCAAGATAAAGCAAGTTTTCATTTGCAATAAGGTAATAGATTCAAAGCAAGTTTGCAATTAACTTTTATTGTTCAAATAAAGAGACACAATAATAACAATAGATAGATGACAACACCAACCTAGAAGTGACTAACCCATAGTCACCACAACAATAGCATGAAGTACCCCTTCATACCACCCAGGTCAAGTTTAAGTTTTTTTTTTTAAAAGGTTGTAGTCTAGTTCTTGCACGACCTTACCAAGTATGTCCATAACCTAGGACGAGGCTATTCGAATAGTTTTAACCCTGCAGGGGTGTACCAATATACCCACACGATAGACCGCCTTTCCACCAGCCACGGTTAGCACACTTTCTTTGGTATGCAGGCATGGCTAAGTCTAACAAGACGCTTTCTAATGGACGATGCTAATTAGGAGCCGCAACCCACGGAGAAGGACACATTAGATGACCTAACCGATCGCTAGTGCTCCTCCAACACCACAAACACACACACACAAGAACACACCCACCAACCAGCTCATAATTAACACCTCCCAAAGTACTTAGTCAAGAGAGGTTCCATATCCCCCTCGTGTGGTTAGCACGCAATAAGCGCTTGGCTTAGTGACACAAGTAACTCGGTCCTTGGGGACTTAGGCACCATTCCAAACACACCCAACAGATCACGCCAACATACCATTGTGCCCAAGCCAAGATATAATTTTTGTTTTCAGTTTTTGATTTGCAAATTGGTAAAACACAAGGGTTGGACATAATGTAATAATAATAGCATTTGTGTGATCAAGATCACCGACTAAGTCGATGATCGCCCAATACTACCGATATCTAGGCATAGCTAAGCAATATTTATTCGAAATCTACTAAGTGACAAGAGTTCATCCAACGAACTCTAATCACAGCAAATAACCTAGGCTCAGGTAGTAGAGGATAATCATTTACCTACAGATTATGCAACTAGAGGTCTAACTAATCAATTTAACAACAAAACAGCAATGCATACATAGAAGTTAAACAAAATATTAGACTTTAAAAGTAATGAGATCAATGGGAAATGATCAAACGCTTGCTCGCTTGTCGTTGCTCAAAGCATGCGGAGGATCGTTCTCAGGGTTATCGCAAATGTCGAAGCCTAAGCGAAAGAGCGAAAACAACTAATAAGACGAGCAACACTTAAACAAAAGAGCAAGCAAAAATTATCCAAACGCGGCGAAATTTATACACAAGGTAAAATACGAATATACCTATACATAGAAACTGGAAAAACCTAATTTGGATTTGTGGTGCAAAAGATATTCCCTAAAAACCTATTTTCGGCCATAATTAGGTACTATAGCAAAAATATTTTCTAGAACGATTTTGAAGCTGAAACTTTTATGGTAGTTACCTACTGGTATAGTGATAAGCCATATAAAATTTTAGGTCATTTGGAGTTATATTGAAAGAGTTATGATTTGTCTAAATTGTTTAGGGTATTAAACTAAAATATGATCCTTATCATTTTTTAAAAATAGTAAAATTTGTGAAACCAATTTTCCTAGCAAATACACTATCAGTGGAAGCTAAACCAATTGGATTCATACAAAAATCAGCTATAGATAAAAAGATATGCATTTTACAAGTTTGCTAAAAGTTCTGAAAAACAGTATTAAGTTCACTTGTTTACTATTTTTGAAAATGGTTTTCCACGTTTGATCATGGTCTACAATTATTTTTATATTTAAGTTCAGGGTATAAGGAAGCTAACAAAACTAGAATCATCTAATTTGGAGCTAAGATGACAAAGATATGAAAATGAGAAGACCTTAATGTGATACGGATTTACGGACTTAAAACCGGTAGATCGAGAAAGAGGCGACGTGGCTAACCCACACCGCAGATCTCGAATCAACGGACGACATTGAACCACGCGGCGGTTTGAACTCGCGCGAGAGGGAGCGCGGCGTGGACCATCGATCGTGAGATGGGCGGCTCACAAGCAACGCGACACGGTGCAACCGACAGATCTAACGAAAATCCCGGCCGCAGATCTAGGGACGGACGGCGCACAACGGGCCACGTCGCGCACGCGCCTGGCGCGTCCGACAACGCGGCCGAAGGCTTCACCGGCAAAACGCCGGCGACCAAAGGCACGGCGGCGGGAGTGAATGCCAGAAATGGGTGCGCAATAGGATCGCGCGCCTCTGCGTACCACCCACACCGCGATGGTGGACTGAAGAGCGGCGCAGGCAGCGGCGGGCGCGCGTAAAAATGACAACGACGATAAGCAGCAAAAGAGCTCCGCAGCGGTCCATTCAAGCGGTGCCCGAGCATCTAGGGACTACCAGGGAGCTACCTGACGGACGCGGAGGTGCAGAGGCGGTCGGAGCAGCTCCGGCGACGAAGCTCGCGACGGCAACAATGGCGGCAACGAGGGAAGACCACCGAGCCACAATAATGAGCCGCGGGATCAAGATAGGTTGCATACCACCCACCGATGCTACCAGAGGGAGGAATTGGAGAGAAGGCCTCACCGGCTCGGAGACGAAGAAGGGTGCTCGTGGCGAATTGGCGAAATCCAAAATCCGGTGCTCCGCCAAGCAACTGAAATGGAGCGATTGTTAAGCACCACCGAGGTGAGAGGGAGGTGCGAGGAGCAAGGAGGAGCCGAGGAACCACCGAGCACGGCCTTCACCGAAAGCTCCGCGGCAACAATGGCGACGAGGAGATTTTGAGCGCTCGGGAGCTCCACAAGGGCAGTGGGTGCACGGGAGAGCTCAAGGGGTGTGTAAAGGAGGATAAAGGAGGACAATGGGGGCTTAAGTAGGCCTGAGGAGCGAGGAGGGCACCGTTGGCCGCCTCGGGTTCCCGCGCGCTGCGGTCGCCGTGGCGGCGGGAGCGATTGAGACGGCGACTAAACGGGGCGGTGGAGTAGCGGGCATTTAATGCGCTGCAGAGCCGTTGCGAAGACGGAGGTGACGAGCACGCGCGCACCACGCTTCGGCTCCGCCATGGTGCGGCGCGCGGCGAGAGGAGGACGACGATGGCGAGCCGTCCGATTTGCATCCAAGGGCTAGCGCGCGATCACGTTGAAGCGGCATCGGGCAAATGTGGGCCGTGCGATGGAAATCCAACGGCCGAGAATCAGAGGCAACCGGAGTTGTCCGAATGCTTACACGAATGAGAGCCGTTCGATGGAGATCCAACGGCTGACGACGCGCGCCGCGGCCGACGCGCGGTGCGATTAGTTGGCTCGGTCGAGTCAAGTGACTCGAGCCCGAGTCTGACTCGCACCCGAGGAACAGTGAAAACCAGTTAGGGTTTGTTTTTTGAACTGAAACTTTGAGGATTTAATTGAGGCATCAAATCAACTCCAAAATTTATGAAATTTTAACTGGAGCTTCCTGACTTAAGGATTAAACTTCCATAAAATTTCCAGAGATTTTTGTGCAATGAGATTTTCTCAAGAAATTCCAGAAGGTTATTTCAGAGGTTTGACCAAGGTTTGACTTGCCTCTAAAATATTTTCAAATAATTTCCAAAAATTATGAAATAATTCAGAGGTGCCGCAAAGCAACCTTAGAACCCAGGAAAATTATTTCCAAGGGTTTGACACAAGATTTGACTAAAGAGGTGGTTGACTTTAGATAATGGAGGGTTTTGATTTTGAATTCCCCAAAATTCTTTTACAAGAATTTCAAGAAAGTTCAAAAGCACAAGGATGTAGGAAAAGTTTTAATTTACCCTCATTTTATTACATTTGAAACACAAGCCAAAATGGGAATGTTACATTTACATCTATCAAGTCAGAGGTGGTCTGTTGAAGTCTTCTTGGTTCTTACTGTTATGAACTTAGAGTCAGAAATCAATCGTGCTTCAAAATTGCCTATTTCTCATCACTACCGTAATGTTCTTACATGCATATTTTTTATGCTATAGGATAATGGTCATGTTTTGTGCCCTGAACATACATCGAAGGTGCTACTATGTGATGAGGTGAGCTTAGCAAGAAAAGAGATTGCCACGGAGACTAGTTGCACACACCTATTTTTTTTTTAATGTGGATGATATTCTTTAATACTGTATTGTACATTAGGGTGGATAAGATTGTGCATGAACCAACTAAGGGAAATACGTGACGTGCGGATCATATAATGATGTGCCATAGCCTTCGAACCGCACACGAGTCGAAGGTTACGATACATCGTTATATGATCCGCATGCCATGTATTTTCCTCAGTTGGTTCATGCACAACCTTATTTAGCCTGCATCTAATACAGTATTAAAGAACATCATCCACATTAAACCGATAAATAAACAAAGAGTGTCATATTTGATCGGGTTACATGTGATAATACCCCTCCTCCTTCATCTCGATTGTAATAAACCCGCACGTGTTTCATGTAATGCTGGTAACACTTGAAATGTTGACAATTATCTGTATGAAAACGTACATTGCAACTTCATTGCAAACCCTAATTCATGAAACCCTAATTACGACGTGACCTCGCTCTACAAACTAGGGCATGACCGAACCAGTCTGCTCCAAAGTTCTCCAATGGAGTTACAATGCAGTTAATTTGTGGAGCTCATTCATACATTGTAGTCCTACCCGCCGTCATAATCTCTATTGGCCATCTCATCGGCCAAAGATCGTTTTCTAGAAGTAGAGAAAAGTATAGCTTATTTGGAATATCCCACAACCTCCAATGCAACTTTTTTACTATACATTCCAAGTCACACGAAATCATGAAACTCTAATTTTCGAAACCTAAATTCCTAATCTCTGTGACCTAAAACCTTCATTTTTCAGACATATGAAATTGTCGAAACAGTACGCAATCAAGTCCACTGCTTGAGGAGCCTAAAAAAAATTCATAATTTTTGGACCTCATTTTCTACATTTACAAATTCATGCAAACAGTACACTTAAATGAAATTGCGATGTAAAATCAGAAAAAGGAAAATTATGGAAAATTTACACAACCAATTATAATATGTCAGGAGGCTCCACATAAAATTTCATAAATTTATGAAGTCATTTGCTATATTTTAAAATTCAAACAAAATTCGCTGAAACCCGTATTAAAACCCTAACCCTGACCATAGGGGACACGTGGCGGCAGTGGCGCTCTCGCAATGACCATGCAAGGCGATGGCGATGTGGCGATCGGAGAAGCGCGGCCGCACAACGGCTGTGCAGACAGGGGCCAAATTTGTCAAAACAAAAATTGTACACGTCCATTTTTGTACATATGGTGCGAAAACGTGACAATACCTGCAACATCCCATGTATTGGCTTGTGTTTCAAATGTAAGAAAATGTGTAGAAATTTAAAACTTTTCTTACATCTTGTAATTCATGTATGTTCTAAAAAATTCTTGTAAAAGAATTATGGAAATACAAATCACAAGCCTCTTTTGACCTAAATCTTGGCATTTCAAAAACTTTCTTGTCTAACCTTATGATCATCCTCTATAAATATTTTTCCTAAGCTCTAGGGTCAATATGTGACCCCTCTGAAAAAGTTCACAATTTTTAGAAATTGTTTGAATATTTTAATAGGTCAGTCAAACCAGTTTGACTCTAAGTCAAACCCTAGCTCAGCACCTTACAGAATTTTTGGAGGAAAATGTACAACATGAAAACCTCTGAAAATTTTGTACAAGATCAATATCTTAGTTAGAAAACTCCTGTAAAAATTTCAGAATTTTTGGAGTTAGTTTGCTACCTCAAATAGTCCCTCAAAGTTCTGTCCTAATTCTAAATCTTAATTCAAACCCTAGGGCTGAGTCAAACTCGGGCTCGAGTCAGACCCAATCAATTGACTCGGTCGAACCAAGTCACCATAGCCGCACTCGGGCTCGGCGTTAGGGCGCATGCGTTTTGGCCATTGGATCTGGATCCATCGCTCACGACCTCCCCTGTCGTCTCAGACCTCAGGAGGTCTTGAGCAAATCCCAACCATCCGTGACCGATCCAACCGCCCACGACCTCCCCGAGTCTGGTCATCATCGTTTTTGCGAGCGTGCGTGTGTGCCAGAGCCATGGCAGTGAGGCTTGCAGTGCATGGTCACTTCTTTGTCCTTATCAACGGCTATTTACCACCAAACATTAAATGCGGGTCAGAGCTTTTCCTCAAAAGTCTTGGTCTTCAACTGCTCCTATCACTTGAGCTGGCCCATGGCAGTGCCCTAGCTCGGTGCACCCATGGAACTCTGCCCTTGCTCCTCTTTGCTCTTCGGCTATAAAAGACCCTCCGAGCTCCTCCTTAGCCTCTTTTAGAAACCACTTTGCAAACCCGAGCTCCTCTCTGTGTTTTTGTGCTCACAACACCAGAGGACCTCTTAATCGCCATTGTCGGACCTTAGAGCTCCTCGGGGACATCAGGGCTCCAGTGGTTCAATTGCAACACTTGGTGTGCCCTTTTGTTCTTCTGACCACCTTGAGCATTTCCCCTTACTTAGTTTATTTGACTTCACAGAGGTGTCAAATTGGGGACTTGCTCTTTGTTGGCCGAATTTGCCCTTCTTCCTCAGTGCAGGCCAGCTCCTTCTTCGTCGGAGCTCCTCCGACTATCTCCTTGCCTTCTCCGTCCTCAGGTAACCTCTTATTAGTCCCTAGAGGTGTGAGCACCTGATTTTCGGAACAATGCGGAGTTCCTTGTTGTTTTTCAAGTTTAGCCGTGTCGGTCCTCATTACCTCTCTCTGGCTCGCCGGTGTTCTGGGCCGCCGCCGCCGCCGTCGAGAGTGGGCCCAGTAGGTGCACGACACTATTGTGAACCCGTTGGTGCCCTTGGTTCCCACCGCCGTGACCGGAGTCGCTGGCGGTGAAAACTCAAACTCGGGTTTTGTTGTGCCTTACTCGGACAGTCTCTGTAGCTTGATGATTAGCATTTAATTTGTCCTAGCCTAATCATTATCTTTAACTGCAGTCCTTGTTAGTAGAACGCGTGTGGCGTTAAGTTTGGGACCTCCAGTCCATGACAAGTGGGCCCCGTCACTTAAGCGTCTCTAAGCACCTTTGCATTTAGCCTTAGGTTTGGTCGCTGTCATGTGAGCCTTGTTCTCCTGTTGTCGTATGCTAGACCACCCCTTGACAACCTTCCGGACCTCTTGAGTTTAATCTTAGCCGTAGGATTTTGCTTTGTAAAACCTTAGTGCCAGGACCTCCCCCCAGCTTAGATCTTAGCCGTTTAGGACCTCCTTGGCTTTAATCTTCACCGTTAGGATCATTCCCGTGCGAAATGACCACCCGTGGTCATTTTTGTAAAAACCACCATCGGGATCACCCTTGGGGTCCTCTTTGCAAAAGACCACCACTTGATCTTTTGTAAAGAAAACCTCAGGACCTCCCTCCCCTGCAGATCCTAACCCTTAAGACCACCTCGGGTAGATCTTGACCGTTGAGGACCTCTCCATGGGAATCTGAGCCATTCAAGACCTCCCCTCTGTTAGACGTCATCATTAAGGACCTCCCTGTGGAGATCCTGACCGTCCAGGACCTACTCTGGTAGATCTTGGCCATCGGAGACCTCCCCTCGTGTAGATCGTATCGCCTAGGACCACCCTCGTGTAAATCTGGACCGTCCAGGATCTCCCTTTGGAGATCTGGGTCGTTCAGGACCTCCTCTTATAAGATCTTTAGCTTTAGGACCCCCCCTCAGCTCTGGACCGTTAGATTTAGATCCAACGGTCGAGACCTCCTTAGCGTTTCCAATGTTTTAGCGTTTCGATCTCTTTTTCGCCGTTCATTTCTTGATCTACGGCTCTGATGGCGCGAGCGATCGGACCTCCGACCGGAGCTCTCGCTGTGGGCCACTCATCTTTAGATCTGCGGTCCACGTTCGTTGGAACGTTCGGACTACCGAGGACCTCCCTCACGGTGAACCATTGGATCTGATCCAACGGTGGGGGTGTGTGGCGCTGCGCGCGTCCGTTCAACCCTTGCGCTTGGGCCGTTCGATTCGCGATCTACGGCCCAAGATCGTCCACGTCGCTTTCTTTTGGTTAAGTTCGTTTGTTTTCCGGTAAGCATTTATTTGTCAACTGAAAAATGTATTAAACTTCAAAAATTCCTAACTAATTCATTTTAGCTCCATTTTAGATGATTCAAATTGTGTTAAATCTCTGTTTAATTGAACTTTAATCCAAAAATGTGTGTAGGCACTGTTCTGTACCAGAAAAATTATATAGGTTGAATTAACTTGCTTAAGTATTAATATTGTCTAGAAATTCATTTAAAACTTGAAAAATGCATAAGTAATTCTCCGTAGCTCCAAATCGTGCAAACTAAAAATTGTTAAATCCCTCTCATAATATACTTTAATGTAAAATAGGTTTTGTTCATGTCTATGCTTTGAAAAATGATATGCCCTAGTTTTACAACTTAGAAAAATCATAAGTAACTCATTTTAACTCCAAATAAAGTAAATCCAGTTTTGATGTTCTTAGAATGCCATGTTCTACCTACGCTAAAAATTTTAGGTTCTAGAACATTCTGGAAAATTGTGTCATGAACAGTACCCGAAATTAATTTAATTTGAATTGTCTAGTTGAAAGAAAGTATTTAGGTCATAACTTTTGCATGCTTAGTACAAATTGAATGATTCCTTGTTGCTAAATTCATTTAAAATCATGAATTTGCTGCTGTGTAAATTTTATGGAATTTAGATGACTTTGGTTTTTGAGTTTCTTTCGGTGTTCTTCGTTCTTATTAGATTTTCTCGTTCTTGCGATAGGTTCCGAAGAGTTTGTTGAACCCGAAAGCGATCCTCTGCAGCAAGAGAACTTCCAACAAGGTAAGCAGATGTAGCATCATTTGATTATGTTGCTCCTATTATTTTCAAAGTCTAATATGTTGTTTGCAAATTCTACGTATGCATTGCTATTTTGTTGTTAAACTATTGTCGATTAGTTGACCCATTGGATGCATAATCTGTAGGCAAATGTTTATCCTCTACTACTGAGCCTAGGATTATTTTGCTGTGATTTAGGATTCGTTGGATGAGCCCTTGTCACTTAGTAGTTTACGAGTTAATGTTGCTTAGTCACGCTTAGCTACTGGTAGAATTGGGCGGTTGTTGACTTAGTCGATAACCTTGATCACATAAAAGCTTATTATGCCTTTATTCTCAGCACCTCGTGCTATGTTTAATTGAGAAAACTAAAACTGAAAACAAAATGATTTGAACTTGGGCATAATGGTATGATGGTGTGCTTTTGGGTGTGAATGGAATGGTGCCCGAGTCAACAATGACCGAACATCTTGTTACACTAAACCAAGCATTCTTGCGTGCTAACCATACTAGAGGGTATGAGACCTCTCTTGACTTAGTACTTTGGCATGTGTTAGCTCCGAGTCGCAGGAGGTTGTGTAGGAGGCAGATGCTTGGGAGTATTGTAGTTGTCCGAAAGCTTTACCCCGGGTGGGTAGTTGACTTTCGATTTTACAATGTAGCGTATGGGTTTCTATCCATACGAGCGGCTCGTAGTTGATACACAATATTGGAAATGTCTCGTAGGACTTAGCCGTGCCGTTATACCTTTGGAAGTGTGCTAATATTGTGGCTTAAAGGCGGTCTGAAGTGTGGGTACATTGGTACACCCCTGCAGGGTTTGATCTATTCGAATAGCCTCGTCTTAGGTTATGGACATGCTTGGAGAGGTCTTTCAAGAGTTAGACTATAACCTTTTCACTAAAATTTGAACTTGGGTGGTACGAATCGGAGATTCGTGCTATGTTGTGGTGGCTATTGGGTTAGCCACCTCTAGGTTGTTACTTATGCTTTTATTGTTACCTCGATGTTATTTCAATGATTAAAAATAGATTTGACAAATTGCCTTCAATCTATTACATTATTGCAAATAAAAATTGCTTTTTTGCGTCCAACTACCCATATCACTATTTTCTTTGATTCAGCTCTCATGTAGCTATGTAGAGGCTTGTTACTCGTAAGTCCTGCGAGTACATTTTTGTACTTAACTGTATTGCTTTGTTGTTGCAGAGGAGGATGTGGATCCTCAAGGGATCGACTTCTGTGAGTTTTGCTGCGGTGGGTGCGACTAGCTTGGTAGCCCGGTCGGTTGTCTTGTGGATTGTTGGCTAACCGGTCGTCTTTTGTTTATAGCCATCTTATGGCGCTTTTGCTTCCGCTGTCACTTGTTACTTTGATGTCATTTGGCCGGTCGTCTCTTTTGTAATAACTCTATATATTGTATGTCTTTTGTTAGACTTGGTATTATATGTTGTGTGGAAATGATACATGATTTTGTAAAGATGTATGTGTGCTGCAATTCTGGGAAGCACATGTCCATCGAGGCTTAGGATATTTGATTAGTGATACTAGAACCATGTGGAGGTTAAGTATTACTAGTTAAATACCCCGGGTCCTCACAATACCGCCAAAAATTCAGGATTTGGAGGATTTCGCCATATTGCCATGTTTCGGCACGTTTAAGCGAAAATGGTTTTCTTCCGCTCGTATTTGCAAAAATAGCATCCTGAACCGCACGACCATTGTGCGGACAACTAGTAACCACCGTGCATTTCTCCCAAAACCGCACGGTGGCCATGTATTTCTCCCAAAACTACACGATCCGTGCGGTGCTATCCTTCTCCATCGCCCGACCTCCCTCCTTCGCACATCTGTCGCCCCGTCGCTGCTGCCCCCTTGCCCACAATGTTGCACCTCGACAACACCTCTAGAACTCCCAGCGCCAACGCAGCGGCTCCTCCTTCACTTGGCTATAAATATCGAACTCTCGTAGTCGCTCATCGCTCATCTCAGCTGTGTTTCGCTTCTCATTCTCGCGCTCGTCGCTGAGAACTTAGAGAATGTAACATAATTAAAAAATTTTGGAGAGTAATTATTTGATTGCTTCTTGTCGCTCGGCTTTTTTTATTGCTTCCCCCGAAGGGTAGGTAATCATTTGTCGGATGCCTTTGTCATTATTACTGTAATCGTAGTTAATCAGTCTTAGTCAACTAGTTATAATTATTATAGCTTATTTTGTAACGTTTATAATATAGTCGTAGTTCAAAATGAATGGAAATTAAATAGTCATAATTAATTAGTTGTAATTATTTAAGTGGTGATTAATCAGTCGTAATTAGTCTAGCGGTTATCAGTCCGACATGTGCCACAAAATAAAAAGAAGGAAGAGAGAATAGTAGTAGAAGAATAGCTCAGCCCTCTTCTAATGCAAATTGAGATGCAAATATGAATAAATTAGAAGGGAAGAACTCTTAGGAGGATCACTTCTATTCAAGAAAGACAAGAAATCCTTTTCTCTTGGGGAATGAAATGAAAGTAGCTTGTCAACACTGTGGAAATCACCTTTTTCTTCTCCTTTTGCTTTCAAGAAAGATGTCACTTGTAGAGATTTTGTGAATTAAGTCTGCAGCATGAAGGTACTGTAATATTCAAAATTTTGTCACTTGCAAAGCACTTTGTGAAAGCAAGAGACATAATCAACAAACTTCTATAGTACACATTTTGTGAAGCACTTGATTTTAACATATGTTTGAAATAAGGACCAGTAGACTAGAACCATTCTCCCAAAATTGAAATAAAGAAGGCCAGATGTGAACTCTAAGAAAAGAAATCGAACAAGAGATGTCATTAATTTAGTGGTAATTAATCAGTCATAATTAGTTTACTAGCAATTAGTTAGGCATAACTAATTTAGTGCAAATTAGTTAGTCGTAAGTAATTAACTGATAATGAACCCGTGGTTTAATAGTGGTAAGCACGATAGTAATGAATTACTCGTAATTAATTTTCGGAGGAGTAATCAAATTATTGGTAATTAATTAATTATCTGTATTTAATTACACATATATAATCGATCACTTGCATGCAATTTGTCGTTGTTGTTTGTTATATCGCGTGCCGCGCATCGAGCACACTCCATATCGAAGACGTGAGTTATATACAATTTACATCCTTGTTACGTTTGTTATTGTACGATCCACTTACATCATGGAATCGTAAGACTGGACGATTTCAACACTCGCCGCCACCGTGGGCAGCACCAAGACAAGGGGCAGTGGCTATGGCACCGCTGAGACTAGTTCTAGACATTATTGCATAGATGATAGATCCAACTACCCTCAGCATTGTTAAATAGGATATTCTTTGTTAATTTATCGGTTTAATGTAGATGATATTCTTTAATACTGTATTGTACTACAAGCTATATAGGCTTGTACATGAACTAACTGAGGAAAATACGTGACATGCAGATCATATAAAAATATACCATAGCCTTCGAAACGCACACGAGTCGGAGGCTACAGTACATTGTTATATGATCGACATGCCATGCATTTTCCTTAGTTGGTTCATGTACAAGCTTATCTAGCCTGTGGTACAGTACAATATTAAAGAATATTATCCATATTAAAATAATAAATTAACAGAGAGTGTCCTATTTGATCGGGGTACATGTGATAAAACCCCCTCCTCCTTCATCCCGAGTGTAATAAACCCGCGTATGTATCATCTAATGCTTGTAATGTCATAAATTTTATGTATGAAAAGTTACATTGGAAATGTCGACACTCCTTGTTCTATGTTTCATGTGGATATAGTGCAACAGTACACACATAACATACAAAATATGCATACAAATATAGCAAAACAAAATCGCATAACACGGGATACAGATGTGCGGAGGAGGGAGGCCGGGAGAAGGACAGGTGGCCATGCGGTTGAAAGAAATGCACGATGACCGTGTGGTTTTAGGAGAAATGCACGGTGATCGTGCGGTTTTGGGAGAGAAATGAATTGTGGATGCCCCGGGATCTTAGAAATGTACTTAATTAAAGTTATACTGTAGCACAATTCTTAATTAAGGAACAATGCTGCTCCTTTATTAAAGATCATGCTAGAAGCATAAATTTAATAAGTAACAAACCCAATATTTAGGCATCCCGGATATATGTCTCACAATGGTTCCCAGGATCAGTGACCATTGCACATATATCCTTAAACAATATTGCATCACACACATACAAGTCATACATTTACATAATTAAACATAAGCTTACAATTTTCGGTTTAGTGCTACAATATCAAGTGACTTGGTCACTACAAAAGACTGACAACGGAAGCAAAATAAAACGACAAAACCACCAATGGCCCCATCCACCCGCAGGCGATTGCGTGGAGGAAAGAAATAGCTTTACTCGTTAGCGTAACCCTGATCGGCGCTAACGGGCACTTCATAAAGATAACCATCCTCACCTGTAACAATAGGTTATAGCACCTTGAGTACGGAAGGTACTCAGCAAGACTTACACAAACTAATAAAAGAAAGTGTTTGTTAGAACCTATACAAAGGATTTAGATTTGTACATGCATAAGGCCATAACAGGAAGGCATAATAGTTCAACTTTGCATAAAGCAATACAGCTTAACCTACAATTGCTAGGTTTTGATAAAGCAATTTAATAAATCAAAGTTGGATTAAAACAGTAAGTAAATGAAAATAAATGTAAACAATACAATGCATGAATTCCCTCATGCTAAACCAGAAACCAAAATAAAAGTTTAAATCAAAACTTTATACAGGTGACATCAACTCAAGTTATCGTCCATGACCGTCGACACGGCTATTCGAATAGTTTAATACCCTGCAGGGGTGTACAACTTTACCCACACGACTTAGTCAGCCCGTTGTCTTTGGATGCCTCAGAATGATGACATACTTCCTTTGGTATGCCGACCGGGAAACTAAGATTTGGTATTTTCAACAAGTGACACTATTGAGTTGGATACCCATGTGTGAATCGATCTCGCTTAAACAACGATCGATAGCATCTGTTTAACAGGGCACACATGTTGCGTCGAGAATCCGACCCAAACAAAAGAAATCTGAACTGGGTTCGCTACCCATATTAGATTGCAATCGACATCTTTAAGGTACGTACATGCGATGGAACACAAATACACCCTCACCCTTCTAAGAACACCTGATATCGACATAAAACTCACATGGCATAAAACGCAGTCCGAAGACCAAAGCATCTATGCCATACAAGATCAATACACATATCCTTACTCCCTGTTTCCAACTCAATAGCATTAACCCTTTACTTAACCAAACAATACCATACACCGTGTGGAAGTGCGTGGGGACTTGAATTGAATAGTCGAGTTCAGTCCTTAATTGGTCCAGACAAGTCCACCACAATTCCCAATCTCGTGCACGAAGGCACCACCACTAGCTTCCACTTGTCCAGATCAATTGAAATATAAAATTCACTTCTGGTATAAGTAAACTGGACAAAGAGTTTAAAATAACTGGAATCCATTTGTAGTTCCCATGTTTGACAAGATAATCTTGTCAAACTTTAAAAGTTCTCTAGACTGCATGGCTAAGCAAACTCTGAAACTAAAGCTTATAGTATACAGTACTACTCTAAGTTTGAGTGTATGGTTAGAATTATGGTAATCCACAATGTTAGGTCATAACTAACTACTACAGATCACAATTGTATTTTCAAAAAAATAGCATGCAACAGTTATAACTGTATTTGGAAAATCTATTGTATAAAACTTTGGGATCAACATGGTGCAAAGAGGATGCTTGCCTTGATAATAATATACTTCTTGTGCAGGCTCTAGTTGCTCAGAAATAGATTCAAACACCTCAGAAGAACCAGATTCTAAAAGAGACAATAAAATCCAATAAATACCAAAGTTGACAACAAGTACAGAATGAAAGAAAAATGTATGATCAATATGGAAATGCATGTTTAACAGTATGCTTAAGTTATACCTACCCCAATAAAGATAATAACCCATATTACCATTTACTGCCTTTAAATGACAAAAACTAGAGTTTAGGTCAAAGTTTCAGTTTTCAGATTTTGAAAAGAAATGAAAGCAGAGGCGATCACAGATTTCGGGTTAGCGAAAATAGATTAAGTAAAAGATTCTAAATTGAAACTTAGTCTGATTTTTAGGTAAATAATACCTCGAGCTAACTGTAATCTAACCCTAATCGGTCGAGTTACAAAATTGTGAAATTTCAAAAGATGTCGGTTTAACAGACAATAGAGGACAGAGGCTCTTTGAGACAAAGCTAAATAGATGACAACAAGAATCAAAAGAACCACTGCTTATGCTACTAGGGTTCAACTCGGACCTAACGAGGATGATAAGTGGGTGTAAGAAACCCTAGAACTTGAAAACAATATGAAAGACCTAAAAGTTATAAAAACAACTTTTCGGTTTAAAGAAGGTTGGGCTGCTTATGTACAAGTGAAAGATTTAGGTAAGCTACAGAGGTCCTTAGTGCTTAAGATGACTAGAACTAGGGCCTTTGCTTACAGGATATGAGAAACACCGAAAGTTACGGCAACCGACTGATCGTGCAGAGGAAAAACCTTGATTTCAACCTACAAAGATGCTAAGCTTATATCACAAAGTGAAACAAGCTTCTAGGATGGATAAGCAAAAGGGTAGGAGCAAAAAACTCCACTGGAACGACAATGGAAGATGATAAGCTTCTTTGGTCAACAATGGCAGAAGCCAAAAAGCTAGGGTATATATATAGATGTTGAGCTACAGGGTAAAAGGGAAGTATCTAGAGCTGATGAGGTGTCCAATTAGGGCTAAATATCCAAATAACAATTGCACAAATCTTGGATAACGCCTCTACTATGATCACAGAACCGGCGACGACGCACAGGGGGCAAGAAGGAAGAGAAACGATTTCCTGACATGCGGACCCCGCTGGCAGCCGCAGTCGCACACGCCTCCTAAAACACGAAAGAACACCGACCGTCCGATTAGAAATGGGCTGCTACGATGAACCCAGTGTTTAAAAGAATTTAATCAATATCAATTAATATGGGCCGTGCGATCTCAATTGGACGATTGAGATTTAAATAGAGCCCTACTGGAGTCCGGAGGTTAGATTAAAAAAGGAGCGTTGGATTAGAATCCAACGATCGATCTAAAAGGATACACGTCACTTTTAAAAAGGGATGACGTGGTACTGTCAGATTGGCTTTCTACGGTCAAGATTGAAAAAGAACCAGAGTGGTCCGAATGTTATCTCAATAGGGACCCTACGATTGAAATCCAACGGTCCACTAAAACTAAGCCCCAAATGCACGCGGTCAAAAAGGTGCACCGTAGGATTTGAATCAAGCGGCCAAAGCGATTGCGCGCCTTTAAGTTCAAAACAAAAGGGCGGCGCGGTTGGATCTAAAATCGACGGTGAAGATCAAGAGGATCGGAGTGGTGCGATTGTTCTCGCGCCTCTCGGTCGCTCGATCAAGATCAAGGGTGGAGATTGCTTTGCATCGTGGGCGGCCACGTGATGTCGCAACCTCGCGGCTCGATTGGAGATCAACGGCTCACACGACGCTGAAGGATTTGGGCTCGCGACCAGCGTGGTGGCGGACAAATTGCACGGTTGGACCCAACCTCATGGGTTCGAGTCGCTACAGTGCTAGGGTGTGGGTTTAGACCGGAATAGTTGACCAGACTCTATTCCAATATTTAAAAGTTTGACTGGGCTTTTAGAAATAGTAAATAAATTTGTAAAATCATGAAATTTTGCTAGGAGGCTATTGGGATGATATATTCCCCAAATAAATTTTGAAAACCACTGTTTCACTTTTTAAAATACATAAATAATTTAATTATCCCGAATAGGTTTATTTAAAATCAAATATTTTTATCCAAGGCAAAATAATTTCTAAGAATTCAGCAAAAATTATTTCTGGGCAAGATAATTTATCTAAGCTTCGATAAAATACTGCCCAATAATAATACAAGCTCTAACTTGTATTTCCTTTGAAACTTCGAATAGGTTTTGGATTTTGGCTAGAAAAGGAAAGTTTTCTTTTGCATCCTAATGCCCAATCTGTAAAAATGAACAGTGATGCTATGAACAGCACCTCATTACTGTTCAGAAAATATTTTATTACTGTTCATAAAATTGGGGCTGTTACATGAATGGTCACCGTGTGCTTTTGGGAGAAATGCACGATGATCGTGCGGTCCAGGATGCCATTTTTGCAAATACAGGAGGAAGAGAGCCATTTTCGCTAAAACGTGCCGAAATAGTGCCAGTACGGCCAAAAACTCCTTCTGAGCTCGCTAAATATGAATTTGAATGGAGAGAGCTCCCGACTCGTATTCCAAACTTCTTTTTTCTGACAAAAATTTGTTTGCAGTATAGCTTGGCTAGATTTTTTTGGGCTCCGACCTAGGGCCTAGATTTTGAGCCTGTCGGACCACTCCAAAGCTAAGTAGGTCCCGACATTACGGTATGTGTTAGGCAGTTCAAGTTTTAGCTAGTTACAAGAATTTAAAGTCGTAGCTTGAAAAAAGTAGATTAAAACTAGACAAAACCAACAAATAACCCTTATCATGCGAACTCTGTAATAACCCTTTTCTATATCTCTATCTCTGTCTCTAATAATCTTAACTAATAAAGATAGGGGTTTACCCATTCCACGTGCGTCCGTCCTCCCCTCCCCTATGCACCTGCCATCCTCCACGTGGCTCCATTGGATAAAACAACACTAGTCGTCTGGCTCCCCTCCTTCCGCCAACTGCTCGATCCCCACGTCATCCATCTCCACACTCACATCCAATCTCCAACAATATCGCTCCACGGTCCGTGATCGAAGCGGTCTGCGTGGATGTCCTCGCGAGGGTGGGTCTGTGGCGTGTCGAAGGTGGGCGAGTGGGAGAAGGTGTGCGAGGTCCAGACGCGGTGGTGGTCATTGTCGGGAGAGGCCACGTGGTTGGTGTAGAGCCTGCGCTCCCGCGACTTGAGCCGCATCTTTGTCAGGATCCAAATATGCAAATTTGGACCCTCTGTGTATATTGCACTAGTCCAAGATCACGCTAGTACACAGTGACAACATTGATGAAATATCATTCCACATGCAAAAATGACTAATAAATAGACAAATAACAATAATTATCAGAGTAACGACCTTAAGATCAAAGCCTACAATTAATGCCTCAGGAGATGAATAACTCAATTAAGTTGTAGCGGAAGGTAACAAAATAACTTCAGTGAAACCCATCCATATGCCCACAAGCAATCGGTTGGGGTAGCGTGACCTACTTTTCCACAATCCTTGAAGTAGACTTTGTTGACCGACGATTCCTTCACTTTATCAGAAAGATTGTAGCAAGAATGAGTACTCCAAGTACTCAACAAGTTGTACCACAGAATGCAATTATAGATGATGGCTTATTCCAAATAAAATAGCTTCTATAGTTATTTTGCAATAAAGCTGCATTTGCAATTGAATACAAATAATATATTGAAATTGTAATTCAAAACAAATAAACAATAATAGTTTAACAATTGTTTTCACAAAGGACACAAAGCCTAATAAATTTCTTTCACATAGCCATATGAGTTAATTCACATAGCTGTCTTTTCCTAATTGTTTTATGATAATCTACCCCTCGTGTGAAATCTCCGAGCATGTCCATGACCGCGGATACGGCTATTCGAATAGATTATTTAACAATCTAGAAAGGTTGTACAATTTACCCACAAGATACAATTAACTCGTCATATTTGTCATGACTCACCATACAGAAGTGTGTGATTGCGCAATCATAACAAAACTTTTTCAAAACTTCGTCTCAACAATTGACACTCCCGATGTGTTTTGCCGTCGTAGCAACCCAAACACAGTGCTTTGATACGACGCACACCGTTGGACCTGAAAACGGCGAACCGACCTTTGATGCGACTTTTAGAGGAGTCCACACCTCCACCCATTGCTAACCTACTACCTGAGTAGTCAATGTCGAGATTTCGTAACTTACTAAGTTAGGCCCGTCCCATACTAGGCATGTGGTTGTACAGTTGTGGCTCAGTGCAATGGCGCACAAAGTTAAGTCCTTAATTGACCAAGGCGAGACTTTCAATTTCTAACTATGCCACGAAGATTAATATTCCCAATCACGAAGCTCCACCATATCACACAGTTTTTATCACTCGCCTCAGTCTAAATCTTTTCACACCATATTGGTTAAGTGCAACACATGCCATCAATGAGTAATGACACACAATACACAGTTTTACACAAAGTTTCATAATCACTTAGTCAAATTTATTTTTGCTACTCAGATGATACCAATGACTCGTTGCATGGCTAAGTAGACTACTCGTATCTAACCAACCAACGTTGATGCTATGATAATACCAACAAATAAATAACCAAGCTAGGGTGACAAAAGATCATGATGATACAATAGGCAAGGTGGATATAATCAAATGGTATATAGCTAATCCCAAAATATTTAAATAAATACTTGAAGTAAATGCAATAGTTGAATCAAAGTAATTTTAGGAAACTGGGTTCAACATGGTCAAAGGTATAGCTTGCCTTGCTATAGCAATGTTGTTCTTATTTTATCTTCGATCTTCTACTTCCTTGACCTTCAGCTTATTTGGACAATTCCGGAACTTCAACGTCTAACGAGAGAGAACATGTAAAACAAACAAAATTCAAAAGACAAATCAAATAAACTCCTAATTGAAATTGAATGGTACTAGAAGGTAGATATTGAATTTAGATGAATTTATAAACTTGAATGGGTTCAATCAGAGTTCGTATGAGAAAGAACGAGCTCTCGGAAGTTCGATTAGAAAGGAAAATGCTGAAAAACGAAAAGGGAGAGAGAAAATGACAGATGGGGTACACAGAATATTCTGTTCCAAAAAAAATGGAAAATGGCTGAGTGTATGACATATGTGACCTACTGATATTTATGAATTTATAGAATTAAAATATTTTCAGAAAATAGAATTAGAGGTTGACATGTGGGCCATTAGTCTATGGACCAGGTCCACAGAGAGATGCTAGTCCACGGTGGACCATGCTCATGGAACTGGTGTTGACCAAGGTTTGATTGGCATGTGGGACCCGCACGTAAGTGAGAGAGAGAAAGAATTAGGGTTTTGAATTGGGTGGATGACACTTGGGGTCCACATGGAAGTGAGAGATGGGTCTTAAGTTATGGCTCAAGTGCACAAGACAAGTGGGTCCACTTCACCAGGGAGAGGAAAAGAGGAACAGACAGAAAACAAACAGAAGACAGGGACAACAACAGAAAGAGAACAGACAGAGTAGAAGAGCTGCTCGGCCAGTTGGTTTTGGCGCATGGTGGCATAGATTTTTGGCACCGAGATGGGAAAGCAAGGAATAGAGAATGGAGAGCAAACCAAATAAATTAAGAACAGACAACAAACTTCAACAGAGAACCGAAGCAACACCAGGAAACCTGGGAATAGGGAGGCGCACGACCGGTTCATGGCGCATGGAGGCGACAGCGAATGAAGGCAAGGCGGCGGCAGCCAAAGGGAAAAACAGAATGACGACGATGAGGTGGAGGTGGTGACATGGTTAAAACAACGAGAAACAACACCAATCGTCGGCGGTGGGGCAAAGAACAGCAGTCGACGGTGGCCTCACGGTGGTATGGTGCCTCCAGCGACTTTCCGGGAGAAGGGAGGGGAGCACGGCGTAGAACGTGGCGACGTGAACCCAACGGTGGTGGAGATGAAGGCAGAGGCTTAATGGTTACAGAGTATTTGGCCAGAGAAGGAAGATAGGCCTAACAGAGAGAGAAAACTTGATTCTCGGTGCATGGTAGATAAAACTTGAAGCTAAAATATGGGAACAATAGATTCAAATGAGGGACACAAGATGATGCGATCGGATTTTGGAGAAACTCACCGAGAAGCGGGAGCGTGATTTAGCGTTTGGCGTCATGGCTTGACATGGCCGGCGGTGATTCGCTGGTCTTCGGGCGATGGGGATGGAAGCATGACGTAGAACGTGTTGAGGTGAACTCAACGGCGCAGACGGTTCGTCAGGGGACGTCGGATGGCGGCGGAACTCGACGGAGAAGACCTTCGGTGGAGCTCAGCTCTTTTGCAGATTGCGATGAAACGAAAGCGATTTAGAGGAAACCAATTTGGGGGGATTGGAAGAGGAGATCAAGACGATCGTTTTGACGCAGATACTTTGCTTTTATATGCACCATGGAGAGAGATAGGAAATTAGGAAGGATTTGGTTGTTGCATATAGCTTCTGGAGTTTTGATTTGGGAAGATGAACAGTACCAGCCATGTGGTAGAGGAGAGAAAAAGGAAATTCGGAATAAAGCAAAGGCTAAAAATAACAGGAGATCAAATAAATAGCAAACGAACTCGAAAAAATCCCAGAAAATACCAAAAAATTCCTTGGAACACAAGGAAACCAAATAACACTAGTTTTGATTTAATTAATGTTTAGATTAGTCAAATTAAATATTTTGAATTTAGGAAAAATCCCAATTAAGCTTTATTAATTCAAATAAATTTGGTGAAATTTTTGAGGGACCTAAACTACTCAAAAGATTTTTAAAAAGCCAGATTTTGGGACGTTACAAACCTCCACCCCCCTTAAAGGAATCTCGACCCTAAGATTCAGGCTGGCTATGGAATAGATTAAATAACCCAGCCTGCGGATTCTCTTCTTGCTTTCAAACTGCTTTGACTTTGCTGGAACTACTCTTCTTAACACTTACGGAACAAACGCCTTGCATTTTCTTGAACTTTTTGCTTCAATGAAAACTTGACAAAGTGGCTCTTGGTAGGAAAGGGTTTTGTAACAGCCCCAAGTTTATAAACAGTAATAAAATGCTTTATGAACAGTAATGAGGTGCTGTTCATAGCATTACTGTTCATTTTTACAATTTGGGCAGCATGCTACAAATTAAAAACCTTCCTTTTTGCCAAAAATCTCCAAAAGACCATTTAAAGTCTTAAAGGGATACAAGATAAAACTTGTATTATGACTGGGAAGTATTTTTATTAAATCCTAAATCAATTATCTTGGCTGAAAATACTTTTGTTGCATTTTTAGAAATTAAATTGACTTAAAGAAAAATAATTGTCTTTAAATGAATATTTTCGGGCTAAAATAAATATTTATGTATTTTACAAAGTGATAATGTGGTATATAAAATTTATCTGGAAATATGTTATCGGTAGCTTCCATAAAAATTTCATGATTTTACAAATTTATTTGCTATTTTAAAATCCCATCAAACCTTTTAAGCATTTGAATAGGTTTGGTCAACTAAACTGATGCGAGCTCAAGACCTAGTATCGTAGTGACTTCGATCCCATGCGGTTGGGTCCAACCCGATGCAAGTGGTCCGGCCGATCACGTTCGGCGCGAGCGAACCTTTTGTGCGATATGAGCCGTTGATTTTCAATCGAGCGGACGAGGTCGCAATGTCCTCGAGCCGCCCACGTGTACACCTTAATCTATGCCGTTAGATCTTGATCTAACGATCGAGATCAGTGGGTGCAATCGGACAACTCCGGAGCCCTTTTCAATCTCCACCGTTCATTTCCAATCCAACAGCGCATCCCTTTTTGTTTTAAACTTAAAGCGCTTTTATCGGCCGTTAGATTCAAATCCTACGGCTTTTCCTTTTTACCGCGTGTTATTAAGCCCGCGCTCCTCTGGGCCGTTGGATCTTCATCGTGTGGTCCAGATTGGTGTATGCATTCGGACGACTCCGGATCCCCTCACGATCTCAGCCGTCCATTCTTGATCTAACCGCGCCGCCCTTTTCTTTTGAAATTAAAAGCGCGCGGCTATCTTGGGCCCTTAGATCTAGATCCTACGGTGCGCCTTTTTGACCGTGGGCCTTTAAAGCCCAAAATCGGTGGATCGTTGGATTTTAATCGTAAGGTCCATATGAGTGTATGCAATCGGACCATCCGGTTCAATTTTCCATCCTGACCGTAGAAATCAAATCCAACGGTGTTGTGCCATCGCATCTAAAAGAGGTGACGTGTATTCTTTTAGCTGATCGTTGGATTCCAATCCAACGTCCAGATTTGAAAGTGGATCTCGAGATTACTTTGAGCTCCGTTTTAATCCCGATCGGTCGATCTAGATCGCACGGTCCATATTAATTAGTACCGATTCAAATCATTTAATCTCTCTATTTATCACAGCCGCCCATTTCCAATCGGACGGTGATATTCTTGAGCTTTTGTGAGATAGCTGAGAATGACAAAGGGCCCACATGTCATATTTGCCTCTCTTCTTCCTTATCTGCATACACCATTTTTGTGAGCAGGGGAGAGGATTTATCCAAAGATTATGCACTAATTTTTGGATGTTTAGCTAAATGGACACCTCATCAACTCTAGATCTTTCTCTCTTGCCCTGTAGCTCAACATCTATATATAAACCCTAGCTTTTGCTGTTGCCATTGTTGACCGAAGAAGCTCATCCTTTTTCCTTGCTGTCCAGTGGGATTTTTGCTCCTATCCTTTGCTTATCCATCCTTAAGCACTGGTTTTACCTTGCCTTAAAGATTGGGCATCTTTTGCAGGTTAAATCAGAATTTATCTCTCTGTCGATCAACTTCGAGTTTTCAGAATCTTGGTATCTTTCCTATACTGGTAAGCCAAAAACCCTAGTTTTGATATCTTGAGTATCTTAGGAACCTTAGAAGCTCCTGTGAATCATTCCTTTAAGCATCAGTAGCTTCATCTTGCTTTAAACTGAAAAGGGATCATTTTAACTTTTCAGTCTTTTATGTCATTTTCAAGACCTAGGGTTTCTCCTGTCAACCTGTTGTCCTAGTTAGGTTTAAACTAAACCCTAGCAGCATAACACGTTAATCTTTCAATTCTTGTCATCATCTATTTTGCTTCATAAGCAAAGATCTGTCTCTGTTTCTTTTTGTCGGCTTAACTGACAAAAATGAGTTTCTTCTTAGTTGATGCAATCTAACTGATTAGGGTTAGATTAAGGTTGGTTTGGGATATTAATTACCCTAAAAGATCATGCTAAGTTTCATTTATGAACTTTTGCATGTTCTATATTCCTTTTTCCGAAAATTGCAACCTGTCCTGTTTTCAGCTCTTTTAAAATATGAAAACTGGAACTTTGCACTAAACTCCAGTTTCTATCTTTTGGAAAACAGTAAGCTATATTATGGGTTATTATCACTATTATGGGTAGTTATGATTTAAGCATACTGTAATCATGCATTTCCAAATTGATCATGCATATTTCTTTCATTTTGAACTTATTGTCGGTTTTGGCATTTATTGGATTTATTTGCTTTCTATAGAATCTGGTTCATTTGAAGTTTTGAATATGCCTCCAGCAACCTTGAACACCTGCAGTGTATGTATTACTACCAAGGCAAGCTTCCTCTCGCACCATATTGATCCAAAAATTTTATACAATAGTTTTTCCAAATTGAGATATCTGCATGCTATTTTTCCAAAGTACCAAAATGGATTGTATTAATTAGTTATGACCGAGTGACATTGTGGAATACTTTAATTGTAATCATACACTTAACCTTAGAATAGTCTCAGTATATCATAACCTATATTTTCGCTTTGGCTTAGACATGCGATCTAGAGATTTTAGAGTTTGACAAGCATATCTTGTCAAACATGGGAATCACAACTGAACTCTTGTTATTTTAAACTCTTTGTCCAGTTTCTTTAAATCAAATTTGTATTTGAAATTCAAATTGATCTGGACAAGAGGAAGCTAGTGATGGTGCTTTTGTGCACGAGATTGGGTTTTGTGGTGGACTTGTCCGGTTAATTAAGGACCGAACTCGACTATTCGATTCAAGTCCCCACGTGCTTCCACATGCAGTGTATGGGCGCTGTTTGGTTAAGTAAAATGTTAAGACTATTGAGTTGGAAACAGGAGAGTAAGGATATGTGTATTGACCTTGTATGGCATAGATGCTTTGGTCTGAGGACTGCGTTTTATGCCATGTGAGCTTGTATGTCGATGTCGATGTTCTTAGGAGGGTGAGGCGATATGTGCCTCGTCGCATATCGATACCTTAATGGTGCCGATAGCATTCTACTATGGGTAGGGAACCCAATTTGCATTAAATTGTTTGGATCGGCATTCATCGACGCAACATGTGTGCCCGTTAGCGGATGCTATCGATCGTTGTTTAAGCGGGATCGGCTCACACATGGGGGTCCAACTCAATAGTGTTAGCTTGTTGAAAAATACCAAATCTTAGTTTCCCCGGTCGGCATACCAAAGGAAGTATGTCATCATTCGGAGGCATCCGAAGGCAATGGGCTAGCTAAGTCATGTGGGTAAAGATGTACACCCTGCAGGTATAAATCGTTCGAATAGCCGTGTCACGGTCATGGACGATAACTTGAATTGATGTCACCAGATAGAAGCTTTAATTTAAAAATCTGTTTTGGGTTTATTTTCGGTTTGCATGAGGGAATCATGCACTGTACTGTTTACATTTAATGTCTTTACTTCTCGTTCTACTTTACCTTTGATTTATTAAATGGCTTTACCAAAATTCAGCCTTTGTAGGTTAAGATGTATCGCTTTATGCAAATCTGAACCTTTATACCTTCCTGTTGTAACCTTATGCATGTAAAGATTCTATTCCTTTGAGTAGGTTCTAATCAACACTTTATTTTAATAGTTTGTATAAGACTTGCTGAGTACCTTCCGTACTCAAGGTGCTACCACCTATTGTTGCAGGTGAGGACGGTGTTCTTTATGAAGCACCAGTTAGCGCCGATCGGTGGACGCTAACGAGTAACGCCATTTCTTTCCTCCACGCAATTGCTGCGGTGGATGAGGCCATTGGTGGATTTTAATATTTTGTTTTTGCTTCCGCTGTTAGACTTTTGGAGTGACCAAGTCACTTAATATTGTAGTACTAAACCGAATGATGTAAACTTATGTTTAATTATGCAAATGTATGACTTGTATGTGTATGATGCAATGTTGTTGAAGGATATATATGCAATGGTCGTTGATCCTGGGAACCATTGTGAGATATATATATCCGGGGATCCTGATTATTGGATCGGTTGCTTATTAAATTTATACTCCTAGCATGATCTTTAATAAAGGGGCAGTACTGTTCCTTCATTAACAATTGTGCTACAGTATGAATTTAATTAAGTACATTTCCAATAACCTGGGGAGCCCACAGGTTTCTAGCAACTCGATTGCTTCTGACAGTGACTGGTTGATCGGTGCTCGAAGACACTTTTAGAGTTGAGGAAATCCTGCTACTAACTAGTAACTTAGGTTGACAAAATAACTCTTTTTTTTAGCTTCAACATCTGAACTGACTGGCACATCTCTACCACAACTTCTTAACATAGAACTTCAACCGGTATCCTGAAGATAGACATAACCGCGAGAGCAAAAATCTGCATAATCTGTGTAGCTTTTCTGCTTGAACTAAGCTACTTATAATCCCTTTAGGATTAAAGACACTTGGCTTTCTGCTTCATGATTAATGCAAAATCCACATGCTTTGTGAGCTGATCTGCTTCTAGATGAGCGATGTCTCACACGGTCGATCATAGAGGACTTCAATTAATGACAACTGCGAACTAGATGACATCTGGTGTTGTAGGGGAACTCTGCATACCACACTTACTTGCTCGACCTGGTACTATGAGTTAAGACACAACTCATTAATCTTCTTTAATATGTTTGCCCGTTCGGGGCGATACACAAAATTGATATTTAAAATGAGCATCCAAGACTTCATACACACTCTATTGCTAATACGAGGTAAATTGGGATCCTCGGCTTGATGCTAACTCTTCTGGCACATCGTGCAAACTGACCATCTTTGGCGAGCTGACACTATACGAATTCAGGTGAATACCATCTCTGTTGTATACAACCTTTGTCGTATACCACTCTACTAAACGGTCTCCAAACTAAGTGATATTGACAGGAATGAAGCGACAACTTTCTGTCAAATGATTAACAATCACCTTTCAAGAAATTACAACCTGATTAGGTCTTGGGAAATCCCATGCTTGAATTCTTGGAGGCAGGAGAATTCCAACTAGTTTCTGACATGCTAGTCCGACTTTCTTGTATACATGGTAACACATTCTGTGACCTTTTGCCTTATATTGGATCATCACAATTCAACTTCGAGATCCTTGGACACCTTGGTACTTTTAGAGAAAATAGAACGCTTCCACTCAAATGTTAGTATAAGCATCAACTACTTGAGTTTGTTCTCATCAGATACACAAATATGCTCATTGATTCATGGATCATTTTGCCAACCTTCAGTGGATTCCAAGGTTTTACCTTGCTTCACGTGAGGACTGATTTCCTTGACATAACCGTCTGGTCAAGTCTGATTTCTAGTATTGATTTGAACTCTGGGGTTCAACAAATATACTCTTGCACTGACTCAAGACTCAACTTCTGAATTTCACAGGTAACTTCAGCTCACTGATCAACAGATTCTTGGGGTAGCTCTTCTGATTCAAAGCATCTCCCATTATACTGATCTGACCTAAGGAAATGGATTTCAACCTCACGGTTCTCAATACAATAAAACCATCTTTGTTGCTCCATGGTAGCTACTTCAAATTATGACTAGGATAATTTGCTGCTTGAAACTTTAGTTGTTAGGATGTGCGGGCGAAACTTCTTAAAACACAATTTCTTGGGTGTTCCGTGATAAGACATCATCAAGGTTCTTTCAGGTATCAAGCAATATGAACACTAGAGCAGTGATCGATCTCTTTTGAAATTCTCACTGACTTGGTTCACTTCTGGCAATCTAGATGAACTTGTCCTTTTACAATGATGAGAGGTCTTGGCTATCTTGAAATGACTATCTCACTGATCTCCAACTGACACTGTCCTATTCACAGATGATTTTGGGGAAAACTGCATTCTTTCTCAACACTCAAGCAGGTTGATTCTGACGTTTTGAAGATTAGCTCTTGGATAAACTGAAATTCTCGCACATACTTGTGCTAACAATTTACTTTACAATCAACATTAGTGCTTGCCAAATCGACAAACTTGATTTGACACTCCCTTTATCTGAGAAAATCCTTTGATCTGCTCTATCATTTATGCAAACTCAGTTAACCACTTTTGCCATAATTCATCTTTGATGTAATTCCTTCTGGAATTGGCTGATCTTGGGTACCAAGTCAAAGACAACTTGACTTGTAAGATGGTTGCATGCCGAACAGATCACTTGCAATGACAACTGTATACTCTCTTGTGGATAAGAACATTATCCCCATGGTTAAATTCTTCAATCATTTATTATTGCCTTACTACATATGCAAAATGCTGAGTTGGAATTCAACATCACATTTCATGTTTACGGCTCTACGACCTTCAATCAACATGGCTCAACGCCTAATTACTCGACTTGCAATGGCATATACTTAGAGAGGTATCCAATGATTTAATATCCAACAATTATTTTTCTTCATAACTTGCATGCAAAGATGGACACATTTTTGCTCTCAAACAAAGGAAATGTTACAATGATTCTATGACTTTATTGCTACGAACAGATGTAGGACACTACATTATCTGGTATCACCAATCTAGCCTTCCTTGGTAACATCATCGTTCAAACGTCTCTTCTTTAACTGCTTCTTTGGACACACGGATCCTACTGCTTTACCACATGCTCTGGGTGTTACAATCTTGACCAAAACTGCTTCTGGCATTCTTGTATCTGGAGTGAGTGGCTGGTTCTTTTGAGGACACTAGCTGATGTAGTGGCCTTCTTTGCGACAACTGTAACATACACGTGGCTGACATTGTGACTTGTTTGATGAGACTATACCAAAACAACTAAGCTTCTTGAAGGTTGAGGCTCGACGCTTTACAGGGCATCTCTTGGCATAGTGGCCTTACTTACCACACTCGAAACACTCTACTGATGATACTGACTTGCTTCTCTTTTGAGGCTGGTTGCCAGAGTCAACATTCTGCTGTTGTGATTTTTTAGCTAACAAATCTTGTACTGACAATGGTTTACTTTCTTTTGCTAAAGCTATGATAGCGACTCGAAAATTTTCTCGCTAACACTGTGTTGTAGAAGTCAACACTGAATACATGGGGCATTGACTCGGACAATGATCATTGCCTTCATAAAAGAAACATATGATATTGCTCATTGGACATTCTCCAACAGAATGGTTTCCTTCACAATTGGAACAATTGATATTGTGCTCATCGACGCTATGGCCTATTTCTCCACAACAGGTATATGCACAATCTTCTGACTTATCTGGTTGGCAGCACTTCAAATGACAACAGCTAGAATTGGCGTAGGACATCAGGATAGCAAGTTTCTCTTTATCACTCTTGCTTGATGTGGCATCTTTGTTGTGAAAAGTCGTGGTGAACTCGCCCAAGTGATGGTCTGCTCGTCCTAATGGGCAGCATGAAAGTTTATCTACCAATCTAATGCAACTCCTTCCAATTGATGAGCAGCATAGAAAACTTTTTTGATTTCATTGCACTACGCAATAGTTAGCTTCTCTTCTATGGTGCGAATCCAAAATTCTGCATCCTTGAGCTTGGCTGATCCTTTAAAAACAGGCGGCTTGGTCAATATGAACTTTGTAAACTTGGACTGGAGGTCTGCTGTTGGGATGGCAACGAGTTGTGCATTATTGCAAACATTACTATTGTCCGACGATTGCATCATCGCTGGCATGAGCTGATTCTGGGTGTCAGGAAATTGATTCAGACTCTGATCTGTCACTACTAGCACTGGTGATAGTTGCTGGTTAACATTTGCTCTGGTATAGACACTGGTGATGGTACGCGGCTTGCTTGAATATTTTGATTCAACAAATTGATTAAAGTGACAATGGTTTGATTCTGTTGTGTCATCACGTTGTTCATGTTCTGCATCATCGTGTTCATGAGTTGAGTCTGAGCAGCCAAAATTTGTATCCTGACTGGATCTGCTACTCCTGATACTGATAGCTATCCATTGGGGTTGACAGGATCTGAGCTAGCACAGACTGTCTCAAGATTACCGACAAGGTTAGCTCCAGTGGGGCTTTCCATCTGCTGGCTAACCAAGGCTAATAGATGAGAGAGAAATGTACAAGGTAAGAGAAGACAATCTACTACGGGGAGCAGATTTAACCCAAGGAACACCAAGGAACACACAAATTGCCGGAAAGCTATTAAGAATTATCACAGATGGTTCTTATTCAAAACCGATTGTGACGTCTGTAATCACAAACGGTTCTTATAAATAACCGTCTGTGATGAGGCCTCCAGCTTAAGTTATAAAGATAGAATTACTTTCCCTAAGAAGATAGGAAAAGGAGCGTCAACCGTATTTATGAAAAACAATTCTCGAAAAGACGGTGATGCTTTGGTTACCAACAATTTATTCGGAGCAGATTCTAATAAATCATATCCGTCGGACTTTGGTCTTTATTCGTTTAATCTTGCCACAAGTTGTTGGCCTATAAATAACCATCAGAATGGTAGAACTAAGAAAAATCACTCACACACTTCCCATCTTTTCTTACTTCTATTTCTTCTTAAAGTTCTTATCTCCATACCCTTCTAGTAAGACAAAATTCATAGACCAAATTGGCTTTTCGACTACCGTGGAAAGAACAAAATCCATGAATGACTTCAATTAAGGTGGTCGGAAAGTTAGTTTGGTCTATGGATTTGAAGTCTTCAAGAAATTGGTAGAAGAATATCCCTACGATCAGGTGATCACCTCACTGTCTATGATGTGTAACTTTCGATCAAGTGAAGTACTTCTTCTTTCTTCTTCTTTCTTCTGTTGATCGGAAGTTACACATCAAAAACAGTGAAGTTACACATACGGGACAAGGTGCCTACCGGATTACATATCTTCTGCTTTCTTCTGTTGGAGATCAACTTTGACTACTTTAAAAGATCAATCCTGAGGAACTGGTCAGAATAGACTAACCAGTTATTTCTCATTACAGATGGTTCCAATAAATAACCGTCTGTGAATTTAGTAATATTACAGATGGTTCTTCAATATGAACCATCTGTGATACTTCACAGACGATCTTTAACATGAACCGCCTGCGTGATATTACCTCTTCACATATAGTTTTTAGCGCGAGCGGTAATACGCATTTCGGTGCGTTAAACCAAAACCGCTCGTGATTGTATTTAATTACGGCGGTTTTGGTAAACCGTCAGCGATGAGGCATCCAAAGATTTGCCTTTTGTAGTAGTGCCAACCGCCCAACACTACAATGAGAACTAGCTTGTAGAGCGACTTCTTTGTATAGTAGAGGCCCTTTTTCCACCCCTGAGACGGTTATAGAGGCATTTAAAAACACCTCACAAATGCCTTCTCATGTATCGTCGCTATGACAAGAGTGTCGTTTTTTCAAGCGTCTCTACGGATATGTGGTGTTATGTACAGATGTTGCGATGCGCCTCAACAAATAAAATATAAAAATGTTTGCACTCTTGCAAAGGTTGGTACTTGAACTCAAGACTGACTAGAAATACTTCTCTTAAATTTGTCACACTAGCCACCTCAATTTCATAACCTCACGTGTTTAGTTATGTATTTCAATATTATTATGTAGTTCTTTTAACACATATCAACCAACTAAAAACACCTCTAGAGAGTTGGAAAGTGTCTCAAAAATATCTTGACACAACATAACCTTTAGGAAATTAGAGAGTGTCTCAAAATATCTCTACAAGATAAAATTATGTATGTGTGTCAAAACATCTCAAAACCGCTCTAGCATACAAATTTTTGGGGCAATAAGTGTCTCTAAAAGCACCTTTAGACTATATAACTCCCTATTTCAGAGACAAATTGTAAAACACCTATAGAAAAGTGTCTCTACGGGGGGTTCTTGTAGTGCAAATTTTCCACATTGAATGAACATCCATGAAACCATTTTTGGCAAAACATTTTGAAAAGAAATCTATAGTCTAATCTACGAAAGGCTTTACTCAGCATACCCATGACTGTGGGCACAACTATTTAAATATTTACACTCTGTAAAGATTGTACAGCTTTATCCACAAGAGATAATCGACTTACAATATGCATCAGGCACATTTTCGTAAGTGTACGACTATGTGATTATCACAAGGACTTTATAATCGCCATCCCAAAATAGTCATATTCGCTAGGTTTCACGCCAAATGTAAGCTCCTCTTGCGCTATGTGGAAAATAAAAGGCAGGTCATTCTGACACCCACACAACTAGATGGCACAACCATAGTGGAACATTGTAAATTAGTTAGCCAGGTTTGTCTCATACCAGACTTGCGAAAGTACGAAAGGGCTTTACAATCCGTGGCTCGTAGACCAGTCTTAACTAACTTGTGTGACTTTCACAAAGAAACATTGGGCCACGACCATTCGCTGAATCGATCCCATGCATAAACTTGCACCCACCTACTATCCATTTCACCCAAGTCTAAACCATTATTTTATTTTATTTTTGAATACATTTACAAATTTCCATGGCATACCAATGCCATAGATACATTTTAAATCCATAGTTGAATTTTGGCTGTAAAATCCCAAATCAAATATTTCAGATCTAAGCATGACTAAGCATAATTTTCCCAAAGTGTTCTAGTTCACACTACTGTACCAACTAGATTTTATCTAAGGTGACAATATTTGGATATTTCAATGTCAAAAGTTGGCTATACAAATGTATTAGGATTAACTATAATTTTAATATAGGCTTTTAAATTACATTGAATAAAATTAAGCATGCAATAATAATTTAAAAATAGAATTAAAATAATTTGAAATCTGGATCAAACATGATCAAAGGATGTAACTTTCCTTGCTCAAACAATTGCTATTCTTGGTTCTTTGAAGTAATATGGTTCTCCAAAGATGTCGAAATCTATACATGAAGAAAAGCCAAAAACAAACAAAATTCTAATAGAAATCAAATAAACTCCTAAATTGATAATTTTAGTATAAATAGGTTTATTAGGATTTTATATCAATTTATGAATTTTAATCACTTCAATTAGAGTTTGAACGAAGGAGAACATGCTCTCAGAAATTGGATTTCACATGAAATGATAAAAAAATTAGAAATTAATGGAGGATAGAGAATCTGGCAGTGGGGTCCATGTGTCAGTGAATTGCATATTTTCTGGAATTTCAAAAATAGGGCCCCACTTGTCATGAGAGGGGGGATGGAGAAGATGGCCATGTCAATGGTGGTTCGGGTGGTGTTCGCCAGCTACAGACAGTAAAGGGCGCAAAAGAGAGAGGGAGGGACGGAGAGTGAAGTCACATCACGCGGGTCGTCGAAGTAGTACGGAGGTGGCCGACGGCGAGGAAGAAGCGGTGGTGCAATCGAGTTCACGACGACGATGATGGTACAACGACGATGCGATGAAGGCAGCGTGCACATTGGTAGAATGTGGAATGGTGAAAACAAAGGTCTAAACAATGACGACGGGGCTCCACAGACGGCGGTGGAATTGGTGGTGGTAATTTGACTAGAGACGAAGAAGATGAAATGGCGCGCGACTGATGAGGAAATTAAAATTACATTTGAATAGAAAGGTAGATAATGTTGAGAGGAATATGTAGGTAAAATGGTTGCAAAAATACCTAACAAATGAAGAGATTGGGCTTGATGAAGTTCCTGCCGGACTTGGGAAGAAGAGGTGGCCGATGGTGCTCCAGTGAACTCCAGCCGAAATTGAACCGATATGTTGTAGAGGATAGCTTGAGGACGCTCCATATATATTTGAGGGCCATTGGTGGCCGAGAGTGGTCGGGAGAGCTTGCCGAATATGTTGCTGAAGTTGGGGAAGAAGAGGTGGTCGTCGGTGGTTTTTGTGGCCACGGCGAATAATTAAGGGAATTAAAATTACATTTGAACAGAAATGTGGGGAAACACAAGAGGAACTCACCAGTAAAATTTTGTGCGAAACGGAGCAACACATGAGGAGATTGGGCTCACCGAAGCTCTTGCCGGACTTGGAGAAGAAGGGCTTGTATTTCAAGAAGATGAGATAATCATGAGTTGATCAAGTCAAAAGAAGACCCATCATATGTTGATGAAGATCAAGTGAAAGAGTGCATCATGGGTTGATGCATATTCAAGTCAAGAACTTAAAGTAAAGAAAATCATCATATGTTGATGATTATCAAGTCAATGCAAATGTGTTTTGAAAATAGTTTAAGTCCATATACCTTATTCCTTGTGGCGTTGATTTTAAAAGTCGGCAAATATATTTTGCAACTTGTTGAGAATCTTGCCTTCATCCTTTGTGTCCATCTTGCGTCAATTGGCAAATGTATTTTTGCAAATTGAGTTGAAGCAAGGTGCGAAATATGTTTTCAGCCTTGTTGACAGTGGGCGGTCTAACCGCCCATGTCAGTCAGTCTGACCGGTGAAGTGTTGGTCTAACCGCCATGTGTTTGGCGGTCTGATCGGTTAGTGGTCTGACCGCTTATGTGCGGTCAGCTTTTTCCAGAGAAGGTGTTTTCTGGTTTTGGCTTGCTCCTTTGTGGAGCGGCCTGACCACCCCTCTAGCAGTTTGACCAGCCATTGGTTGGCGGTCAAACCAGATGTGTGTCCAACAGCTAGTTTTATAGCCGTTAGAGCAGGGGTGGCCTAATCGCCCATTGGTTGGCAGTTAAACTGGTTTATCCCTGTTTTTCTGTAACTTTGCCTCCAAGTCGTCTAGGTGTCGGCAAACACTAAGAGTAACAAGTCAATGACGCTCACTTGAATAAATCAAACGTCTAAGCTCAAGTGGATACACAATCCACTACCTAATGCAACACAGTAAACCGCATATTCACCCCCCTCTAGTCGGCCTCTTCGATCTTACACTAGCACACCGGCGTACGGTGTTCCTTCCCTGGATATGTGGATACCGTACATACGCTACTACAGTTGCTGTTGCGCTTGAGGACGATCCACGATTTTCACAAGGAACTGCAGAGTTGCTAGAGGAGACGATCGACTCGCGAGGATGCGAGACGATCAACAACGACCACTGCATCAACGTGCTCGACGTTGGACGATTGACTACTACTACTTTATCTACGTGCTCGACGTTGGATCAGACTGCTCCAACTCATTTTTCGCTGTACTACGCGTCTAGTGGTAATGATCTATGATCTTCTACTTGCATGGCTTTCTGGTTTACACGGTAGAATTTTGAATTGCCAGCTAGTGTAGCCTACCCGTATCTCTTGAAGAACTTTCACGTGAGAGTTGGTGCCGCGATAAAACACATCGGGAGTGTCAATTGTTGAGATGAAATTGCGGAAAGGTTTAATTATGATTAGTGCTAGCTACACCGATTATATCGTGTGGGTAAAGTGTACAACCTCTGCAGAGTGTTAAATAATCTATTCGAATAGCCGTATGCGTGATCATGGATATGCTCGGGATTTCATACGAGGTTATATTTTCATAAAATAATTGGGAAGGGACACTATGTGGATTAATTCATATGGTCATGTGAATTTGATTAGACTTTGTGTCCTTTGTGAAAACAATTGTTAAATTATTATTGTTTATTTGTTTTGAATTACGTTTTCAATCTATTATTGTATTGATTGTAAATATTGTTTTTATGCAAAATAATCACAAAAGTCATTTACTTTGTAATAAGCTATCATCTATAATTGTATTCGTGGTACAACTTGTTGAGTACTTGAGTACTCATTCTTGCTGCAATCATTCAGTTAAAGTGGAGGAATCGTCACCTGCCTTCGAGGAGGAGTTCTATGAGGTTGCTAATTGTTAGGTCTTGATCCCAGTCGGTTGCCTGTGGCGAGTCGATGGGTTTTTTGCTGCTGCTTATTTATTTATTTATTATCAGCCCTGCGAGGCTTAATAATTGTAAACTTGACCATAAGCTCAAAACCATTATTCGTTATTCAAGTTAATCGTTTATTCTATTATTTGTCTTGTGTGAATCGATATTCATCTATTTTGACACTGTGTGTACTAGCGTGATCATAGACTAGTGTGTTATACACAGAGGGTTCAGAATTGTATTTTTGGGTCCCGACAAGAGGCAATCCTAAGTATGTAAAGGGAAAAGATCCTTGTTGACAACCAAACGCCCCAACAAGCATTAATAATTTATCCAGTGCTGACATTGATTGGTACCATGAAAGATTTTTGTAATTGACCTTTAATCCAAAGAAGCGGAAAAGAGTTGAGAATTTCCTTTAGGCAAAATAATTGGTTAGCACAAGCAGATTATTTTGTAATACGATCTACTTTTCAATAAAAATAAAAATACAAACCATTTTTTTTGTCAAGAATCTATACGCAAAGAGTGTAGACCTCATATGCGACAGCATAATTAGAAGATGGGCACGACTAGCGCTCGGACGTACGGTCCGAGCGCTAGCACCGTATTCTCCGTTCTGACACAATCGCAACATTTGTTTTCACTTGTTGCAACATATCAAAAATTCATATGCAACATTTCAAAGAAGAGGATATCTCAAAAATATCATAACCAAAACAAACATCTGGAAAATGACGCCAACATATCAAAAATCTAATAATCAAAACAAATATATGAAAAAGGACACGTTAAAAGCTCATTTTGCAACATCACGCGCAAAAATGAAGGACATGTAAAACATTTTTTTTTCACTTTATGCAACATATCAAAAAAGAGGATGTAATATTTTTTTTTCACTTGATGCAACATATCCAAAAAGCGGATGCAACATCTGGAAAAGGACACAATCTTGCAACATCACGCACACCCGATGCAACAAAAATGAAAAACATGTACAACATTTACAAAAATGAAGAACCCGACGCATAGCAAAAACAATCGGTTGCACCAAAAACATCGAATGCTCAGAAGGACACAACATTTGAGAGAAACAATTCAATTCCACGTGCGCAACAATAAGCAACAGTAGTTGCAACATCGACATTTTTCTCTCATTGCAACATTATTTTCAACGGTCGCAACAAGAAATTTCAATGGTCGCAACAAAAAAAAAATGACGATCGCAACATCTCAGACGCAACATTTAGGATCTACAAAAATTGTCAATCAAAACAAAAAGGGAACCATCTGACCTACGCAACACAGTTTGAAAAAAGTTGATGAAACAATTAAGGAAACACATTGCAACAAAACGAAACACTTTATGCAACAAATTTTAGAAAAGATCGAATTGCAACAAAAAAAGAACACTTTATGCAACATTTTCATAAAGGAGTTGCAACACATTAAAGAGAAGCCTGCAACAACCTAATAAAAACCACATTTTGTCCCCAAAACAATCACTTTCTCGCAAATCTCAACTGCTCACTCCACACTGTAAGTACCAAGAACCACAAGAACAAGCAAAGATCACATTTCCAAGCACAAAAATGTACGAAGGAGGGAGCCCAAGAAGCCGGGAGCGCAAGGACCACCGGGTTCTTGTCGTTGAGTAGGTAGGGGTTCTCCTGCAGCTTCCTCTGGATGCCAGCGAGGTCGCCGGCGTGCGCTAGGCCATGGATGGTCTCTGCCTTGGACGGCCTCGGCTGGCCATTCTGCCCCCCCCCCGGCATCTCCTGCTCCCTCCCTCCCTCCCCCGTGGCCCTCCGTGTGCGCGCGCTCGTGTGCGTGTGAGGAGGAGCCGTCAAGGAGGGAGGAAGGGGAAGGGACAGGTCGATGGGGACCTCCTGGGGCTTCGTTGCAATGAGAGAGGTATGGAATTGAGAGAAGGAGAAGGAGCGTGAGCTCCATCTGGCTAGCCATGTGCAGCGAGAGAGAGGACGTGTGGGAAGTAGCATGGGGAGAGAGAGAGAGAGAGCTCTTATATGCGTGGATAGTTGGAGTGGGGAGTGGAGATGGTTGGGACTAGAGATGGGAGCGGAGTTGGATGTGACCGGATGTGATCACGTGGAATATAACGAACCACCACTACGTCTAGAGTGGTCGAGTGGGTGTGTTGTGTTGATGATCGGATACGTCGGATAAAAGACGCATGATGGGAGATGTTAGAATCGGGCTTCCTCACCGTATGAATTGCCTTAGAAGATATATATATATATGCGACTAGGGAGTGCAAACAATAATTTAAACGAAAAATGCATCAAAAAATTTATTTGCAAACAAAGTATACTTTGACATTCTCACACCTCTTTCAAGTATAGATGAGCATCCGATATGTACAGGTATCTACCTCTACCTATGCGGTATGGCTTATACTGTTTGTTTTGTTATATACAACAAACAAGCCGCGCATGCTGTCTCCATTTTCTCATGCACCGACGCAGCTCTCCCACCGGCCGTACCTCGAGCTGAACGTTCCTCCGCCGTGCCGGTGCGCAAACTCCACAACGGCCCTCCGCATGCACAACTCCCACGCACTGGCCGTCTCCTTGATCGACCTGGGCTCCGGGAGGTCGCCGAGGGCGCGCCGGAACGCCACATCGACCGCGCCCGAAATCCCACTGAGCTTTTTCCTGGGTTGCTCATCTCCTTCATCACCAAGAAGCACCGGAGAGCTTCGCGGATAGTCAGCGGGGACGAGTAACTTGGTGGCCATGTCAAGAGACGTTTCAGATTCAGTAAGAACTGACTTGAGGCTTGGTGCAAGTGACACGGCACTGTAGCAGAATGTGATCATCGTCCCATCTTCTCCTTACTGAGCACGAGCTCGAGAGAAGCGCAAGCGCGAGCTCACTTCTTGTTCGGCCGCCGCGCCACCACTACGCCTTGCCGACCGTGTCAGCACGTGTTCCGGAGCACAAGCAATCTTCCGCTCATCTAATTTTGTTTTTCGTTCGCAGGAGCTTGCCAACCTCATCTTCTTCCTTGTCTCTGGCCAAAGACGACTCTTTCACTGCTGCAACCTTCCTGATGAGCCATCTCCCAATTCCTCCCTAACTAACCACCTCCCCCCTTGAGCTATCCCTGAGGTTGATTGCTTTCCCTTTCTCTTGGGTCCCCACCGCCAAACACTCTCTGGCCTTCCCCGTCATTCCTCTCAGCACCGGTGAGTTCCTAGTGCCATGTAGTAGCTCATGCGCGTGTTCTTTAGTTGGAAGCGTCACCGGCGTGTGGTATCCACCATGGCACCAAATGTCGTCGCCGTACTTCACCGTAGCACCGCCGCATTGAGCCGCCCCAGCCATTGCCACAGGCACCATCAGGTGCGCGAGCTCAAGGGAACCCATTTTGGGTATCCCGAGTCACTGCCGTTCATCCCTTTGGCCAGCGACGAGCACGGGAAGCCAGCGTCCGAGAGCTCCTCTACTTGTTCGAACCAGACAACGACTGTTGCTCGGTCATTAAATGACCAAATCTTTGGCAGTTAGGGCTAAGAAGAGATTAAGTTTGCTTTAATTACTGCTTTGTGAAACTGACGTGTGGGCCCAAAGCTTAATTAATGAGGTTGCTTTAACTCCTGATTTTCTTCTGACTCACTAACACGCGGGCTCGTGCATTAGTGCACAGTGTGCACCCACTCCATGGACCATGCACAGTGCATGTAGACCTTCAGTCCATGCACTATTCGTATGGACCAAGTCATTGACAGTGGGTCCCATTTGTCAATAATGAATTTCCATTAGAAAAATAAATGAAAAGAAAAGGAAATACATGGGCCCACCTATCATTCACTGGGGTATTTTCAAATAGAAAATAAATAAAAAAGGAAAAATAAATCCCCAGGGCCCCACCTATCGCAGAGAATTCTCTCTCCCCTTTCGTTTTCTAGAATTTTCAAACCGAACCAAATTAAAACCTTAATAACTTTTGGATAAAAACTCCAAATGAGTTGAATCTTTTTTATAAATTCATATAAAATCATGCTCTACCTGAATATGAAAAATATTTAGATTTTATTACTGTTGGAATTATTTTTGCCTTATTTAATTCATTTCTGACTTTATTTGGAATAGACGTTGATTGCTCGAGCGAATATTTTGACGACCATCCATCCTCCTACTCAGAACAACCAGAGAAAGGCAAGCACCCTCTTGGATCATGTTGATCCTACTATTTTACTTAATATATTTCTTTTTGTAAAATCTTTTATGCATACGTGTATGTTGACATGAAATTGCTATGTTTGGAATGACAGTAGTTTTAAATCATATCTGTTGCATGTAACTCCTTGAAATATTGATGCCCTTATTGTTGTAGCCATTAGATTATGGGATAGATAATATATAATATCAAATTGGGAGTTTTGAGTGCGAATGTCACACAAATGCTTAATAGAACGATAGTCTTACCCTAAAAGTTATAAAAGGATAATATGATAAACATGAGTTTGAGATATTTATGAAAAGTATCCAGAGGGGTGTACCTCTGTTATTTTGTATAAAAATACAAAAACTAGTTTTCGACGCGGGCGAGCTATATTATATTTTGAGAAGTGTGGGAGAGGAATCTCACAAGTAGATAGGGGGATTCTCGCCCGAGTCAATTAAGAACCGAACGCAAGCAACTCCAATTTAAGCTTAAGTGTCGGGACCCAGCATCACGATTCGAAACCCTGTGTACTTGCACTAGTCCAGATCACGCTAGTACACGAGGTTAACACGGTAAATATCGATCCACACAAGCGATAAATAAAGTAAACGATTAGTTTGAATAACAAATAAGGGTTTTGACCTTAAGGTCGAGTTTACACTTATTAAGCCACGCAGGCTAACAGAAATAAAGCAAAGAAGGAACGAAATAACTCGGCGTAGATCCCACCAATTCACCACAGCAACCGATCGATCGGACCTTAACGAACGATCGGCCTTGATAACTCCTCCTCAGCGCACGTGAGACTCCTCCTCTTACGAGGTTTGGGCGCAAGTTTTACAACAAGCGTGAGTACACAACCGTGCTTGCAAATCATACCACGAAATGCAATGTATAGATGCAGGCTTATTCGAAAGGAAAAGGCTTCTGTGGTTCTTTTGCATAAAAGCAACATTTGCAATTGAATACAATAATAGATTGAAAACATACTTCAAAACAAATAGACAATATTAATTTAACAGTTGTTTTCACAAAGACACACACAGCTAAACAGATTATTTCACATAGCCATATGATTGAGATCACACAGCTCCCATCCCAGCATTTTATGAAAACTACCCCTCGTGTGAAATCCCCGAGCATGTCCATGACCGCGGACGCGGCTATTCGAATAGATTGTTTAACACTCTGCAGAGGTTGTACACTTTACCCACAAGATACAACTAGTGTAGCAAGCACCAATCGTAACAAAACAGTTCGGAAACTTCATCTCAAACATTGACATTCCTGTGTGCTTACAAACCGCTATACCAAATCACATAGAATTGGTATAACACACACCACCGACAGGAAGACGAATCGTCCCGCGATGCAACCACCAAGTAGTCACACCTCCACCTGTCACACACACCTAACCTATCCACGAACATCAATGCCGAGAATCCATAACTTACTAAGTTAGGCCCGTCCCATACGGGCATGTGGTCGCATAATAAGGCTCAGTTCAATGGCGCACAAAGTTAAGTCCTTAATTGACCAAGACAAGACTTCCATGTTCTAACTAAGTCACAAAGATCATCATTCCCATCACATAGACCACCATGTCACACGCTCTCCACCACTTGCCTCGTCTAAATCCTTTACCACCTGGGCTGGTTTTAGTGCAACACATGCCATCACGAGTAATAACACATAGCACACAGCTTTACACAAAGTTCCATAGTCACTTAGTCATAATTAATATTTGCAACTTACATATGATGTGAGACTCGTAGCATGGCTAAGCAATTGTACTGCATCTAACCAACCCACGTTGGTGCTATAATATTACCAACTAATAACCAATCTAGGGTGACAAGAAATTATGACATACAAGGCCAAGGTGTGATAACAATTTGGATAATAACTATGCCCAAAGCATTTAAATAAATAATTAAAATAGAATGCAATAATTTAACACAAAGTAATTTGAAAACTGGGTTCAAGATGATCAAAGATATGACTTGCCTTGGAAAAGGTCTATGTACTGGTCTTGATCTTGGGGTGCTCCTTCTTCCACAAAATTTCCGACGAATCGACGTCTACTCAAAACGAAACAAAAACAAACAAAACAAATAAATAACAGAGGCAAAACAAACTCCAAAAATTTAATAAAAATCTCAGATAAATAGATCTTGAATTTAGACAAATTTAGAAATTTGAATGGGCTCAATCGGAGTTAGGATGCAAAAGTTATGAGCTTTGGAAGTTTAAATCTAAAAAGAAACCCTAATTTGGATTTTTTGGAATTTCCGAATTATTTCTTAAAAGAAAAATCGGATTATTGCGCAAGCACGATGTCGACATGACATCAGCGAAGGGTTTTCGGAAAAGAAATAATAAAGAAATCTCGACATGTGGGACCCACATGTCGGAGGTTAAACTCACGGTGGACTACGCCCACCGAGCCTCGACTTCGGGACCGTGGGCGCCCCACGCGGCCGACGCAGGCACCACGCAGATCATTACACGCAGCGCGACGGCGAGGTGGCGACGAGGTGGCGATGAGGTGGCGCCCACGTCGATCGCCACGCGGCTGAGACGTCGACGGCTCGGCGACCTTTCTGCTTTAGCGGCGGCGCGACAGCGACGGCACGAAGTGCGCGATCCGACCGTCGTGGCACGGCGAAAGTGGTGACGCAGCTAGATCTCGCCGACGCGACCACAACGGCGGCGGCGACGAGTTAAGCGCGGCGCGCGCTTGAGAAGGCGACACGAACCCGGCTCCGGACGAAGATAAAGCGCGCGCATCATGTAGGCCGTGATGCGGCGAACTCGAGGGTGTCTCAAAGCGGCATGAACCTCACCACCGGCGCGCAATCGACGAAGAACCGAGGCGCGCGCTTAGGTTCGAGCTCCAATCCCGCGAAAAGGCGGCGCTCTAGGGTTTCGGTCTTGGGAAAAGGCGCGGGTGTCGGGCGATCTCGTGACGCGGTTGCGCTTTAAATAGGGTTCGGGAGCGAGGAGTCCGCGAGCGAGGCGGCGGCGCGGCGCGGCTCGGACACGGACTCTAGAGTCCGCGACGAAGATGAAGCTGACGCGCCAAGCGGGGCCCACATGGCGGCGGGTGCGGCTCGAGGGCGCGCGTCTTGGCGACACCGCGGCAGGCCGGTGGGGACCTGGCTCGCATGGGAGAGAGCGGCGGGCTGCGGCGCGGAGATGGGCCGGGGAAGTGGGCCATGCGCGCGGGAAACATGATCGGGCCGGAGAGATTCGGCCCGAGGGATTTACTGAGATTTTAATTGTTTTTCTAATTTAGAAAATACCAGAAATCCAAATAAGCAATAGAAAATAGCAAATGAACTCAGAAAAATTCTAGAAAAATCTAGAAAATATATCTGAGCACATAGAACCCAAATAAAATAGTTTTGGTTAATGTTCATGTTGGGATTATTCACATTAAATGTTTTTGATTATAAAGTCCAATATTAAGCTTTTGAATTAAATTCAAATAAAATCCAAATGGTGAATTTTCTCCCTACTAACTATTAAAAGATTTTTAAGCTCTGAAAATTGGGATGTTACAAACCTCCTCCCCTTAAAGGAATCTCGACCCGAGATTCAAAGCTAGCTAGAGAAAAGGCTAGGAAACTTCGTCTTTCGACTCTTCTTCACGCTCCCACGTTGCTTCTCCTTCTGAGTGGTTGCTCCACTGAACCTTGCAAAACCAAACAGTCTTGCTTCTGGTGAGGCGCTCTGCGACATCCAAAATCTTGACTGGCTGCTCCTTGTAGGTAAGATCCTCCTTCAAGACAATTGATTCCAACGGGCTTGCTCTTACGCACGCGAAGACACTTCTTCAATCACGAGACATGAAAGACATCATGCACTCCTTAACGATCATGCGCGGCTCGGTGGTAAGCAACTTCTCCACAGCGTTCGAGAATCTTGAGCGGACCAACATACCTAGGGCAAGCTTCCCTTTGGCATGAAACCTCTTGACACCTCTCGAGCGGGTCACCAAGATAAACGAAATCCTCGGGTTCAAAGCCGAGGTCACGACGACGATTATCGCGATAGCTCTTCTCGCACGGGTCGAGCTATCTTCAATCTTTCTCCGATCATGGCCACTTGCTCTTCTCGCTTCGAATAATGTCCGACCGAAACCGATCGCTCACCGCTTTCACCAATTCAACGGGTTCGTGAGCACGCCATACAAGGCTTCAAATGGTGACATTTGCGATTAGCTCGGTAACTATTGTTGTACGAAAATTCGTGATACGGTAAACTTCTATCCCATCGGCAAAGTTAGCTTAGAGCACAAGCTTTCAAAGATATCCTCCAATATTCGATTGACTCTTTCACCGTCCATCCATGCATGGATGATACGCGATCGAAATTCAGATGGGTACCCAATGCTTCATGCAAGCTCGCCAAAAACGAGGTGAACCGAGATCCTCGATCGACACTATCTTTTGGGCACACCGTGCAAGCCGACACCTCGCCATGTACAACTCCAAGGCGATCTCCCGAGTATGTGGTTTTGACTCGCGTGAAATGGGCGACCTTGGTCAAACGATCAACTATTACCCATCGAATCGAGCCCGATTGGGTCTTGGGTAAACCGATAATGAAATCCATACCGATTTCTTCCCACTTCCATTCTCGGAATCTTGACGGTTGCAGAAAACTCTGCTGGTCTCGTGTTCGCTTTTACTTTCGGCGGTGTCGCACAAGGCAACGAACTCGCGACTTCGTTTCAAATTTGGCCACCAAAATTTAGTCTTAACATCCCGGTACATCTTGGTACTTCGGGGTGAATCGAATACTTTGAGTCATGGGCCTCCTTTAAGATTAACTGCCTTAGACCATCGATATCCGGTACACATATCGACCATTAATCCGTAGTATGTCTTGATCATCCTTGGTGAAATCTTTGAATTTCCTTCTACCATTTTGACCTTGATGTCGACAACACAGATCCTTTGGTTGTGCTTCACGAATTTGCTTCTCCAGATAGACTGCATTTCCAAATTGGCTACAAATCCTTGAGACACAACTTCTAGCTTTAGCTTTTGAAATTCTTCATAAAGTTACGGGCAACTTTCCTTTACTTCCAAAGCATTGCGGTAACTCTTACGACTTAGAGCGTGCAGAACTACGTTGGCTTTTCCGGGATGGTAGTGGATTCCAAGATTATAATCCTTGATCAATTCCAACCATCTTACGTGCCTCATGTTCAAATCAGTGGGTGAAGATATACTTTAGACTCTTATGATGCGTGTAGACTTCACAATGATTACATGATGAGGTAATGGCGCTAAATCTTTAAAGCATGCACTACGGCAATGCAATTCGCATCATGAGTAGGGTAATTCTCTTCGTGGGGTCTCAATTGCCTTGATGCATAAGCGGCAGCTCTTCCTTCTTGCATCGGGCGCATCCTAATCCTTGACGCTAAGCATCACAATAGATATCGAAATCCTTGCGAATATCCGCAAAATCAGCTCACTGAGCCAAGTCAAACGCTTCTTGATTCTTGAAAACTTTCCTCACAGCCGAGTCCAAGTGAACTTTTTCTCCTTCTTCAACAATTGCGTAAGAGGCTTAGCAATCGATGAGAATCCTTCGATGAAACGCGGTAATAACTGCCATTCCCAAGAAATGCGAATCGAGTCACGGTCTTGAGTCGCTCCCAATGTAGCACTTGCTTAACTTTACCGGTCAATCGCTACTCCTCTACTGTCATCACATGACCAAGAAAATCAACTTCTTTCTTCCAAAATCACACTTATCGAACTTGGCATACACCGATGCTCTCAGAGTTTTCCAATATTATCCTTAAATGCTCGGCGTGTTCTTCCTCCGACTTGGAGTACACTAGAATATCATCAATGAACACAACTACGAACTTGTCCAAATATTCCATGAATACTTTATTCATCATGTTCATGAAGTATGCGGGCATTAGTCGACCAAAGGACATGACTAAGAACTCATAATGTCCATACCGCGTTGAGAAAGCGGTCTTGGTATATCCTTAGGACAAATCTTTGTGGTGGTAACCCGATCGCGGTCGATCTTTGAAAACACTCGGCTCCTTTCATCCGATCAAGCGGATCATCTATCCGGTAGCGGTACTTGTTCTTGATGGTAACCGTTGAGAGAACGGTAATCAATACACATCCTCATACTTCCATCCTTCTTCTTGACAAACAACACTGGTGCTCCCCATGACGCATTTAACTAGGTCTCACGAAACCTTTCTCAAGGAGTTCTTCTATCTGCTTCTTTATCTCTACCAATTCATCTACCGGCATCCGATAAGGTCTCTTTGAGATTGGTGCTGTCCCGGCACTAGGTCGATAACAAACTCGATGTCACGATCCGTGGCATCCACAGTAAATCTTCCTAAACACATCGGATATTCACCGACCATCGTACTTCTTCCACGGAAAGGGTCTTCAAACTGTTTATTAGCAAATGTCCATCACGAATCGAGGTAGCTAGAAACTCTACCTTGTTTCCTTTGGCATCCTCGATCGCACGGCTCTTGACCACAATCTAGCACGCTTTGTGCTTGGATAACCAATCCATGCCAAGAATGACATCTAAGGTTTGGGTATCTAGGACAATTAGGTTGGCTAGAAACTCAACTCCACTATGAGTAACTTAGCTCCTAAACATCCCACTCTAGTACTTAGCTCTGCTCCAGCGATGGACTAACGAGTATGCTTAAGTTGCATAACTTCCAAATTATTCTTGGTTGCAAATATTCCGAAACAAATGAATGCGAAGCTCGAATCAAACAAAGCGATGCAGTGCGAGTTAACGTAAACTTACCCGATCGACGTCCGGTGACTCTGGGCTCCTTCCAGTGGCGTGGTTGACACGGCCTCGATCACGGTATCAGGTGCTCCTCCGGCTTGACCGGAAACTTGTGAAGCTCCTTGGTTGATGCCTGGTGTTGGCGTCTTGGATGGAGTAGCTCCAAGGTTAAAGCGTACTGGAGTGATTGTTCCCCTTTGCGTATTAATCGGTTGGCAAATGTCTAGCCGACGACAGCGTAATGCACCTTTGGTGCACTCTGCTGGTTGCTTCTGGATTGGGGTTGACAGTGCGGGGTTGCGAAGTTCGAGCGGCTAGGCGGGTGTTGAAGTTGGTGCAGTGCTCAACGAAGTGCCGGGTGAAACTCGTTGAACTTGTCTTGGCACCGCTTCTTGCTCTCTGTGATTGATGGTTCCCTTCTTTGAGCCATCCGGCGTTTATGGTTATCCTCCGCCTTGCGTTTGTCCTCCAAAACAAAGGCTTTGTTGACCACTCTTGGAAATCGGAAAAGTATGTGCGATCAAAGCGACTTGCGATCCGGTGTTGCACCCTTCAGAAACGACTCGACGAGCCTTGTCCGTGGCTACATCTTCCATCGCATAGCGAGCTAGCCGAGAAAACTTGTTGAGATAGTCGACACCGACATAGCTCCTGCTTGAGAGCGAAACTCATCCTTCTTGGATCGATAATGCCTTACGGCACGTGATATGGCGGAATCTTGCGAAAAATTCCTCCGGTGATATCTGTGGCGCCTCATGGGCGGCACGAAGTTCTCCCACCATTCGGCGCGGTGCGTTCCATCCGTGAGTAGCATCTGAGTAACCTTTTCACGATCGGCGACCGGGTGATCGCAGCTTCCTTCGATAACTCACGAGCCAATCGCCCGCTTCCGCGGAGAGCGTGTCGAGAAAAATGTTGGTGGGCGAGTCCTCATAAATTACGCAAGTTTGGATGGTCCATGGTGACCATGAGCACCGGGCTCCATATCGTTGATTGTTGTTGTTGTTGTTGTTGGCACGGTTGTTCATAGCTTGCATTTGAGTCATCATGGTGTTCATCGGTGATCTGTGCTTCCATGAAAGCTCCAAAGTTCGCAAGTCAATTGGGGTGCTTGTGGCGGAATCTCCTGCAGTGGTTGCTCGTTGCTTCGGTCTTTGGTACGGAACCACTTACGTGATCGACGAGTTTGAACCATCCGCTAAGCTCCATGGGTTAGATAAGGTAGCAAGTACAAGATAAGTTGAGAACTAGCGAGTAGGTTAAACCCAACAAAACACACTCAATAAACTCAAATGAAATACCTTTATTACTTAGGGTCTTAGCATGGCGCAACAAATGCCTAAGGGCCTTGCAGCTCATACTCGCACACAAAAGAAAACAATGACCTAAGCACACAAAACTACGCCTAAGGGCGACTCACTAAATCAAATCGCTAAGCTTTGGCGGAACTAAGACCAACTACTCGAAAACCTCCACAATCCGGCGACGCTCCCGACGGCGTGGACTCGGAAGTGGCGGCATCTTGGCAACCGATCACGATGCCACAATCGGTGCAGCGAGAACAGCGTTCCTCTGCAACCGCCCGCGCTCCTCGGCTCTGCATCTTCTTCGGGCTCAACTGGCCTTCCTGGGATCTTCTTGAGAATCCTCCTCGGTCTTCCTCTTCTTGGGGACTTGGTCAGAGGATCTCTTGCAGTGGCGACCTTCTCTTGACTCTGCAAGGCTTCATAGACATGATCCACTCGTGATGGTTCTCTCAAGGCTTCCTCCGGCGGCCACAAGCGTGCGAGTGCACGATCAGAGCGTTGCTCTCTCCTTCGTGGGCGGGTAGCGTCTCGCAAGTCCACTACCGCAGCTACGGGGTGGTAACGGAAGACGGTGTCTGAAGCTCCGTCGCGTAGATGTTGCGAATACGCGGCATGGCCAAGCGCGACGACTCGGATACCTTCCACCAAGTGATCTTCCTCACGAGACGTGCGAAGGTTGGCTCGCCTTGTCGTTCCTCTGGCGTAGATCGTCGGCGCACGAATCACTCCACGGTTACGTCCATTCACAATCCGATTGTTGCCGACGTCACGGGACGATCAAAACCTCGAGAACTCGCAGCGCCTTCCAAGGCTCGGCGACATACCCTCCAAAGCGCACCATAGTTCTGAAGATGAGGCATCTGTCAAGACAGACGAACAGGGTAAGAGCAACTTTAAAACAGCGGGGAGAGAAAGGATTATAGCAAAAGTTGAGACGAGAGAGACATGAGAAGAGTTAAGCAATCAATTAACTTTGCAAGTTAATTTTTCTTTTAGAAAATAATTTGGACACTCTAAAGACGGCCAATCTAACTAAGGTCAAGACCTACAGTCAGTATGGCTCGATACCACCTCTGTCGGGACCTGAGTGCGATTACGGAACCCTCTGTGTATCTTTGCACTAGTCGGGATCACTCTAGTGCACACAGGGTTAACATGTAAATATCGATCCACACAAGCGATAAATAAAGTAAACGATTAGTTTGAATAACAAATAAGGGTTTTGACCTTAAGGTCGAGTTTACACTTATTAAGCCACGCAGGGCTAACAGGAAATAAAGCGGCTGAACGAAAATAACTCCAACGTAGATCCCACCAATTCACCACAGCAACCGATCGGGATCCGGACTTAACGAGCGATCGGCCTTGGCCGAACTCCTCCTCGAAAGTAGGCGTAGACTCCTCCTCTTACGAGGTTTGGGCGCAAGTTTTACAACAAGCGTGAGTACACAACCGTATAAATCATACCACGAATGCAATGTATAGATGCGAGCTTATTCGAAAGGAAAAGGCTTCGTGGTTCTTTTGCATAAAAGCAACATTTGCAATTGAATACAATAATAGATTGAAAACATACTTCAAAACAAATAGACAATATTAATTTAATAGTTGTTTTCACAAAGACACACACAACTAAGATTATTTCACATAGCCATATGATTGAGATCACACAGCTCCCATCCCAAAGATTTTATGAAAACTACCTCGTGTGAAATCCCGAGCATGTCCATGACCGCATGACGCGCTATTCGAATAGATTGTTTAACACTCTGCGAGAGGTTGTACACTTTACCCACAAGATACAACTAGTGTAGCAAGCACCAATCGTAACAAAACAGTTTGAAACTTCATCTCAAACATTGACATTCCCAAAGTGCTTACAAACCGCTATACCGACTCACATAGAATTGGTATAACACACACATTGGGCGGGGAAGGCGAATCGTCCCGCGATGCAACCACCAAGTAGTCACACCTCCACCCTGTCACACAGCCTAACCTATCCACCTGAACATCAATGCCGAGAATCCATAACTTACTAAGTTAGGCCCGTCCCATACCAGGCATGTGGTCGCAAATGAAGGCTCGCTTCAATGGCGCACAAAGTTAAGTCCTTAATTGACCAAGGCAAGACTTCCATGTTCTAACTAAGTCACAAAGATCATCATTCCCATCACATAGACCACCAGGTCACATAGTCTCCACCACTTGCCTCAGTCTAAATCCTTTACCACCCAGTTGGTTTTAGTGCAACACATGCCATCACGAAGTAATAACACATAGCACACAGTTTTACACAAAGTTCCATAGTCACTTAGTCATAATTAATATTTGCAACTTACATATGATGTGAGACTCGTAGCATGGCTAAGCAATTGTACTCGCATCTAACCAACCCACGTTGGTGCTATAATATTACCAACTAATAACCAATCTAGGGTGACAAGAAATTATGACATACAAGGCTAAGGTGTGATAACAATTTGGATAATAACTATGCCCAAAGCATTTAAATAAATAATTAAAATAGAATGCAATAATTTAACACAAAGTAATTTGAAAACTGGTTCAAGATGATCAAAGGTATGACTTGCCTTGAAAAGGTCTATGTACTGGTCTTGATCTTGGGGTGCTCCTTCTTCCACAAAATTTCCGACGAATCGACGTCTACTGCAAAACTAAACAAAACAAACAAAACAAATAAATAACAGAGGCAAAACAAACTCCAAAAATTTAATAAAAATCTCAGATAAATAGATCTTGAATTTAGACAAATTTAGAAATTTGAATGGGCTCAATCGGAGTTAGGATGCAAAAGTTATGAGCTTTGGAAGTTTAAATCTAAAAAGAAACCCTAATTTGGATTTTCTGGAATTTCCGAATTATTTCTTAAAAGAAAAATCGGATTATTGCGCAAGCACGATGTCAGCATGACATCAGCGAAGGGTTTTCGGAAAAGAAATAATAAAAAGAAATCTCTGACATGTGGGACCCACATGTCAGAGGCTAGGCTCACGGTGGACTACGTCCACCGAGCCTCGAACTTCGGGACGTGGGCCGCCCACGCGGCGTGACGGCGCACCACGCAGGGCGACACGCGGCGCGGCGCGAGGTGGCGGCGAGGTGGCGGTGAGTGGCGTCCACGTCGGGCGCCACGTCGGCTGAGACGTCGGCGGCTCCGGCGACCTTCGGTTTTAGCGGCGGCGATTATTAGGCGGCGGCGAAGGCGCGATCTGGACCGTCGTGACACGACGAAAGTGGTGACAGCGGTTAGATCTCGCCGACAACGACCACAATGGCGGCGACGGCGAGTTAGCGGCGGGCGGCGCGGCTTGAGAAGGCGACGGCGAACGGGCTCCTCCGACGAAGATAAAGCGCGCATCATGTAGGCCGTGATGCGGCGAACTCGAGTGTCTCCAAAGGCGACGGAACCTCACCACCGTGGCGCAATCGGCGAAGAACCGAAGCGGCGCGCTGGGGTTCGAGCCCAATCCGCCAAAAGGCGCTAGGGTTTCGGTCTTGGGAAAAGGCGGCGGGTGTAGGGCGATCCTCGTGGCGCTGGCGCGCTTTAAATAGGGTTCGGGCGCGGAGTCCGCGAGCGAGGCGGCGGCGGCGGCGCGGCTCGGACCACGGACTCTAGAGTCCGCGACGAAGACGGCCGACGCGCAAGCGGGGCCCACATGGCGGCGTGCGCGGCTCAGCGGCGCGTCGCGGCGACACGGTGAGGCAGACGGGTGAGAGCACTGCTCGCGCATGGAGGAGAGCGGCGGTCGCGCGCGAGATGGGCCGAAGTGGGCGTCTTGCGCTGGAATGTGATCGGGCGAGAGATTCGGCCCGAGGATTCTTGAGATTTTAATTGTTTTCTAATTTAGAAAATACCGTAAATCCAAATAAGCAATAGAAAATAGCAAATGAACTTTAAAAATTCTAGAAAAATCTAGAAAATATATCTGAGCACATAGAACCCAAATAAAATAGTTTTGGTTAATGTTCATGTTGGGATTATTCACATTAAATGTTTTTGATTATAAAGTCCAATATTAAGCTTTTGAATTAAATTCAAATAAAATCCAAATGGTGAATTTTCTCCCTACTAACTATTAAAAGATTTTTAAGCTCTGAAAATTGGGATGTTACATTAAGCGTACAATCACATATGCTAGTATGATACAACATTAGCTAATTAAGTCATTGAAAACTAGCCTTGCACGTAGGTAGGCTATAGTAGTGCGGGCATGACCGGATGTAGGCATGTCCGAAGGGGCTCCCTTCACCGAGGTGTTGGGAACAAAGCATTCTGACATAACGGTGAATGCCTCACTGAGACGGTGGTGTCCCCGGGTGAAGTGAGGAATAAACATTCGCTGGGCTAGTTCAAGGATATGATTAGATGATGTAAAGGCTTCACACGTACTCTAGACTGCTTACCTAAGGTAGTGAGTGGTGGTATCAACGGATGCCAAACAAACTAGAGAATTCGTGTGTTGTGGGTAAAGTTGTACAGCTCTGCAAAGTGTAAATCTATTTAAATAGCCATGCTCGCGGTTATGAGCGTGCTTAGTGCAGACTTAATGGGTATAGTCTTGGTTTTCACAAAATATTTTTTATTGGAAAATGAGGGAATGGTTTATGATTTATATTTGAGTTGTCTACCATATCTATAGCCGAAAATGAAATATTGCTCGCACCAAGGAGAGTTGCGAGTTGTTATTATTCATTCAATTACTTACTGTCCTTTAAAGCTTTTGTTGCAAAATACTATGTATGGTTATTACAAATAAAATTGGCTTAAAGCAAAATAATTTATAGAGTAGAGCCTCATCCTTTGTTAGCCTTGGATTTATATAAAATTTATGATACACTACAAGTCTTGCTGAGTACGCATTGTACTCAATATTGCTTACATTGTTGTTCAGAGTATGAGGAGGAGTCTACGCCAGACGATGCTTTCTTCGCACCTGGAACCGGAGGGTTCGATGACAGGTTTATCTAGACTTTGTCTCTTATTGGTTGCCTGAGGGTTTTGGATGGGCATGTCACTATAATTTGTTTACTTTCATCACTTTTACTTCCGCTGCTACTTTTGCTACCCTATTGGTACTTGCTTTTATTCGTTGGTTGGCCAGTGATGCAATAACTTTAATCGTTTAAGTTAAGTATCATTTTACTTTACTTTGTACATGTGAATGTATGGATGTGAATGCTAATGTTGTAATTGTGTGTACTAGCTACTGATCATGGGACTAGTACGGTACATATAAGGTCTTCGGGTATTCAACATCCGAGGTCCGATAGTTGCAATACCTAAATACTGAAACTATATTAGTACATATCTAACAAGGACTTATGCCCTATGTCAACAGCTTGGAATGTAACAGATACCGGCAACCCATACACAAAAAAGGCTGAAAAGGAAGCCCTGAAGAACATACTTAAATGCTAGCTCAAATCCTTAATACAGGGCAAGTTTACAACAAAATAATGCTAGCTTTGCCAAGATTCAAGGCAACAAAAGAAATGACAGAGAATTTACATATACAGATTGCAACTAGAAGACCATATACAGGTTGCAACTAGTAGACCGAACCAGATATTTCAGGACTAATTTACTACAAGCTTTGATCATACATATTGTAATATAGCCATGAATGATATAGACTGAAAAACACAGAGAACATTACAAACAATGATGCAAGAGGGGAAACCTCAATAGTTAGATTTACCTTACCTGGCATATTACTTGGCATATGCAGTAGAAAATGAGGACATACATTACCTCTGCTAGAGCTACTAGCAACATTAAAGGAGAGAGCTTGTTGTGCAGCTACAGTGACCCATTAGAGAAGTATTAAAAAAACAAAACTACAGATACGACGAATTAAAATTGCAAAATGCATAGAAATCCAAGTTTAGTCAAAATGGAATGAAACTTTTTTCTTACAAAATATTTGCACACACTATCTACATGGTATTGTTCATAGGTTAGAAGTAGAAAGCTTGATTGCCACGAACAATTCATTTGGCAATACACATCACACATAGAAAACCAGGTATCACCTTGCATATGCAAACCTTAAAAAAATGCAGTCAAATTAGTACTATACTAAAATGCACATTATTGAACACTGTAAGAATAATATAATTGCACTGCAATTATATACTAACCGAACAACTCACATATACATCCTCTTTCCCTCACCATGAGGGCATCACATTGACTTTCTGCATTCATCCAGATTATCGGCCCTATATATCAACCAATATCATCATCCATGCAGATACATAAATAGTACATACCTTTGGAAGACATTTTGGACTGATGATATGAGGATCGAGAGAGGTATTTTTAGTCTAAAAAAGTTGTCATACAGTTCCTCTCCTCACCTCCTCCCCGGCTCAGGTCTCCGCCCCGTCTGACTCTCTAGTGCCATACGTACTACCTACTATACTCCTATCGTACCACACTACTGCTGAGACACACCACCACGATCGCCTTGACCGATCGACCATTCGCACACCCCATGACGACGACTACTCATCCACGCAGACCCCGCTAATCCCCACCCCTCCTTCAAACCAGACACCATGATTCCAAATCGGGATAAAAACATTTGAAAGTATAACAAATTAACCTAAAGTTGCCCCCCCACCACACAGAGAGACAATTTTAGAACTAATCCTAAGCCCACATATTAACCTCAAATCAAAACAAATAAAGCTTCAAATCACATAGATCTACAAACTATCAACCAAGAAAGCAACAAATAGCAAGCGTGGTCCAAGGATAAACAAAAAAACACTGATGGAAAATCAAAGAAAACCTGCCTTGGAATCGAGGAGTAGCAGCAACGAAGGTGAATCGAAGGAGCAGCAAAAACACCCAACCTCAACCCTGACACCGCAGAGCTCTTGACATCGCCGGAGAAAACGCCAGTTGCCGACTCTCTTCTTGTTCTCCCTCTCCCCCACTCGCTTCTCCCTCTCTTTCTCTCTACTCGAACAGGGAGGAGAAGACTAGACGAGTTCGACAAAAAACAAGGAGACACATATATGTCATATCGGGTTCAGTAGTTAATGGACTGACTTCACAAAATTGTCACCCGATAAGCTAGGCGGGCCCGTTAAATCGGGAAGATGCAACACAGTTCACAAATCACCATCAAACGGCCAAAAAATCGATTGAGACTTGAGGATTTTTGAATTGCATGTGAAATAGAAATTCCAATATTTTTGTACCCTCCGGGGGCTAAAGAGGAGGCTCAGGCATTGTGAGCCACGCTTAAGAATGTCGTGGCAAGGTGAACTATTGTAGATTATGGGTTGTCCTAATACAGTTGATGAGTAAAATCGAGAATAGAGTGAACTGCAGATATAACTATACTTCATCTCTCTTAAATCTTGAGTCCAGGTTTCTTCACTGAGAAATTTGTTGAAGAGGATTTGCAGGATCTTTTTCATCTTCCTTAGTCTGAACAAGCTTACGTGCAATATCAAGATGTTCTTGGCTTGGTGCAAAATCATGAAATAAGTAATGACGAGGACTAATGGACATATATCTGAAACAATGCTACTTACTCGTTAGTTAAGACATCTAAAGTTCGAATGGGTCAAGTCCAAATTCCAGCCTCTTTCTGTGAGCGAAGAAAGTTGTGCTATCTTTGATTGTTAAAAACAGAGTACATGAGTTACACATATATAGATTACAGATATCATGTGAACGCGTGACAGCTATCATGTGAACGCGTGATCCCTCGGAAGAGAAGGCATGCAGGAAGCCGAGGCACCAACCGTGCATGCAGAGCCATGCATAGAAAGTGAACAGTGCCATGCATGGGAGAAGAAAGGTCCAGCGCTGATCCAGGAAAGAAATCATTTGTAACACGCCCCCGCAGTCGGAACGTCGCCAAGGCGGACATTTAGACTGGACCTAAATTCGGTGAAGACGGAAGTTGGCAGCCCCTTGGTGAAGATGTCGGCGTACTGTGATGTCATTGGGACGTGAAGAACGCAAACATCCCCTAAAGCCACACGCTCTCGGACGAAGTGAAGGTCTATCTCGATGTGTTTGGTGCGCTGATGCTGCACCGGGTTCGTCGATAAATAGACGACACTCACATTATCGCAGTAAACCACAGTGGCGCAATGCAGAGGGTTGCGGAGTTCATGGAGCAGTTGACGAAGCCAGCAAGCTTCCGCAACGGCGTTAGCGATGCCCTATACTCAGCCTTAGCACTAGAGCGAGACACAGTTCTCTGATGCTTGGACGACCAGGAGACAATATTATCACCGAGGAACACAGCATAGCCTGATATGGACTTGCACGTATCTGGACATCCTGCCCAATCAACATCAGAATAAACCACGAGGTCTGCAGACTGTGACCGGTGAAGCTGGAGACCATAATCAAGTGTGCCGCGTAGATACTGAAGGATCTGTTTGACCACCGTAAGATGAGGCTCCCGAGGGTCATGCATGTGAAGGCAAATCTGCTGGACGGCATAGGAGATATCTGGTCTTGTGAAGGTCAGGTATTACAGGGCTCCAGCAAGACTCCGGTACTGAGTAGCATTGCTCACTGGGGAGCCAGTAGAGGCAGACACTTTGGGACGAGTGTCAACAGGCGAACTACTAGGTTTGCAGTCTAACATCCCGGCACGCTCCAGAATATCCAAAGTATACTGTCATTGAGAGAGGAAGAGGCCACTCGAACTTCGCTGAATAGAGATACCTAAAAAATGATGAAGTGCGCCGAGATCTTTCATGGAAAATTCTCGTTGGAGGGCGGCAATCGTCCGGTGGAGAACAGGCACAAAGGATGTTGTCAGGACGATATCATCAACATAAAGAAGCAAGTAAACAGTGTCAGCACCACGGTGACAGATAAACAGCGATGTGTCTGTCTTGGCCTCCACAAACCCGAGGGACAACAAATATGAGGCGAAGCGACAGTACCAAGCACGCGTCGCCTATTTAAGCCCATAGAGAGACTTGTTCAAGCGATAGACAAAGTCAGGGCAGGAAGAATCCACGAAGCCCGTCGGCTGGGTGCAATAAACCGTCTCAGATAGAGTGCCATGAAGAAATGCATTTTTGACATCCAGTTGATGAATAGGCCAGTCCTTGGAGAGAGCTAGAGAGAGTACTATGCGCACGATTGCCGGCTTGACAACCGGACTGAAGGTCTTATCATAATCAATCCCAGGACACTAGCTGAAACCACGAAGAACCCAACGAGCTTTGTATCTATTAAGAGTGCCATCAGCAGTAAACTTGTGCCGAAAAATCCATTTGCTAGTGACAACGTTTGCCTTGGGAGGTCGCAGAACAAGATCCCATGTGTTATTGGCGAGCAAAGCAGCATACTCAGCTTCCATGGCACACTGCCAGTTTGGATCGGCCAGGGCAGACCGATAGGTCTTCGGGATTGGTGATAGTGCATCAGCATGAAAGGTGAACCGATTAACTGGCTGCCGAAACCTGTGCTTGCCGCGAGTGACCATAGTGTAGGAGTTGCTCATTGGCGGGATCGGAACCGCACCGTCAGGGAGAGCACCCACAGTTGGGATAGTGTGCACTACGGGAGCAGGAGCAGGTGTGGCCACCACGGATGATGCGGTCAGTCGTACCGATGAGATGCCATGTGCAGGAGAAGCATCCGGCCCAGCTGCCAGAGGGGCTGACGAGGTACTACACGCGGGAGTAGGGCTGAGCGCAGGACCCGGCCTAGTAGCCAGAGGCACCGGCGATGCAGAACTCGGGGACGTGACGACCGGTCCAGTAGACAAAGGCACGGGCGTCCCAGCGTGCGGGGGCGCGGGGCCTGGTGTGGCCGTTGGCCCAGCGACCAGCGGTAGGGTACCTACAGGAGAGAAAGGATGTTCTGGTCCGATGGGCACCAGTATGTTCTCAATAGGTGATAAAAATCAAAATCATTAGTGGATGGAGTGTTTGACTCGGCAAAGGAAAATGATGTCTCATCAAATGTTACGTGACGAGATATGATGACTCGATTGGACAAAGGATCAAGACATCGATAACCTTTGTGGTCCGAGGAATATCCAAGAAAGATGCACAAGGTGGAGTGAGGTGATAGTTTGTGTGGAGCGGTGGCGGACAAATTGGGGTAGCACTTGAAGCCGAACACACGGAGATGATCATAAGTTGGTTGCACTCCATAGAGGGCAAAATAAGGTGTGGAGTGGCTGAGGGTTTTTGTTGGGAGACGGTTGAGTAAGTGTGTGGCGGTGTGAAGTGCTTCTACCCAAAAGGATGGTGAGCAACTTGCCTGAAAGAGAAGAGAGCGCATAATATTGTTAATGGAATGTATGATCCGCTCAGCTTTGCCATTTTGCTGGGAGGTGTAGGGACACGACATGCGAAGGTTGAGGCCATGCGTGAGGAAGAAAGTGCGGGCGGAAGAGTTGTCAAACTCCTGTCCGTTATCGCATTGGATGCTCTTTATTATCGTGCCGAACTGAGTTGCCACATAAGAGAAAAAAATTAGAGATGGTGGAAAAGGTATTGGTCTTTAGGCGTAATGGAAACGTCCAAACAAAATGAGTGCAATCATCTAGAATGACCAAATAATATTTGTAGCCGGACACACTAGCAACGAGCGATGTACAAAGATCACAATGAATTAGATCAAACTTGTTGGTAGCTTTAGAGTTTGAAGTGGTAAATAGCAACCGTACATGACGACCAAGTTGACAAGCATGGCATATAAGATCATAAGCACTTTTGTGACACGAGATGGCAGAAAAACTGGCAAGCTTGGAGATGGTTTTGTGTCCAGGGTGGCCGAGACGACGATGCCAGAGGGTGGTGGGAGCAACAGCCGCGAGAGCACAAGGGGACGGCGTCGGCAGGCAAAGAGGATAAAGCAGACCGAAGCTATTGCACCTGGCGATCACGTTCGGGACCGAAGATCCTTCATAGAGAGGCCAAATGGGTCAAACTCAATAGAGCAATTGTTTTCAATGGTAAACTAGCGGACTGAAATAAGATTCTTAATAATACTAGGAGTAACTAGAACATTATGAAGATGAAAGGGACCAGGGAGAGTGGTGGAGCGATGAGGTGACGGGCAAAGGGACCGTTCACAGGCAACTATTGATGAAGGAGTAAAGGACTGTGGCGAATGAGTGGAGGATAGGTTACCGGCATCGAATGTCATGTGCGAGGATGTGCCGGAGTCCATGTACCAATCAGTCGAGGCTGGCGGAGCAGGGGTCATGGTGTTGAATGCGTTCGCCAGGGACTGTTGGTCCCATGAGCCGGACAGTGGAGTCCAGGTGCCAGGAGGTTGCTGCATAGTTGGCGGTGGTGCAGGCGCCTGCAGGGACGGGTAGACCGGTTGTGGCGGCGTGAAGAAGAGGTCAGGAGGTGGTCCTATGAAGAACACCTGTGAGGGGATGCTGGGGTGTGGCTGTTGCTGGTACTGCGCGCCCTGCGGCCGCCCCTACTGTGCCCGGAAGCTGCCCGGGTTGGCTGCCAGGATGGGGACCGGACCACATCTGAATGGTCCCCGTCCATGGATTGTAGGAGGAGGGCCAGCCGGGGCCGCCCCCATTGCCATTGCCATTGCCGCCATTCTTGCCACGGCGGCGACGCCGGTTGGAGCTGCCAGACCCGCCCTTGTTGTGGGTAGATGGGCGGGTGGCGCTGTTTGGGCCACCCGTGGAGCCACCGCCAATGGCGCCACCAAAGGGCTTGCTTGAGTGGCCTGTCGCGGTGGAAGTGGCGAGGAAGGCGGTGGACGGTCTTGATGAGCGCGAGGCCATGGTCATCTCCTCGAGCAGGAGATCGGATCGGACCTCGAGGAAGGTGGGGAACGGCCGCTGGCCCTTGAGGAGGGCCGCCATGTTTGCAAACTTGTCATTCAAACCACGCAAAACGGCGAGAACGAGTGTTCGGTCAATGATAGGCTCATCGAGATCCCCGAGGGCATCAGCCATGCTCTTCAACTTCCTGCAATAGTCGGTGATGTTGAGATCACCTTGGACAAAAGAGTGAAACTCGACATCGAGGATGAGGGCCCGCGTCTCCCGGTTGCCAATGAATTGCTGTTCGAGGCCGAGCCACACGAGCTGTGTGGTGGTGCGGGGTGCCATGACGATCTTTGATTATGAAAAACAGAGTACATGAGTTACACATATATAGATTACAGCTATCATGTGAATGTGTGACAGCTATCATGTGAACGCGTTACAGCTATCATGTGAACGCGTGATCCCTCGAAGAGAAGGCGTCATGCATGCAGGAAACCGAGGCACCAGCCGTGCATGCAGAGCCATGCATGGAAGGTGAACAGTGCCATGCATGGGAGAAGAAAGGTCCAACGCTGATCCTGGAAAGAAATCCTTTCTAACACTTTCAAGTTGTTGTGGAAGAGCTCTTGTCAGAGTAGACGCAAGGTTTTTTCTGATTGCTACTAAGAGATCGGCTGAACACACGCAATTTACTGAGAAGTAGAAACTTTGAGATGAGTGATTACACATGCGTGCTTTGTGGACAAGGATATGAAGAAACTCTTCATCGTCTCTTCTTTGGGTGTCAATTTTCACAAGCTTGTTGGGACTATGTGTGTCCTTCCAGAATTTTAAATCTGTCAGTTCAAGAATCACTCAATGATTTCAAGGCACGCCTCCACAGCCATTCTACATGGAAATCACAAGGACAACTTTCCCATGTGTTCTTCTAGTGATCCTTGTAGATCTAAATACTTTCAACTACCAACTCAACCACTTCTTATATCGTCCACCTTGTCCCCTCTATATCTAGAGAACCAAATGCATCTCATGTCTTCTCACTTTTTAATGCAACCCTGCTGACTCTTCCAACGCCTATACCTCTGCTTCAAAGTTCCAACATTCCATATCTGTATAAAATAAAATCAGTGCAATTAACATGATTAGTTATGAATAATATAGTCCTAATTTAATTTTAGCCCTTCTGTTGTTGAAATTATTAACGGTTTGGTCTTGATCTTGGGAAAAGGAAGTATTAGATTCTAATGCAGCACTGGCATGCACACTTGCTCGGGAATGAGCGACATCAGGAATTTTTTTTTGTTAAACCCAATTGGCATGACTTCGATTCAATCTATTTGTTGTATTTACAGCAGGAGCAAATCCAAAGAAGGCTGAGTGAGCTAGCCCAATGTTTGATCACTTGTGCCCCGCTCAACCCAGCAGAGGTGTTTTGATCTGAATCCACCCCTGATCTACAGGATAGGATACTCTGGCCAGTTACGGGGTGTAGTGTTTTCATAAGATGTGATGTGGAATCAAGTTATATTATTTACAGTGTTTATTTGCCAGCTCCAATAAATTAGTTCTGGTATGTCTCTAAAATGGAGGTCGTACGGTAGTTACTCTATCAAAATTTAGTAACACCAAATGTACTTTTGGAAAGCCACTGCAATGCGAAACTCGTTATTAGAGAATGATGTGGAAGAAGGCTGTTTAGGAGGCACTCAGACAAGAAAACAAAACGGTTCAATAAAAACAGGGACACAGGGACATGCACATTGATCAGGGTTACTTCTATATTTGGGTTTGGCTCGTAACAATATGTGGGTTTGGTTCGCATGGCTTACCGGCATGCATGAATGATGGGATGCAAGCAAGTCACATCCATGGGAAACTAGTCATGTTTCTTGTTCCTTCTTCGAAATGGGAATTTGGGTGGTCATTTCTGGATGCATGAGTGATTAAACACTACAACATTAAAACTAAGCACGTAAGTATGGTCCAAATTCCCATCCATATATTCAATATCTGCTTTTTTTTCTCTCTCTCTCATACAGACCATACTAATGTATGCAGCAAAAGTAAGCAGTTGGCGCTCCAATTACTAAGTACTTACCCATGTCAGGCTATAGCTTAGCTGCTTAGGGGTCATGTAATGTGTCTGGACACGCAAGCTTCTCTTGGTCAGAAGCTCGGAGCTCGACATTGCATTTGGTGCCATGCAGTAGATGCGAGGTTCACCTTCTTGATTGGAATGAGCGGCATCGGGAAGCATCCCAAACCTACCTTTTGTGTGCTTGCCTTAACCATGCACTATATCTTTTCTTTACTGTTATAAAAGAAGGACTTGTAGTGGTGATGAGTTTGTCATCTACCTCCCCAGCTAATGAGTTGGTTAGATCTTTTATGGATAAATATGTGTATATATGCATATGTTACTATAAGGATCTTTGTGGACAGTTACATCATTTGCACATTTGATTACAGTAAGACTCTTTATGAGATCTTTTATAGATGGATATGTTCATATATGCATATGTTACTATAAGAATCTTCTGTAGACAGTTAGATCATATGCACATTTGGTTACGGTAAGACTCTTTGTGGCTTGTTGATTAGATGTAATTTTGTATGCAACTTTTAGATGTAAGGATAATTACTTTATGCATATTGATTTTTCAAATTTAGAATATATATATATATATATATATATATATATATTTGAGATCCGTTGCAACGTATGAGCACTCGGCTAGTAAACCATAAAGTCTCTTATTGTGGTAAAGTTGGCCTGAGAAGTGACTAACTCCTCCCGTGCATGACTAAAAATAGGACACAACTAGCGCTCAGACGTACGATGGGACTTCCCATCATACGTTCCGACGCAACATCTGAACACAATATTTGCAACAAAATTAATTCATGTGTGCAACAAAATATGCAAATGATAAATACAATGCCAAGAAAAAATTCGAAAAAATATCAAATTCTCACTGACAATACATGAAACCATTGGTATAGAACATGGCTGTGTTTTTGAAAACTAGTTCAAACATCCCAAACAAATAAATTTTGATGTTACAACATTGCAACATTTGAATATAACGGTGGAAACATCCGAAAATAATTGTTGTAATATTTTTTGAACAATGATGAAACAACCAAATGGTGACGGTTGCAACAAAATATTTACTCTTGTGCAACAAATTAAAAACACAGTTGCAACAATAAAAATACCTCTTGCCGCAACATTTGATGCCGCAACATGACAACAATAAAAAACGCTTCATGTAACATTTCGAACCAACTGGTGCAACAAAATTAAGTAACACCTGCAACAAGACGTACCCGGTTGAAGCTAGAGGTTGCTACGGAGGTTCTGGCGGATGAGGATCATCTTCGGGAGGACCCAGGTGCAGCAATAAGAATGGCGTCCAGAAGGCGAAGATGACGGGGCTGTTGTTGTCCGTTGATGTGTGGCCGCTAGCACTAGAGGTTGAGGACGAGGAGCTTCCACCTGGTCTGCTGCCGTCAATGTTGCCCATGTTGTTGAGGAGGCTGAGGGCGAGGTCGGCGAGGAGATAGCAGGACCAGACGGTGAAGCAGGGCACCGGGGAGGAGCGCTTGCGCATGGGGCCGACGAAGATGAGGAGCACATGGAGGAGGATGCTGAGCAACACTGCCATGCGAATCTCCCAATCGGTGTCCTTCTGTGGCACCGGTGGGTCGCAGTTGGGGCACGCCACTGCGACGGCATCGGGGTAGCGGGACGAGGTCTAGATAAGGGAGAAGGGAGTTTGGGAGATTTGGGGAGATGAAGTAGCTGCTGGATTTGGGGAGCATGAGTGGATTTGTGGGGGATTTGGAGATGGGACAGAAAAGATAAGGAGATTTTGGGGAGAAAGATGTGGACACAAAGTGAACGAGGGAGTGAGGCGTCCGATGAATCGTAGGACAGATAGCATTACCCCTGAAAGTATACCTCTTCTGCCGAGTACCAATTACATTCCATACCTGTATAAAGTGGGAGCAACTGAAATCTTTGGTTCTCCTCATGTTTTGCTGTCCTAGTCGCTCATGGTGTCGTGCAATGCGTCCAAATACACACAAGCGTCCTTTCAGAGCGGGAGCACGGCATTGCATTTGCTAGCTGCCAATGCAGTGGATGCGTGCACGCACTTCCTCGGTTAGAATGAGCGGCACCAGGAAGTATCACAAACCAGTGCCTGCATCTCAGCCATTTGCTGGCCTCGACCATGCATGCTACTGCAGCTCCAAGCCTTCAATCGGTTCTGAAGAAGGCATGGGCGCTTGACCCGCACCGTATTCTTGCATGGCGGTAAAAATGGACTGAGAAGCGTCCAAGCACTCGAGTCGTGTAAACTACCCAAGGAGTAGATGATAGATTATACAAGGACGGGTGAACGGCCTCTAATATTATTGGCAGCAGAACGTCAACCAAGATGAGACTATAAAAGCGAATGCATGGACTCGAAGATACGTATCGTCAATCCAGTTTGCATGTTGCCACTCCAAAATTTAAGTCTCCAAATTTTATTTACAGATCAACTCCTTTACATGTGTTTCTTATGTTTGCCTTGGTTACAATATTATTTAGTGCCATTTTATCAAGATAGCTTATGCCAAATTTCCATGTGACATTTTCCACATTTGTTCATGCACCCAGATTTATAAAGTTATTTTGTTTCAAATTATTACATATTAATTCAGTTACCAAATGTTTTATTATTCCGGATTACCTATGCAACCTATTTGATTTATGATTACCTTGTGAATTGTATGATATGTCTCGGTACAATGGCGCACAAAGTTATGACTTAACTTTGTGCGCCGTTGACATTGGCTATCTCTGAAAGTAGGTTAGACTCAGTGTAAGGGTGTAGGTGTGGACTCATCCATTGGGCCATATTTATGGACGGTTCGCTATTTATATATATAATGGTGCGCTCTGGACCAACATCTGTGTGGAGTTCAGTTATTGGCTTTACGCTCACCGAGAGGGCCAATTGCTGAGATGAAGTTTCAGAAAGGCCTTGTTGTGATCTTCTCTATACAAGTTGTACTGCATCTTGTGGGTAAAGTGATACGGACCAACTAGTAAACTAACTAATGCGTGAGGGTGGGCTGATCTTTCGTGGTACAATCAGCGAAGCTTCCCTTCTTCTTGCGGCTAGAGTCTTCCTCTCCTTGAACCTTGAGGTGATGAAGGCAGCAGCAACTCCTTCGACCACGCAACAATGTAAATAGATCTCAAGATATTCACGCACTAATCAATCACAAGGACGATTAGAAGCATGAACTCAAGCCTCCCCAAACCGTGAACAGTAAATATCACGAATTGAAATAGATGAATCGTGTAGATTCTGTGGGCAATCTCAAGAACGAGGTGTTGTTGCCTTACACCAACTTCAACAAACCCTAGATGGGAAAAACCTCAACAATACACACAATATGCGCCACAAAGTCGCCGTGATTTTTCTGTATTTCTTCCAAAATTACTCTCCTTTACAATGGGCAATGCCCTAGCCTTATATTGGCACCTACGGGTGCGACCAATTCTATCTCTGACTCTCGTATCATACAAAGATTCTTTCCTAATACAATTATGGAAAGATTACAACCAAAATTCTTTCTTAATACAGTTATGAAAAGATTACAATCGAATCAAACTAAGAGATATATAGCAAAACTTATCTACAAATGAAATATCTTAGCCCCAAGAATCTTGTCGTAGACCAACTGGTCATGGTCGTAGATCACCTGGAAGCTGAATGTTCCCACCGAGTACTGTTGGCGCCGAGTACTGTTCCCGCCGAGTACACCTCCCACCGAATACTGCTTCCGTCAAATACTGTTCACGACGAGTTCTCCTTCTGCCGGGTACTGTTCCTGACGATTACTGTTTCTAACGAGTACTCCTTCCACCAAGTACTGGTCGTAGAGCTGGTGAAACTGGTCGTAGACCTTCTTGAAGTGGTCGTGGACCTTGTGAAAGTGGTCGTAGACCTTGGGGATCTGGTCGTAGACCTCCAGGAGATGGTTGTAAACCTTGTGGAACTGGTCGTTGACCTTGCTTCCTCTTGGCTCGGTTTGCACCTAGCTTTAGCTTGTCTCCATGTACCCAAACAGAATTGGTCGTAAGGATATCCGAACTGGTCGTAGGGATATCCGAACTGATCATAGGGATGTACGCATCATAAAGTGTACAACATCTGCAGAGTGTTAACAATCTATTCGAATAACCGCGTCCGCGGTCGTAGGTATGCTCGGGAATTTCACATGAGGGGTAGAATTTTATAAAATAAATCTGGGTGAAAAGCTAAGTGAATATGTTAGGAAGGATTATGCTTTGTGCAAATATTCAAATTATTGTTTACTTATTATTATGGTTTTATTATGCTTCCAATCTATTATTCATATTTAAATGCAAATGTCGCTTTGTGTAAAATAACATTAGTAGTCATATGTTTTGGAATAAGCCATCATATATGCTTGCATTTTATGGTACAACTTTTGAGTACTCCATGTACTCACTCTTGCAATAATCATTATTTAGTGGGAGAAGTGTAGGAGTCAACACTTGTTTTGAAGGAGTATTACGAGCGGGTTGATTGTTAGGTTTTATTCTCAGTCAGTTGCGAGTGGAAAGTCAATGGGTTCCGGCTGGAATTACTTTTGTCCGTTGCTGTTATTTTCTTTAGTGCTAAAGCCATGCGTGACTGAATAAATGTAAACTCGACTATAAGGTCATCACTACTATTTGCTTATCAAATTCAATATGTATCCTTATATTCGTTGTGTATGGAATGATATTTATCGATATTGGCACTGTGGTGCAGTAGTGTGATCCTGAACTAGTGCATTCGTTGTGTATGGAATAATATTTATCAATATTGACACTGTAGTGCACCAGTGTGATACTGGACTAGTGTATTATACCCCGAAGATTCAGATTTACATACTAGGATCCCGTACGTAAGCTAACTTATGTCAAACAATGGACCTACCGAGAACATTACGAAGTGGCAATTTGGCCAGCTTGCAACGTACGAATTTATAACTTTGTACGAGCACAAACGTCCAATAATAATGCAAAACAGGCAAATAGGATGACGCCTCATTGTCGTACGTCCCCGGCAGCTGGTGCTCGAGCAAGATTTTGCCGAAGCAATTTATAAAGCACAGCCAGAACCCGTGAATTCGATAGCCATTGCTATTGCTGTTTATTTCGTTGCACGCATATTCTTTGCTTGTTGCAAAATTTGCATGTACATTCTTTGCTTGTTGCAGAATCATAGAATCAACGAACAAAAATACACCCCTATACCTACGGTCGTCTAAAGAAAGAAAGAGAGAAAGAAAAACCCTACTGTCAGTCTCTCTGTAGAACCTCCGAAAGGTGTCGGCCTAAACAGCCAAAAGCCCAAGGAAATCATTCCGGCTGTAGCGGGGGGCAGGAAAAGGCCTCTGGGCGTCACATGCGCGCGCCTCCTTCCCTCCACCTGCCGTTTGTAGTGGTGGTGGGGCTCACGTCGCCAATCGCCAGACCCCGTCCCCGATGTGCGCCAGCTCGTCGGTGGCAACCGGGAGACATTAATTTACTCGTCTCACCACCAACGGCCACTGCGTGCTACCTACGGTGCCAGTGGCAGTAGGATCTTGGCAAGCCTCGCGCTGTCCCGGTGTCGCGTATGCATCGGAGTAGCCTCCGCAAAGCGCACAGGGGAAAGCTACCCCAGGGTGTCGCTGTCGTGTGCCTATGCAACGTCACTTTCGTAGAGAGGAAGGTAGCTGTTTCAATCCTTTGACCTTTCTTTCCATGTTTATCCATGAACCCAACAAGGTTGGTATTGAAAAATATATTGAGAAAAATAAGGGAATATTTCGATACGACATATAAGTTCCGGCAAAAACAGTTCACATTCACCCCTGTTAATAACATCACATCAAGCATCAAGCTATTTTCGTTTCACGATGAAAACTTCACGCTCTCTGGCCCACTCATCCTATCAAGATCCATCACGGGCACGGCAAAGGTCGTTTTTTTTCTTTTGAAACGACAGACTGTCGTTATTCTATTAAAAAGAAAAAAACAATACAACCAAAAAGAAAAAACTAAGTAAAAAAGGGATAAGGAAATACAAAACTCCACACATATAAACGGCAGACGGAATGCTGGTAATTAGCGTACCCGTAGCCGGCCACACTCCCTATTGATCAGCAGCGCTTTCTTCACCTAAAGATCTCCCCGCTTATGTCGGCTCTCCGTGACAAGTGTCCACATTACCCTGCAGATATATCTGCAGCTTAGTCGCCCCGCTCTGTGTCCAGGTTCAAACTTCTTCCTTGATGATTGACAATAGCCCTGTCGACGGCTGCCTGAGATGCTGAAAAATCCGTCGATTTTTTTCTTTCCATTGTTAGAGTGATCTCAGGTATTTGGGCCAACGGCCAAATACCAACCCCTTGCTCGCGCTACGATCGGGCGCCCGACTAATAAGTGGTGGGCCTGTCGCCGGCGCCACATATAAGAGGTGGGGCGGGCGGCGCGTAGTCGAGTTCACCGTGCGGCCACCATCCCCTTTCAACCCTAACCGATCGAGGGCTTGGCGCTGCGGCGGCGGGAAGCACCACCGTGCTCATCTTCACCGGATCCACGAAGTCGCCACCTTCTTCTTCCTCCACGGCCGGCTTTGCTGCGCCATGGCGGGTCTCCTCCACGCAATCGGACGGTACTCCTCTCTCTCTCTCTCTCCTTCCTCTCATCTAGAACCCGGACAAGATCGAAACCAAACAATGGTATCGAGCCGAGTTTTACTGCGATGCGCCGGCGCCGCTGCCGCTTCGGGGAGGCGCCATCGCGCTTCGCGCGAAGCGCCAACGCCTTGGCGGCTGCGGGCGCCGCCGCGCCTTGGCGCGCGTGGAGCACGCATCGCGAGAGCCTCCGCGCTCGCGTTTTTGACGCGTAGCCCGCGCCTCGCGAGCTCCGCTGAGCGCCGCAGCTGCTCCCGCCATGTCGCGCCATTGGACGCCCGAAGCTGCGCCTCCGGGTTGCGCCGCGAAAGGCGGCGAAGAAGCGCGCCACGGGTCGCTGAGCCCTCCCCGCCGTGCCCTCGCGCGCGCGAAGCCGCCGCCGCTTCGGCAGCGCGTCTTGCCGCAGCCTCCTCGCCGTGCAAGCCGCCGCCGCCCGCTGGTGCTCCGGCGGGCGCGCTCCTCGCGTGTCCTCCTCGCGCGAGTCTCCGCGCCGGCTCGTCCGATTTCCGGAAGAGAGGAGCCGAATAGGGCGGGGGCAGCCGGGTTTTAGGGTTATGGTTGGGGGCGCTGCGGTCGGCCGTCCGATCCGCTCGGATGCGATCGGACGGCCGTGGTTCCTCCGGACGTTTTTTGGCCCAAGGAAGATAGAGGCTATCTTGGGCCGCCGTGGGCCGAATTGACGTTTTGCACAGTAAATTTCAGAGAAATTGAAAGTTAATTATTTCAGAAGCTTTTATGAATGAATTTGATAGAATTGATCCAAAATCTTTGTAATTTTTGCACCAACGTGTTAATTTTTCAGAGATTAAAAGTGTAAAGTATAATGCTTCTGTATAGTGAATTATTTTAGAATAATTACAGTTTCCGCTGCAAAAGTTAATATTGTTTAATTTTCATTATTAAATTCGAACCAACGGGAGAATTTAATTTTGGAAAAAATAGAGATAATTTGATTCTTATGATATTGTTATTTTAGACCAGCGTTGATAATAACGATATTATAATTTCTTAATTAATGTTTTTATGCATTATTTCTATTTACGCCCACGGTGATGTAGATTTAATGTATAGATAAAATTGATTTAAATTGTATGTCGTAATTTTGACCAACGTTGGAAATAAGACATATGATTTTAATGTTCGTTCTCACTTTATTTGAAACTTTTGTGGATACAACTTGATGAGTTGTATCGAGAGAGATCCCACTCTCAAAGGAGACAATTATGGAGAGTGGAAGAAAAGATAGACTTAGCGTTTATCTTGGTTGAGGTGGACTGGTCCTCACTCTGACGTCCCACCGAGCCTATGGCACGGTGAGGATCAAAATGAGGATGATCTTGCTTGCGAGAAAAGACGAGAGGACCATGCCCCCTTACGGATGTCTTATGACCTTGAGCATAAGAAATGGACCATAGCCAACAAGAAATGTTTGGGCGTGATAAAGAATACGATTGAGCACGCAATTGTGGGCTCAATCGCAGAGTGTTCTTGTCACAGTAGTACCTTAGGGAAAATAAAGAGTCGAGTTCTTGGCTCTTCAAAGACCTCCGCTCTACGGTGATTAAGCGACTTGTGTGAGAAAGGTACTCTGGCGGTGGCATAAGAGAGCACATGCGAGGATGAGCAACTTGGCATCAAGCTTAAACCAATGGATTTGGCTCTCAAGGATGAGTTCCTTATTCACTTGATTTTGCTTCCTTGCGAGAAAAAGTTTGACACCTTTGTTGTCAATTACAATATCACGACCAGAAATGGGACTTAGAAAAATGCATAGCTATGTGTGTGCAAGAGGAGGAAAGATTTAAATCCTCACATGGTGGTTCTATCAACTATGTGAAGGACAACAAGAGAAAGAACTTCAACGATAACTTCTCCTCAAAGAACAAGGGAAAAGCCTCATCCATCAGCCTCAACAAAATAAGTTTGCGATGAGACAAAGATCGGTGTCTTCATTGCAAGAAAAAGGGACATTACAAGAAAGATTGTCCTGATTTCTTGAAAATGATTATGTCAAAGAAAGGGATTCGTTCGACGAGGAATACGCGAAGAAAGAAAGATGCATTAAAGTCGCAAATGGAGTCAAAGTGAAGTTGAAGTTGTTGGCGATCTTTCATTAGAGCTAGTGATGGCTTCAAGCTTTTACTTAGAGATGTTCTTTATGTTCCCTCTTTAGGAGGAATTTGATTAGTGTTTCATGTTTGGACAATGATGGTTATGATTGTCATTTGGAAATGGCAAGTGTGAAATAATGTTTAATAAAGAATGTGTTGGTCTTGCCATCTTACAAAATGAGCTTTATTTGTTATCACTATGTGATGATGTGCATGTCGTATGCGATAATGGGAGCGTCGCGTGCGAAAGTAAATGAATCTCGTCTACGAATTTAAGCAGAAACGAAGAGAACTCTAGATGCGTCGTCGAAATTATGGCCTTGTCGTTTAGGCCATATTTGAGGGAGAATAGAAAGACTAGTTAAGAATGATATTCTTCCTCCATTAGAGTTCTCGGACTTAGAACAATCACGAGACCGCATTAAAGGAAAATATGTAAAGAAAATTAAGAAAGACGCCAAAGAAGCACGAGGAATTCTACAAATTATTCACACAGACATTTGTGGTCCTTTTCTGTGAAAAGTGTGGATGGATATGACTCGTTCATAACATTCACAGATGATTACTCCGTTATGGATATATTTATCCAATCAAAGAAAGAAATGAAGCCTTGGATAAATTCAAGATATTTAAGGCTGAAGTTGAAAACCAACACGATTTAAAGATTAAGATAGTCCGATCGACCGTGTGGGAGTACTACGGTCGACATACCCCATATGGACAAGTTCTGGACCTTTGCAAGGTTTTTACGGAAAATGGTATAGTAGCCCGATATTCTACACGGCGAACCTCGGCAAAATGGAGTAGTGAAAGACGCAACGTGCCACGATGGATATGGTGCGAAGTATGATGAGCTATTCCACACTGCCATTGAGTCTATGGATGGAGGCGTTGAAAACCGCCATTCATATTCTCAACAGAGTGCCTAGTAAGTCGGTGCCCAAAACACCGTACGAGTTGTGGACAGGAAGAGTTCCCTCACTAAACCACTTACGAGTTTGGGGGAGTTCTGCTGAGGCTAAAGTATTTAACCCAAACCTTGGGAAGCTTGATCCCAAAACAGTAAGTTGCCATTTCATTGGCTACCCTGAAAAGTCAAAAGGTTTTCGTTTCTACTGTCCAGACAGATATACAAAGTTTGTAGAAACGAGACACGCTGTCTTCTTAGAGGATGAAATGATGAGAGGAAGTATGGTAGCTCGTGAGATTGACCTTGAAGAGAAGCGGGTGTATGCACCCACTCAGATGATTCAAGAGCCATTCTTCACACTACCTCATCGCCATTGCAAGCGGTGCAAGACAACTGTGGTGCCAGCACTGTTATTGTTCCTCTGTGGCAACAATGAATGAGAATGAGGAACTTTGTTCTTGATTCTATAGAACCCATTGCCACGGATGAGGGGAGCAACAGAGACCTCAAGCAGAAGATGTACCGGATGAGGAGGCCCAGGAGGTCTCAAAGAGTAAGAAGATCGGCTATTTACGATGATTATCGATTTATCATACAGAGGAATTTCAAATGGAGGATGATCCCATCTCATTTGAAGAAGCCATTAGAAGCGAAAATTCCTCAAAATGGCTTGAGGCCATGGAAGAGGAGATGAGGTCCATGAAGACTAATAAAGTGCGGGACTTGGAAAATATTCCTAAAGGAGCCAAAGCAGTGAGGTCAGTAAATGGGTCTACAAGACAAAGCTTGACTCCCAAGGGAATGTAGAAAGATACAAAGCGCGACTTGTGGCAAAAGGCTTTACGCAAAGAGAAGGGATTGATTACAATGAGACTTTTTCTCCAATCTCATGTAAAGATTCCTTCAGAATCATAATGGCATTAGTAGCACATTATGATTTAGAGTTACATCAGATGGATGTAAAGACGGCATTTCTTAATGGGGATTTGGAGGAAAAAGTTTACATGGTACAACCGAAAGGTTTTGTCGTGGAAGGAAATGAAAGAATGGGATGCCGCCTAAAGAAATCGATTTATGGGTTAAAACAAGCTTCAAGACAGTGGTACTTGAAGTTTGTGATACAATAAGAAAATTTGGGTTTAAAGAGAATGTAGAGGACAAGCGTGTTTATGCAAAGTTTAAAGATGGGAAGTTTATCTTCCTAATCACAGTATGTGGATGATATTCTACTAGCTAGTAGTGATGTCGATGCACTTTGGAGACAAAGAAGTTTTGTCCTCAAACTTTGATATGAAAGATCTTGGTGAAGCTTCGTTCGTTCTAGGGATCGAAATTCAGGGATAGAAACAAGGGGATATTGGGACTGTCACAAAGGCATACATAGAAAGTCTTAAAGAAATTTTGTATGCATAAATGTAGTCCTTCACTGCACCTATAGTCAAGGGCGATAGATATGGGGTTTTCAATGCCCGGGAACGATCTGAGCTTCGATCAAATGAAAGCGGTTCCATATGCTTGGTGTCGGAAGCTTACGGTATGCTCAAGTATGCACACGCATACGACTTAGCATTTGTTACTGGGTTACTTGGCGATTCGAGCAATCACGGAATAGAACATTGAAATTGATAAAGAAAGTCTTGCGTTATTTGCAAGGAACAAAAGGCCTCATGATGACATACGGAAGATCGATTCACTCCATATAGTGGGGTATCTGATTACGATTTTGCGGGAGATGATAGAAAGTCTACATCCGGATATGTATTCACTCTCATTGGAGGAGCTATATCGTGGAAAAGCTCAAAGCAAACCGTCACTACATCGTCCACAATGTATGCCGAGTTTGTAGCATGTTATGAGGCTACGGGCGGTGAACGGCTAAAGAAGTTCATACCGGTTTAAAAGTGGTTGGCGACATCAATAGACCACTTAAGTTGTCTTTGCGATAATGAACCCGCGATAACGTATGCCCACAACAATAAGTCAAGTGGTGCGCCAAGCACATTGACATAAAGTACTATGTTGTGAAAGATAAAGTTCGGGATCAAATTATAAGTCTTGAGCATATAAGTACACAAAGATGCTAGCGGATCCGCTTACTAAAGGCTTACCACCCAACGTGTTGAGAGAACATGTAGCGGCATGGGTTTAAGGAAAGCCTATGATTCCTGGACTAAAAGATGGCCCAAAATGATTAAAGTAACTATTTCAAAACAGAGAGGTGTGTTGTAACTGTCAAATCTATCGGCGATTGACCGTGACGATGAGACATGTTCTATGCACTAATCTGTGATGGAATGTGTAAAGTTAAAAGTAATTAAAGATAAAGTATAGATTGAGATCAAGGGGGAGAATGTTAGAGTGATCTCAGGTATTTGGGCCAACGGCCAAATACCAACCCCTTGCTCGCGCCGATCGGGCGCCCACTAATAGGTGGTGGGCCTGTCATCGCGCGCCACATATAAGAGGTGGGGCCGGGCGGCGTGTGATACGAGTTCACCGTGCCGGCCACCATCCCCACCTACAACCCTAACCGATCTGAGGGCTTGGCGCTGCAGCGACGGGAAGCACCACCGTGCTCATCTTCACCGGATCCACGAGTCGCCACCTTCTTCTTCCTCCACGACCGCCGCTGCTGCGCCATGGCCGGGTCCTCCTCCACGCAATCGGACGGTACTCCCTCTCCTCTCCTCTCTCCCTTCCCTCTCATCTAGAACCCAGACAAGATCGAAACCAAACATCCATATGTGCCAGGGAGTAAGAACTATGAGTGAAGATTGGCTTTTTTTGCAGTTCCCCTCTCCTGAATGGAAGATATCAGTCCACCATCCACCATCTTCGTTTGAGGCGTCCATTCCAGCGGGTTTAGATTAACATGCTACACCCAAGTAGCCACTAAGGACCAGACAAGTCTGACATAAGAATATTCAACGAACAGGTGCATAGCTGTTTCAGGGTTGCTTGTACATAATGAACACAAATGGTCATTCTGCATATGCTATCGGGTTAGGACGTCCGCCGTCGGTAGCTGGTGTTGTATAAGGATCCATGCAAAATTTTGCACTTTTGTGATGCCCATATGTTCTAGAAAAGTTTTTGAAATGGAGCCTCAAGAGCCCCAAGAATTGCACCTTATAAGCCGATTTTACTGTGTAGTTTCCTGAGGCTGTCCACCTCCAACTAATATCATCTATCACATTTTGAGATAATGTTGCGTGGGAAACTATGATATAAACTTTAACATAAGACTGTTGTGTATGGATCGCACCTAGACAGAGATAAACCGGCTTTCCCCGACGAGCTCGGTGTAATTAAGGACTATGTGCAAGGCCTCTGGCTTGTGCTCGGAGAGTGGGAGACTTCAACCTCATCTACGAAGCTTGTGACAAAAATAATCTCAATCTGAACAGTCGGCTAATGTGTCAATTCAGGTTGACCCTAAACAATTGTGAGCTTAAAGAATTGCGTCTTGTTGGCAGACGCTACATGTGGAGCAATGAACAATACAACCCAACTCTGGTGTGGCTTGACCGTACGTTTTGTACTGTAGTTTGGGAATTGCTCTATCTCAGATCACTGCTCTATCATGCTTACTTGTGAGCACACCAATTGGCGGACGAGACGTCAGTTTGAAAATTTCCGGATCCACATGTCGGGCTTCTTGGAGGTAGTGTAGGAAGCTTGGAAGCAGGAGTGTACCAGCCATCAAGCCCTTAAGCGACTACATCAGAAATTACAGCGAACAACTAAGGCGCTCAGGGCCTGGAGCAAAGTACACATTGGAGACGCGCGCTTGCAACTCCTTGTTGCCAAGGTCATCTTGCAGCTCGACAAAGCCAATTGGAAGTGTTGGGTTTTGCTGTTATTGAGAAATCAAAAGGAGGCATAGGTCAAGACTTGTTTGGGTCCGTTTGGGCGACGCCAACACCAAACTATTCCACCTTAGAGCAAATGCGAGAAGAAGGGAAAATTTCATTAGCTCACCGCACTGGCGGCGCCGGGTGCCCCTCGTGCACGGTATCCCAAAAAAATATGTAATTTTTTTACCTAGGTATCATTAGCTATGCTAATGCACATTCATTTTGTTTAGGCTAGCTAATCTATTTTTTCAGTACAATTAGCAACCAGGCCAAGTCCATCTTGTGATCTTTCAGCCCACCAATCAACCAGTCCCTCAAGTCCTCAACTCTCTAGTTCTAGTCTCTAATCTTTCAACCGAGCTCACAGAGGCAAGGCACCGCACCAAGCAGGCAAGCGTCAAGACTTTGGCGACCTGGGCGGCTGGGCGCCGCACGCCTTCACGTCAATTCGGCCATCGGCGTCGGGCAAGCTGGGCGTTGCAGCCGACAGCCACTCAGGGGAGCTGAGAGCTCAGGTGAAGTCCCATACTCTGATACTCACTCCCATAGTCCCATCTATATTTAAATTTATGGATTGGATTTGGGCGTTTGGCCAATTAGGGATTGCAAAATTGAATGTTTTCTGTGATTTGTATATGTAGGACAAGTTGAATCCTAAGTCGGATGGTAGATATGTGCCTTATAGAAGATCATCACGTTTTTACCCAAAACAAACAAAATGATGATCATTTTAGAAGGAATGTGTATCTTGGCATCATTGATAATGTTCTCTAAGAGCTTGACAATCGGTTTGACAAGGTTAATATGGAGTTGCTTGTTTACATGTCCACTTTAAATCCTCTGAATTCATTTGCTTCTTATGATAGGGACAAAGTGCTTAGCCTCGTCAATTTTTATCCCAATGATTTTTCAAGCACTGATTTAATGAGACTTTCTTTCCATCTTGATAACTTCATTGATGATATGCGAAGTGATAATAGATTTAAGGGCTTAAAGAATCTCAGAGAGCTTTCTACTAAGCTTGTTGAAATAAGAAAGCATGACATTTACAAGTTGGTGTGCTTACTTCTCAAATTGGTATTGCTCCTACCGATGGCAACGAAGCATTGAAAGAGTATTTTCAACGATAAATCTTGTGAAGAACAAGTTGAGAAATAGTATGGATGATCAAGTATTGAATGATTGTTTAGTCACCTTTATAGAGCGAGATATCTTCTCGAAGGTTAGTGATGATGATATAATCAAGTGCTTCTAAGGAATGAGATCGCGTCGTGTGATATTACGATTTCCATTAGCTATTTAGGACTCTTTTATTTTGTAAGATTTTATTTGAACTATTTATATTGCATTATTAACTAATTTCGAACTCTTTTGTGTAATTGTGTTAGACTAGTGAAATTATATATGTGTCGTACATTTTTTTAATCTTTGAAGTGTGCATTCTCATTGCTAAATTCCTGATTCCGCCACTGGCCGACCGCAAAACCCGACTGGACTACAAACTATGCATGAGGATTGCATCACCATTTCTCACAGATTCTTGGTATGATTGCAGCCTCTCAGGTCCGTGTGAACTGAGAGCACCTGAACTTGCCAAAGCTCGATCTCTCTGCACAGCTCCCCGCAGATTTGGGTACCTGGCCCGGACAGCTTTATGGTTGCATTCTACAATAAGTGCTGGGGGATCGTTAAGGACGACCTCTCCTCCGCTATGCAGCAGATTTTCCATCTGAACAGCCAGGGCATAGTTAGCGTCAACAATGCACACATAGCGTTAATGCCCAAAAAGCAGGACCCCACAACGGCAGCTGACTAGACGCCAATCAGCTTTGTCTGTAAAAACACCTAATGGTAAATATGTTTGAGGAGGAGAATAGTTGCGCACACCCAGCAGGGTTGTGATGCTGCGTATTTATATACGGCAAAGATATTGCCGGATGGGCTACAGCTGTACCGGCAACAGCCCAAGGCTTACACGATTATGATTACAGACACCCAGCTGAATATCTAAACAAAATACAAGTTATCTCCAAATATACTAACCGATTACTTTCAACAGCATCCCTCAATCCATACTTAGTTAACTAAGATTGAGATTGTGCTTTAACAATGTAAACGGTCGATTGGCCAACTAGTTAGTGAAGATATCTGCAATCTGATTCTGGCATGAAATTGTCGGACCCCGTGCTTTGAATACCCGAAGCTCTCGTGTGTGTACCGTACTAGTCCCATGATCAGTGGCTAGTACATACATCCACAACTTTGGCATACACAATATACATACAACATGAAACAAATATGGTACTTAACTTAAACGATTGCGATCTATCAAAACCTATCAAAGGAGAAACACTCCTCCCTTTCTCCTCCTAAAAAACTCTAGCTGCCACCACACAAGCCCCCCTCTCCTCCCTTCCTCCTCGCCACCGCCATTGGCGACCGCCGGCGGGCCAGCGGCGGCGGTGGGGCTTCTTCTTATTGGTGGTGGCGCCTGATCTGCATCGCGCTCCCGACGCCTGACGTTTGTCCGCCGATTTCCAACGGTGTGAACTTTCGTCGGGGTTGGATCTGGGGCCCTTCTTCTCCAACTCGTCTTCGGGCGTGGCGATCCGGGGCCCTTCTCCATCGGCTTCTTTCGGCGGCGCGGCTTCATCGATGGCATGACAACGGAGATGGCGCGGTGCAGATCCAGATTTGGCGCAGTTGGTAGAGATCACGATGGCTCGGTGGCGGTGGCTTGTGCGGCACTCGACTCCTCCCTGGTGGACGGTTGTTAACCGACCGACGCGTGGGCTGCGGTGGACGTCGCCTTCCTTTGGTGCTGGCGGCAGTTGGCCGTTGGGGATGTTGCGAACGTCGTCTTGGCGATCTGGCCTTCATTGGTTGGATCGAGCGACGAGGTCGTGCTGTGGCGTAGTCTTGGAGCGCTGGTACCTTCGACTGGGGTGAAAACTCTTGATCTGGCCTTTGTTGGTTGGATCCGGTAACAATATCGACCTGAGCGGCGTTACCTTCTTGAAGGCATTGCTTTGGAGAACCGGTATCTGAGCTCCGGAGTGAAAACTCCTGATCTAACCTTCGCTGGTTGGATCCGGCGACGACGATGTGAGTTGTATCCCTTCTTGGAGGCATCGCTATGGAGACTAACCCATCATTACCTCTTTGCTGCGCAGCTGCTATTCGTATGTGGACGATCTCCTGGTTGGTTCTGGAGGCGGAGCTAGATGGTTTTTTTAGGCTAGCCTTTGTATAACAATTTGTTTGTCATTGTTGGCTTTTGGCTGTTTTTTGTTTTAAATTTTTAGTTGATGGTGGTGTAATGGCTGTGTGCATCCTTAGTTGGTGCAGAGGCCGGGAGTTGTACTTCCATTATCTAAAAAAACTTAAACGATTACATTACAGAGTATGATACACGGCCGACCGGCCAAATAAAACAACGAGTACTTGAAGTAGTGAATTAAATAGTGGAAGATAACATGAATATAAACCAAAAGTCCAGCGGTATGCCCATCCAAACCCTCAGGCAACCGACAAGGAATAAGACCTAGAAAGACCTGTCATCGAACCCTTCAGTACCAGGTGCAAAGAACGCGTCGTCCGGCATAGGCTCATCCTCTAACTCTGAACAACAATTTAAGCAAGATTGTATACATTGTGTACTCAGCAAGACTTATAGTGCATCATAAAGTTTATATATATATACATGGCTAACAAGGGATGAGGCTCTATGCTACAAGTTATTTTCAGCATTAAGTAAGTTTTATTTGCAATATCAATACATAGTACCTTGCAACGACAATTTAAAGAGCAGTTAAATAGATATTGAACAACAAGTAAGTACTTGAATAAATAACAAATCGCAACCCTCCTCGGCTGTGATCAATATCTTATTTCTAGCCACAAACATGGCACTCAACTCAAATATTAACAACAAAACCATTCCCTCATTTTCCAACAAGAACCATTTTGTGCAAAAACCAAGACTATACCCGATGGACCGCACCAAACATGCTCATGACTGTGAGCACGGCTATTTAAATAGATTTACAGTCTGCAGAGGTGTACAACTTTACCCACAGTACACGAATTCTCTAGTTTGTTTGGCATCCGTCCTAACCTTGCACTAGCCCGGCAATGAAAACTCTCACTCCGATCCGGGTACCTCCCATCAAAGTGAGGCATTAACCGTTGTGTCAAAAGGCTTTGGTCCCAATGCCTCGGTGCAGGGAGCCCCTTCGAGCAAGCCTACTCGGTCATGCCCGTACTACCGCGGCCTACCAACATGCAAGGCTAGTTTTTGATGACTTAATTAGCTAAGGCCGTCCCATACCAGCACATGTAGTTGTACACTTAGGCTTTAGATTAGGGGCACCGGTGTTCGGTCCTTAATTGATCCGAGCGAGGATCTCCCTCTATCTACTTGTGAGATACACCTCTCACACTTATCAGAATATAATATAACTCGTTCGCGTTACAAACTAAATTTTTTATTTTTATTTTTATACAAAATAACAAAGGTAAACCCCTCTGGACCATTATTTCAAAATCTTCTAAACTCATATTCAACATGTCATCCATTTTCCAAATTTGGTAAAACTAAAGCCCAGCTAAGCATTTGTGCGATATTCGCATTCGAAAAAAACCCCATTCGACATCATTTGTTGTCTAAACCATGCCCTAATGGCTACAACAACAAGGATATCAATATTTCAAGGGAGATGTTGCATCGAATAGGGCTATAACTACTGTTATCTCCAAATATAGCAATTTTAAGTAAACATATACGCATGCATAATAGATTTTACAAAAAGAAGTACAATAATTAAAATAGTAGGATCGACGTGGTCAAAGAAGGTGCTTGCCTTGCTCTAGTTTCTCTAAATAAGAGGATGGAGGATTGTTGTAAATTTTGCTCGAACAATCGACATCTAATCAAAAGAGCCGAAAGCAAATTAAATATAGAAAAATAGTTTCAACATCAACAAAATCCAAATCTTCTTGCATATTCAGATATAGCATGATTTTATATGAATTTATAAAAAGATTCATTTAATTTGGAGTTTATATGCAAAAATTATTAACAGTTCAATTTGCTTCAGTTTTGAAAATCCAGAAATTATTAAAAAGGACGTCGAAAGCGTATTCTCTGAGGATTACACTTTCCAACAGAGAAAGTGTATTTTCCTTTGAACTGAAAATGACTTTTCTCATTTTTTTGAATTTTATTAACTTACATGTGGGGCCTACTTGTGAGTGACTCATAGTTTTCTTTTCAGAATTTTTATTTATAAAACTGATGTGGTCCCACATGTCATAGACTTGTTATTTATTTACTAAATGATTAAACCTATTTTTTTAGTTTAATTATCCGACGACTGGGGTCTACATGTCAGTCTCTCGAGTTTAAAAGCGTGTCTTAAAACTGAGAATAGTGTGTGGTCCCACAAGTCAGTGACACATTTACTAAAAACGTTTGAAATTAGATTTTTGTCAACCTTTTCGGCTGGTCCCACCTATCATACACTTATTTACATTTAACCACTGTCATTTAGTGTCAAGCTAATACTCAACCGAGTGGGACCCACTGTTAGAGAGAGAAAGAAAGAAACGGTAGAGCTGCGCGGCCAAGCACCATGGTGAGCTCGTCGCCGGCGAATGGAGCGGCAACTCGAGCAAAATGGGTTCCTCTCTCAATGGCGATTCCACCGGGTGGTGGTGGAGGCTGAAGAGATGGACGGAGGTGGTGCTACGCCGGCGAGAAGCGGTGGAGTGCCTCGGATCTGAAATGGCTTTCGCGCATGGAGCAAATCGGCGACGAAAGGTGGTGCACATAGGCTTTAAGAGGTATCTACGATGCTAGAGGTAGAGGCTCGGGAACCAATGGTCACCAGAGCGGCGGTGACAATGCATCTTGCGGCGGCGCCATGGGTGTCCATGGTGAAGTCTATGCTACACTAGCTAATTTTTTGATGAAAACAGTAGGAGAGTCTCCTACTGCAAATAAATAAATATAAGGACCAACAATACAACAAAATAGGAAAAAAAAAGAGAGCTAAACAAAAAAACAGGAAAGAGGGAGTGGGGGTGAGGAGGAGCGAAGTAAAGGTGAAAGGAGAAAAAGGTAGAACAACTAGCCAAAATTGGATAGCCAATCCGAAAATAGCGGTTTGAAAGGTGGTCTAGCGCGTTGTATGACCAACGTGAATTCTGTTGTGAAGACTGCCCACCAGCCCAACAAGCTAGGTTCCATATTCTTGAAGATTCTATTATTTCTTATGATCCAAATCGCCCAAGCTGATAGCACTATGATTTCCACGAAGATACTTTGATTGTGCAAGTTCTTGAGATGATGAATGGCTTGATGAGTAGTTGATAGATTTGCATGCTGAGGGCAAACAAGATCCCAACATTGTTGTGAAAATGGGCAATTCCAGAAGAGGTGTTGTGCGGTTTCTTCATCTCCCTGGTCACATAGGATGCAATTGTAATCCTCTAGTGGGCACTTCTTGCGCTTAAGAAGGTTTCTGGTGTTGAGTCTGTCTTTGAGTAGCAGCCAGAAAAAACTTTGTGTCGTCTTTGACATTTACAAGCCCACAACCAATTGTAATAGTCCGGCGTCGTGTGGGTGCCCATGAGGTGCTTGTAGGATTTAGTCGACAAGTAGTGCGTTGAATTCCAAATGTAATGCCAAGTATCTTCTTGATCAGTGAGCTCCAATTCTTGCATGTTCTGTTGCATCTGTTGGAATTGCGTGAACGCTTGAGTTGACAACGGAAGATGGAAAAGAGAGGCCATTGAGTCCATTTGAAATGCGGCCGCTACCGAAAGAGTTTCAGACTTAGTAAACGAATACAATTCTGGGTACTTTTGGTAAAGTAGATTTTCATTCCACAGATCTTTCCAGAAGAATGTTGATCTTCCATTCCCTACCGAGCAGGTTGCGAGGCCCTTGTATTGAGGCAACATGTTGAGAATGTCCCGCCACCAAAATGATCCTTTACGCCTATTGATTGAAGGTAGTTGATTAAGATAATATGCTTCCCAAATCAGCTTCACCCAGGGCAAATCAGCATGGTTGAAGAACTTATGCAGATTTTTTAGGATTAACGCCTGATTTTGCATCCCTAGATTTAAAACTCCTAATCCCCCTTGCTTTTTTGGTTTACAGACTTCTTTCTAGGCGGCCAGTGATTTTCCTCAGGCATCTGTTGATGAGCTTCTCCATAGACAATTCTTGCGAATTCTATCAATCTGTTTGAGGAGTCCAGTAGGAAGTTTGAGCAGGCACATATAGAAAGTTGGTAATTGTGAGAAGACCGCGTTCACCAGAGTTAGTCTACCTCCAATGGAGAGGAAGGTTGCACAGCTTGTAACATCCCAATTTTGGGCTTGTGTTTCAAATGTAAGAAAATGAGTAGAAATTAAAACTTTTTCTTACATCATGTATTTCCTGTTGTGCCAAGCAATTCTTGTTCAAAGGATTATGGAATTACATTGTCACAAGTCCTTTTGATCCAAACCTTGGCATTCCAAAAACCATCTTGTCAAATCTTATGATCATCCTCTGAAAATATTTTCCTAAGTCTCTGTGGTGGTATGTGACCCTCGAAAAATTTCACAATTTTAGAAATTGTTTGAATATTTTAGAGGCGATCAAACTGTTTGACTCTCAGTCAAACATTAAAACAGAGCCTTGCAGAATTTTGGAGATTTATTCGCAGCATAAAACTCTCTGAGAATTTTACACAAGGTCAATGTCTCAGTCAGCAAGCTCTGTAAAAATTTCAGAATTTTTGGAGTTATTTTGCTACCCCAAATAAATCCTCAAAAGTCTCAGCTTAATTAAAACCTAAAAACCAAATTCACTATTCATTGGGTTCGAGTCGGACTCGAGTCCGAACCACTTGACTCGGTTGAACCACCTAACTGCACCAAGCCGCGGTTTAAAACGCGCGTGCAATCTCAGCCGTTGGATTCAGATCGCGTGGCCCACGTTCGTGTGAGCATTCGGACCCTCCGGTTACATTAACAAATTGGGACCGTTGGATCTCGATCCAACCGTCCAGATTCCTGAGGGCAACCGGACTGTCCGGCGAACTCGCTAAATCGTGACCGTCCATTTTTAATCCGACGGTCGTGGTTTATCTTCTCTGTTCTTCTTCCTCCTCGGCTTCTCCGGGCGCGCGGGCGTTCATGGCAGAGAGAAAGAGAGCATGGGGCTTGTGGTGTCACCTCAAGTTGCTTTACAACGCCTCTCTGCAATGCATTTAATGCGCAACAGGCTTTCTCCTCCATGGTCACCGTGCTCACTTGCTCCCATCATTTCGTGGTCTACAACCGGAGCATGAACCGAGCTCACCATGGGCTCATGTTCTTGCTCGAAACCCTAATTCCTTTCCTATAAATAGCCCCTCTAGGTCCTTCTGGTGTTCCTTTGCACCACACTTTGCTCTTCTCTGTGTTTGAGCTCAAGAACACCTCTCACCCTCAAAACACCATTGTTGGCCGTAGAGCTCTAATGGCGGCCTTGGTGTCCAGTGGTTCATCTTCAACATTTCTTGCACCCTTTTGAACTCCTCAACCTCCTTTATATTTCCCCTAACTTGATTTTGGGTTGCATTCACAGGAATCACTCAATTTTAAGTTTGAAGATTTTTGGTTGGTTTCACCCCCTTTCTTCTCCAGCTCCGTAAGTGATTCTTTTGCAATTACTTGCTTTTGGAGCCTCTTTGAGCTATAATGAAGTCGTGGTGATAATTTGGTTCCACTCATTTTGCTCGAACCTCGTCTTCCACTTCATCTTCTTGACTCGGTGGACTTCATCGTGTTCAAGTCTTCCCCCATCTTTGAAGCTCCTCTCGGATAAGGTAGCTTCTATATAGCCCTAGAAGTCATGGCACCCGCATCCTAGGTCCGCAGTGAGCTTTTCGCTATTTTCGTGTTTAGCGTAGGGTTCCGTTTCGTTTCCGGCTAGCCGGCGTTCTAGTCCCTCGCCGCCGGCGAGAATGATACCATTAGGTTCGTATTGTTATTGCGAATCCATTTTGGGTCTTGTTGGCGCCGCCGAGACCGAGTCGCCGGCGACAAGCCGTCAAAGCCACTCGGGTTTCTTGGGTTGAGAAGCTCGTTTCGTCATCGATTAGGGCACATTAATTGCTAATCATTAGTTGTTAATTGTGTCTTAATCATTATTGTTGAGCCAGCGACTAGTGGGCCCAACATCCTTTAATCACTCTCGGTTCAATCACGCACCGTTCGACATCATTAATGCTTAATCATTGATTAATAAAAATGTCGGCACTTAATCTGTCGGAAACCTTCTGCGGTCGCCGACAAGTGGGCCCGATACATCGCGCGTGGGTTAAATCGTTGCGGTCGTGACTCATAGTCAGCGACATGCGGTCCCACTCGTTAGTACCTCTTTTGAACTTGATCTATAGCGCCGTCCATCTTGCGATCTGCGCCCGGATCTTATATGCATTCGGACCATCCGTTCCCTCATCATCTGGGACGTCCATCTCGTGATCTCGCGGTGAGATCATGTGTGCAATCGGACCTTCCGTTAGATTTGGGTTACGAGCCGTTCATCTTTAGATCTGCGGTCGTGGTTAAATCGAGGCAACGCATCGTCCGGTTGCATACACTCGTGTGAGCCGTTGGATCTTGATCCAACGGTGGGTTTCAATGGGTTTCACGCATGCGCTATTTTGTGTAGCGTGAGCCGTAGGATGTTAGATCAAGGGTTGAGGTTGTCCACGTCATTTTCTTTTTATTGGGTTGTTCTGTATTTGGTAAGTATTTGTTTAACAACCGAAAATGATATAAAATTTTAGAAACTCATAACTAATTCATTTTAATCGCTTTTGGATAATTCCAACGGTATTAAATCATGTTATTATTCTAGTTTATATTAAAAATGGATTTAAGCGTGTTCGATGGCGAAAAATTGTATAACTAGGAATAACTTGGTTTCTGTCATTTTGAATATTCCAGAAAATGAATAAAACTTTAGAAAATGCATATCTTGCTCTGAGTATGTCCAAAATGAATGAGTCCAACTTTGATAAATTTTTTATTAACCCAAAGTTAATATAAAAATGATGGTAAGTCCAAGATTGCAACAGAAACCTTGATTAATGATTTAGTACCTATTTTCAGCATTTAGAAAATTCTGGAAGACTTATAAAGTGCACAAGTAATTCTCTGTAAATGCAAAATATATATGATAAATCCTAGAAAACCCCTCTGTTGGTATACTTCATTGTAAAATTAGTGTTGAACATATTTATGCTCCTGGATAGTGCATTATGCTAAATTTTGCATCTTAGAAAAATCATAGCTAAATCATTTTAACTCCAAATTGACCTGAAATTTATATGGGTTACCTCTATACCAGAGGTAGCTACCATAAAAATTTCAGCTTCAAAATCTTTCTAGAAAATATTTTTGCTCAAGTATAATTATGGTAGAAAATGGGTTTTAGGTAATATCTTTTGCACCACAAATCCAAATTAGGTTTTCCAGTTTCTATGTCTTGGTATATTCGTATTTCACCTTGTGTATAAGTTTCACGCATTTGGATAATTGTTGCTTGCTCATTGGTTTATTTGTGGCTCGTCTTATTGATTGTTCTTGGTTCTTTTGCCTCTCGCTTAGGATTCGACATTTGCGGTAATTAGAGCGATCCTCATAACGCTTGAGCAACGACAAGAAGGCAAGCGGTTGATCATGTTAATCCCATTATTTTAAGTATTTATGTTGATTACAAATTCTATGTATGCATTGCTACTTTGTTTTAATAGTTGGCCTAGTAGATGCATTTCCTTAGCAAATGATTGTTCTCTACTACCATGAGCCTAGGTTACTTGTCAGTGATTTAGAGTTCGTGGATGAGCTCTTGTCACTTAGTAGTTGCGAATCAATTGCTTAGCCATGCTTAGTTTCGGTAGAAATGGGCGGTTATCGACTTGTCGATAACCTTGATCACTAAAACTTATTATGATTATGATTTCCACCTTGTGCCATGTCTATTTATGAAAACTAAAACTGAAAACAAAATGATTTAGACTTGGGCACAATGGTATGATGGTGTGATTCTTGGTGTGATCGGAATGGTGCCCGGTCAACAAGGACCGAACATCTTGTTACACTAAACCAAGCATTTTAGCGTGCTAACCACATTAGAGGTATGGGACCTCTCTTGACTTAGTACTTTGGCGTGTATTGGCTCCAGTCGCAGGAGGTCGCAGGAGGATGGTGTTGGGAGCATTGTAGTGTCGAAAGACTTCACCGTGATGGGATTTGTCGTCTTCGACTTGCAATGTAGCGTATGGTGTTTCTACCCATACGAGCGGCTCGTGGTTGATACACAATATTGGAAAAAGTCTCGTAGGACTTAGCCGTGCCAGCATACCTTCGGAAGTGTGCTTTGTGGCTTAAAGGCGGTCTGAAGTGTGGGTACATTGGTACACCCTGCGCAGGTTAAAACTATTCGAATAGCCTCGCCCTAGGTTATGGACACGCTTGGCAAGGTCTTTCAAGAGTTAGACTACAACCTTTTAAATTAAAACTTGATGGGTGGTACGAATCGGGGATTCGTGCTATGTTGTGGTGGCTATTGGGATAGTCACTTCCAGGTGGTTACTTGTATGTATCTTTACTTACTGTTACTTTGATAACAAAACAGATTTGCAAACTTGCTTTTGAAATATATTACATTATTGCAAATAAAGTTGGCTTCATGCAAAATGAGACATACAACCTCCACCTAAATAAGCTTGCATGTAGTTTATGAATAGGTCTGCTATTCCACACGTCAGTCTTGCGGGTACAAAGACAATCTTTGTACTCAGTTGCTACGCTTAATTGTTTTGTTGCAGAGGAAGAAGGTGAGCCTGAAGGGCCTCACTTTTGTGAGCTGTGTTGTGGTAGCTTGCGGGGCGACTAGCTTTTTGCTTCCGCTGTCATTCTTGTATATTGTTCTATTTGGCCGGTCGGCTCTCTTTTGTAATAACTTTACTTTATGTATGTTGTTGTTGAACTTAGTGCTGCTTGTTGTATGGAAATGATGTGTAATTTTGTGATGATGTGCATATGTTGCAATTCTGGGAAACATATGCCCATCGAGGCTTAGAATGTTTAATTAGTAATGCTATAACCAATTGGAGGTTAAGTGTTACTAGTTAAATATTCCGGGTCCTCACACAGCTGTCAAGCCTTCTATCGACTTTCTGAATGAGTGGGAAGAAGTCTGATAATTTTGGTTTTGACGTTCCAAGAGGGAGTCCCAAATAAGTGAACGGAAGTGAGCCCAGTTGACAACCAAATGTACGAGAAAGGATTTCCATCTTGTCCATGCAGACGTTAATTGGGATCATGGATGATTTGTGAAAATTGACCTTGAGTCCAGTGGAGTCCGCAAAAGTGTTAAGAATCCCTTTGAGTAAGAAAAGTTGTTTCGCGCAGGCCTGCATTATAATGAGCGTATCATCTGCGTATTGGACCACCGGGAAGTCCAAGCAAGCTTGGTAATTCACCGGGGGAGTCATAAGACCTTGGCTCATAGCTCTGTTAAGTAATGTTTGAAGTAGACCGGTTGCCAAAACAAAAAAATAGAAGTAGGGATAGCCGGTCTCCCTATCTGACGCCCCTTTTGCAATGAAGTAGTTTCCCCAGCACTCCATTGAGTAAGACCGATGAGGTTCCAGGGGACTACTAGAAACTCACCAAGGTCCTTGATAACATTGGGGAATGGCTGGAGTAGCTTGGCGACGTGGAGCAGTAGTGGCGCAAAGGAGGCTCACGGCATGGCATGCTACTATGATGGAGATGCTACAAGGAGGTGTGCATTAGCTAGCATACACGCTGAGGATGGTAAGGATAAAAGGAATCGACTGGTGACTCACCGAGGTGACAGTAGTCGGTGAAAATGGTTGTGGCAGTCGGATTCGGGGAAGAGCTCTATTCGGTGATCCCCTGAGCTTGGGTCCACATTAAGCAAGGAAGGAGCATTAGTGGAGTATGGAACGCGATATGATGCGGTCAAGTAAGGTTCAAGTTCACCATAGTGCCGGGAACGCGAAGGTCTGAAATAGGGTGTGCACCGGAGGTAAAGAAGATGATGGTGCGATCACGCTACGGGGTTCCCGGAGCTACATCAAGCAAAGAAGGAGTATCAGTGAGGTAAGGGACACATGGTGACATAGGTGGCGAGGGCAAGGAAGCTCACCAGAGCAAATGGTAGTGTGAGGTGTGAGGACCCGGAATATTTAACTAGTAACACTTAACCTCCAAATGGTTCTAGCATTACTAATTAAACATTCTAAGCATCGATGGACATATGTTTCCCAGAATTGCAGCATATGCACATCATCACAAAATTACACATCATTTCCATACAACATACATTAACAAGTCTAGTAAATGACATAGATAAAGTAAGTTATTACAAAAGAGAGCCGACCGGCCAAATAGAACAATATACAAGAATAACAGCGGAAGCAAAAGCTGCCATAAGATGGCTAGAACAAAATTCGACCGGTTAGCCACACCACCTACAAGGCAACCGACTGGGCCGCCAAGCTAGACGCCTCAAGCTACCACAAAGACAACTCACGAAGTGAGGCCCTCAAGCTCACCTTCTTCCTCTGCAACAATTACATTTAAGCAAGATAACTGAGTACACAAGGTACTCGCAAGACTGACGTGTGGAATAGCAGACCTATTCATAAACTACATGCAAGCTTATTTAGGTTGAGGTGGTATGTCGCATTTTGCATAAAGCCAACTTTATTTGCAATAATGTAATACATTTAAAAGCAAGTTTGCAATTCTGTTTTGTTGTCAAAATAACTGGAAGTGACTATCCCAATAGCCACCACAACATAGCACGAATCCATGATTCGTACCACCCATCAAGTTTTAATTAAAAGGTTGTAGTCTAACTCTTGAAAGACCTTGCCAAGCGTGTCCATAACCTAGGACGAGGCTATTCGAATAGTTTTACCCTGCAGGGGTGTACCAATGTACCCACACTTTAGACCGCCTTTAAGCCACAAAGCACACTGCCGAAGGTATGCCGGCACGGCTAAGTCCTACGAGACGCTTTCCAATATTGTGCATTGACTACGAGCCGCTCGTATGGATAGAAACCCATACGCTACATTGCAAGCCGAAGACAACAAATTCCATCACGGGTGAAGTCTTTCAACACTACAATGCTCTCAACACCATCCCTCCCGCGACTCCTGCGACACCCGGCCAATACACGCCAAAATACTAAGTCAAGAGAGGTCCCATACCCTCTAGTGTGGTTAGCACGCACAAATGCTTGGTTTAGTGTAACAAGATGTTCGGTCCTTATTGACCTGCACCATTCCACCACACCCAAAATCACACCATCTTACCATTGTGCCCAAGTCTAAATCATTTTATTTTCAGTTTTAGTTTTCATAAGTAGACATGGCACAAGGCTGAAATCATAAATCATAATAAGTTTTATATGATCAAGGTTATCGACAAGTCGATAACCGCCCATTTCTACCGAAGCTAAGCATGGCTAAGCAATTAATTCGCAAACTACTAAGTGACAAGAGCTCATCCACGAACTCTAAATCACAGCAATGCCTAGGCTCATGGTAGTAGAGGATAATCATTTGCTAAGGAAATGCATCTACTAGGCCAATGACGATTTATAGTTTAACACAAAGTAGCAATGCATACATAGAAGTTGTAATCAACATAAATACTTAAAATACTGGGATTAACATGATCAAACTTCTTGCCTTGCTGGGATTGGTCTTGCTGCAGAGGGGAGTGCTCAGGTTCAAAGTTTTCTTTGGAACCTAACGCGAAAAGGCGATAAAAACTGATAAGAACGAAGAACACCAAAAGGAACTCAACAGCAAAAAACAACCAAAACCCATAAAATTTCTACAGCAGCTAGGGGCTGATTTTAGACAATTTTAGAAACAAGAATCACTTCATTTGGACTTAGCATGAAAAAGTTATGCAGTAAACAATTTCTCTCAACCTGAAAAATCATAATTAAATTAATTTCGGTTACTGTTTATGGCGAAAATTTCTAGAATAATCTGGAATTTGAAATTTTTATGGTAGGTAGATATGGTTATCCTAACAACAGCAAAACTGAGTTTGCACAATTTGGAGTTGAAATGAATTAGTTATGATTTTTCTAAGTTCTAAAACTAGTGAATCATTAATTTCAGTGGCAAGGATCATACGAAGACCTATTCTATATTACAGTACACTCCTAGTGGGATTTAACAAAACTTAGTTTGTTCAGTTTGGAATAACAGAGAATAAGTTATGCATGTTACAAATTTTCAATGAATTTCTAAGCCACTATTTTCACTAAACAAGATCATGCGCTTTCTATCATTTTCTGCTACATAACAAAGGTTTAAATTCATTCTCAGATTAAAGTTCAGACTATAACAAAGCTACAACAACTGGAATCATTGAAAAAGGAGTTAAAATGACAAAGGTATGCACTTTCGAAATTTGAAACAATAAAAGACTTAGAAAAATCGAGCTCTCGGGAGGTCCAATTGAACTGAAAGACAAAGGAGAGGTCGTGGGCAGTCGATCCTTCATCGCACGGCCACGGACCTCGAAGCACAGCGCACAAAAGACCTCCTCCCGCAATGGGGAGGTCTGGACCGTTGAGATCTGATCCAACGGCCACGACCAGTGCATGCACAGCGCACACAAGGGAGGTCCTCGCGCCTAACGGAGGTCGTGACCGTCAGATCGAGATCTGGCGGTCCCGAGCACTAGGGGAGGTCCTAAGGCTTTAAATATGAGGAAGGAGGTCTAGCCCGTTAGATCTCAATCTAACGGTTTAGACCAGAGGAGGAGGTCCTAAAGCTACGGATCTAAAGCATGAGGTCCTAGATGGTCAAGATCTCTAGAGGGAGGTCTTGATCGGCTGGGATTAACACGAGGAGGTCTTGGATGGCCAAGATCTACTCGGGGAGGTCCTAAGGGATAGGGTTTTAATCGGAGGAGATCTGGACGGCTCAGATTAGGCCTAGGGAGGTCCTGAACGGTCCAGATCAATGCGGAGGGAGGTCCGAAGGCTAAGGGTTTTACAAAAGGGATCTAACGCTCAGATCTAAATCCGGGGAGGTCGTGAACGGCTAGGATTGAGCCTAAAAGATCCTGAGCGGGTTGTCTTTGTAAAAGACTAGGGGTGGCTTTTTACAAAGAGGACCCCAAGGGTGGTCTTTGCAAAATGACCAAGGGAGGTCTTTTGCGCACGGGAAATGATCTAAACGGCTAGGATTTAACCAGGGTGGTCCTAGACGGCTAGGATCGACACTAGGGAGGTCCTGGCACTTAGAATTTACACGGAACACCCTCTACGGTACAGATTTGACTTGGAGGTGATCTAAACGGCTGAGATAATACTAGGGGGAGGTCCTGAGGAGGGAGGTCTTTGCGGACGTGCGAAAAGAGGTCCGACGGCTAAGATCAAACCCAGAGAGGTCTTAAACGGCCAGATCATCACTGGGAGGTCGAGCGGGGAGGTCTGGGTGGGGTTTTGCCGTACGACAACAGGAGGAGGAGGCCCACTCGCAGCGAGAGGCCTCCGCGATTCCGACAGCCAATCATTGGCTACAGGGGCTGTCCGAATCTTACGCGACAAAAGCCTGAGCGCCAAAACGAGCTCACCGCCGGCGATGGGGAGCTCGCCGGCGAGAACCAAGGACACGACTGAGATCCAAATAACGCCAAGAATCTAAAGGGCATGCTCTCGACGGCAGCGACGGCCTTGAACGCTGGCGAGCCGGAGATAGGCTAGGAGTGCAAAATGGCAAAACTACGAAAACCAACCGAGCTCTACGACGACTAGACAAAAGCAAAGACCAAGCTAAGAAAAGGGCACCGAGGGCGTAGAGGGAACCAGGAGGTCTGAGGAGCTTGGAGAAGGGGCGACAAGTCCGCGATGAAGAGCTTGGCTGGAGAGGAAGAAGAAGATGGCCTCGACTCAAAAGCTACCTCCCAACCTCGTTCACCTCGCAATGTGAACCAAACCAAGTTAGAGCAAGCTTGAGTTGAGGAGATCAAGATGACAAGTGAAGAAGGCCAGAAGTTGCGGGACCACTCGAGCTCGAGCTTGGCAGGGAGCTCCAAAGCCTAGCAATGGTGGCGAGAGGGTGGGGCTCTCGGGTGCTTGAGTTTGAGGACCACTCACACCGAGGAGCCAAGCACAACACGTAACTAAGAAAGAAAAGGAGAAGGGGGGTCTCGTGCTATTCATAGCACGAAAGCTGGCAATGGCATGGGCAAGTTCACGTGAACAATGTCCATGCCCACGCCAAAGCACGCTTTGGTAGGTAGGGGCAGCAGGGGTGGAGACTTTGGAGGTTAAAGCCGATCGGCATTAAATGCATGGCAAAGAAAAGAGCCGTTGACAAGAAGCAAAAGGTGACATCTCACCGCCCTAACCGCCTGGTCCCGACATGTGCGTGCATGAAAATCATGACGACCCAACTCGAGGAGGTCTAGAGGAAGAGGGACAGGGTTGAGGGAGGTCCTGACGCCCACGATGCAATTGGGGTGGTCCCGACGCCCGCATCACCCGAGGTGGGAGGTCTTAGCGGATGAGGAGGTCCCGGGAGGTCGTGAGCAATGGATGAGAATCCAACGGCTGACCACCCACCACGACGCCGAGTGGCACGAGCCCGAGGAGGTCTAAGCTACCGCTCGACCGAGACCAAAAGTCGGGTCGACTGGTCGACTCGAGCCCAGTCCGACTCACCATAAATTTGAGTTTCACCGATCTGAAGTTGAGGATTTATTTGAGGTAGCAAACCCACTCCAAAATTTATGAAATTTTTACAGGAGCTTGCTAGCTGAGTTATTGACCTTGTGTAAATTTTGCAGAGGTTTTTGTGCTATACATTTTCCTCCAAAAATTCCACAAAGTGATCGCGAATCAATCGACTCGCTTTCGCCTCATTAATCGACTCGGGCGAAAACCGCGCCACCGCCTCTCGACTGGTTCAATGGGGTTCTGCATCTCCTCCCATACAAGGCCTCAAATGGTGTCATGCCAAGACTAGCCTGAAAGCTGTTGTTGTAGGAGAACTCAGCAAAAGGTAGGCACTTCTCCCACTTCTTCCCATAGGAAAGAACACAGGCACGGAGCATATCTTCCAACACTTGGTTGACTCTCTCCATTTGACCATCAGTTTGGGGATGAAAAGTCAGATCAAATGAAGGCGGGTCCCCATAGCCTCTTGCAGACTATGCCAAACCGAGAGGTAAAAAGCGCACCACGATCGGAAATAATCGTCTTCTGTACACCGTGAAGACTCACAATCCTCGAGACATAAAGTTCGCCAAAGGCCCCACACGGTCGAAGTTCTGACGGAAGGAAATGTGCCACTTTAGTCAACCCACAATCACGCACCCAAATAGCATCATTCCCTTGGACGAGCGGGCAACCCGGTGATGAAATCCATGCCCACGTAATCCCACTTCCACTCGCACCGCAAGGGTGAAGAAGGCTCGCTGACGCCGATGTTCGCCTTCACACGACAAAGACACGCCGCACTCCTGCAACTAACTTGGCAATCTCGCGCTTCATACGGGTCCACCGTAATCCTCGATTTAAGGTCCCGATACATCTTGGTAGCCCTGTGATGGATAGACAAAGGAGAGTCGCGGGCTTCGCGAGAATCAAATCCCGCAGCCCACGACCTTAGGAACCACAAGACGCCGCCTAAACCACACAACGCCATGCTCATCCTCTGAAAAGCACTTGGCTATCCCATCCTTGATGTTCTGCTTGATTTGACTCACACCAACATCTGTCTGCTGTGCGGCCTTGATTTGATCCACTAGGGTCGGCTGCACAACCAAGGAGGCAAGAGAACCGTGCTCGACCAAACCCAAATTGAGGCGCTGAAATTCTGAAATAAGGGTTGGTTGCTGCTCTTGGAGCATCAACATGTTGCAATACACCTTCCGATTGAGTGCATCCGCAACGACATTGGCCTTGCCCGGATGATACTGAATGCCCATATCATAATCTTTGATCAACTCCAACCATCTTCTTTGCCTGAGGTTCAGATCTGGCTGAGTGAACAAGTACTTCAAGCTCTTGTGGTCAGAATACACCTCACAACGGTTACCAATCAGATAATGCCGCCAAATCTTGAGTGCATGAACCACAACAGCTAACTCCAAGTCATGAGTAGGATAGTTGAGTTCATGAGGCCTCAACTGCCGCGATGCATAGGCCACTACCTTGCCCTCCTGCATAAGAACACAACCAAGACCCTGACGAGAAGCATCACAATAGATATCAAAACTCTTGTGAATATCAGGGAGAACAAGCATCGGGCTGAGGTCAACCGCTTCTTGAGTTCCCGAAACTCACATAACAAGCAAGAGACCACTCAAACTTCTTGTCTTTCTTGAGCAATTCAACATCGGCCGCAATCTTGGAGAAATTCTCGATAAAGCGGCGATAGTAGCCGCCAAACCAAGAAAATTCCGCACATCCGTGACCGACTTGGGCTGACCCCAAGATAGCACATCACCGACCTTGTTAGGATCCACACCACACCTCCCGCGGAAAGAACATGGCCCAAGAATGCCACTTCCTTCAACCGAACTCGCACTTGTCGAATTTCGTGATACACCGGTGCTCGCAGCCTTGCCCAACACAAGCTTAAGATGCTCAGCATGCTCTTCTTCGCTCTTGGAGTAGATAAGAATATCATGAATAAATACCACCACGAACCTATCCAGATACTCCATGAATACTGAGTTCATAAGGTTCATGAACAAAGCAGGAGCATTAGTTAGACCAAAAGACATGACGGTGTACTCGTAAAGACCATAACGAGTAGCAAAAGCCGTCTTCGGAATATCCTCGGCCCTGATTCTGACTTGATGATAGCCCAATCTCAAGTCAATCTTGGAGAACACCCGTGCTCCGGTCAACTGATCGAAAAGATCATCAATACGGGCAAGGGATACTTGTTCTTCACCGCCACCTCATTGCTTGACGGTAATCAACACACATGCGCAAGGTCTTGTCCTTCTTCTTCACAAAATAATCGACAACCCCAAGGAGATGATCTAGGACTAATGAAACCCTTCTCTTGCAGCTCACCTAGTTGCTTCTTCAGCTCCTCCAACTCATTGGGAGGCATACAATACGCCTCTTTGAAATAGGGGTGACCGGCAAGAACTCTATCACAAACCTGTGTCTCGAACGGGAGGCATTCCCGACAAATCTTCAGAAAGACATCCGCGGTCACACACAGTGGGACATCGCGAATCTCCACGCCGGCTTTGCTTCAAGGGCATAAAGATGTGGCCCTGCGGCCGCGGTGAAAACCCAACCTGCTCACCAAGGACCGTGAGAAAACCATCCTCCCGCACAATCGATTTGCCCCAAGTGTTGGGACAACCAATCCATGCCAAGAATCACATCCAAGCGCCGCCAATCGAGTAGGATAAGACTCGCCAAGAATCCCACCTTCGATGTGGATATGAATGTCCCGGCAGATTGGTCACTCTCATTTCCAACCCGAGAGCGAATAAGTAGTGGAACCCCAAAGGAACACAAAGGAGACCACTATCAACAAGAAACGACCTGAATAAAAGAATGCGAAGCCCGAGTCAAATAAAATCGTAGCAGTCGCAAATTGACAAGAAGCGCACCCAACACCACGCCGGGCGCCTCGTGCCTCCTCACCGAGATATGGTTGACTCGCCGCTCCCTGCCGTGGGTCTTCGTCGGTGGGTGACCACTCCTTGACCGCGCCCTCCATTAGGATGGGGGCCTCCAGCTTTCTTAGGGCAACTACCGCATAGTGGCCCTTGTTGTGGCGAGAAGCGGTGGACGCCGCGCTGGGTTGCGATGAGCAACCTGCCGCCGATCGAGGCGCACGTGATCGAATCGCGGCTCGCGGAGGACGTGGAGCTGGTGCCGAAGGCCTCGGCGGTGGTGAAGCAAAGGACGGCCACCGTGCAGCCCAACACGGGACGAACGAGGCCGCCTCGTGCGCATTGGGCCTCCCACTTGCGCTATGGACTCGCCAGCGCTCTCGCCTTGTGCTCGGCGACGATGGCCTTGTCCATCAAGGTCCGAAGTCGGGAAGTCCACAATAGAGAGCTTGTCCCGCAGCCTCAAACAAGCCCTCCATGAACTTCTCCTGCTTGGCCTCATCGCTGGTCACCTCGGCAGAGCGCACTCGCGATATGGTTGAACTCGTGGAGGTACTCAACACGCATTTGCGCCTGCTTGAGCACAAGGAACTCCTTCTTCTTCACTTCATCAGCCGGCAGGAACATGGGCCCGACGGAAAGCCGACCAACTCCTCCCACGACCACGTGTCCCGCAGTCGCATGGCGAGGAAGTTCTCCCACCATGAGAGTGCCGCACCCTCCAACCGATGGGATGCGGTGCGCCCGCCTCCTCTCCTCGGCATCGAGCAACGTTGAGCTTGCTCAACTAGACGCAGCCTACCGTCGCGCCCAAGGGATCCTCTGACCGAGAGAAGGCGGGAGGCTGCGTGCGAAGGAACTCCGCAAGTCCCCACGAGACCGATGGCCACCTCCTCCGATCCGAGGCACCAGAGGGAGTGGAGGTGTTCTCGCGATAACCTCCAACACCTCGCGTCCTCCGAATAGCCATGCTCGACCGCATGAGGACTTCCGCCATGGTCTGAGGAGGGGAAGCTCCTCTTCGGGACTACCCGGCTGGTTCCGGCCACTACGTGTCCCTCCTGCCATCCTGTTTCAATAAGACAAGTTAGCTACAAGCCTGAGATCAAGAGGCAAAGAAATCCAAACTCAATTAAAAAGGGCTCAAGAATAACCACCAAAAAGCACAAGACCATAAGTCACCAAATCAACTCCCCGAAACGACTAACCCGTATGGAAGAACGAGTAATCGTTTGAGAAGACCCAAAATTTCAGAACTAAATTCTAGCTCAAAACAGCCCAAAACCAAGGTATACCCACCTAATAGAGTATAGGCATTTAGCTAATTTCATATCACTTCTTACCCTTTTATTCCCACAAGTTTTAATTGAATTCACCTCTCATTTCCTACCTCCTATACTAATTACTAACTAGCTGTCCAAATTTCTTTCTCCAAGCTCTCATGGTTCTCCCAAAACCAATTTAATCGATAGTAGCTAATTTTGAAAGGAATAGAGGAACAAATTTTTCCAAAACTTGATCAAGAGTAAGGTGAGATGAGCAAGCTAAGACAGTAAGGAGTAAAATCAGAGAACTTACTTAAGTTTTGTAAACCTTTGAAAGTAAGTTTTCAAAATATCCTAGAAGCGACTGCTAGGGTTTTACGGTCAAGATGGCTCGATACCAACTTTGTGAGGACCTGCAATATTTAACTAGTAACACTTAACCTCCAAATGGTTCTAGCATTACTAATTAAACATTCTAAGTTCGATGGACATATGCTTCCTGCATTGCAGATATGCACATCATCACAAAATTATACATCATTTCCATACAACATACATTAATAAGTCTAGTAAAGGACATAGATAAAGTAAGTTATTACAAAAGAGAGCCGACCGGCCAAATAGAACAATAAACAAGAATAACAATAAAGCAAAAGGTGCCATAAGATGGCTAGAACAAAAGTCGACCTGTTAGCCACACCACCCACAAGGCAACCGATCGGCGTCAAGCTAGACGCCTCGCAAGCTACCACAAAGACAACTCACGTATGAGGCCCTCAAGCTCACCTTCTTCCTCTGCAACAATTACATTTAAGCAAGATAACTGAGTACACAAGGTACTCGCAAGACTGACGTGTGGAATAGCAGATCTATTCATAAACTACATGCAAGCTTATTTAGGTAGAGGTTGTATGTCGTATTTTGCATAAAGCCAACTTTATTTGCAATAATGTAATACATTTAAAAGCAAGTTTGCAATTGTTTTGTTGTCAAAATAACAAATAAATAAAGATACATACAAGTAACCACCGGAAGTGACTATCCCAATAGCCACCATTAACATAGCACTAATCCTCGATTCGCACTCACCCATCAAGTTTTAATTAAAAGGTTGTAGTCTAACTCTTGAAAGACCTTGCCAAGCGTGTCCATAACCTAGACAATGCTATTCGAATAGTTTTACCCTGCAGGTGTACCAATGTACCCACACTTGCATCGCTTTAAGCCACAAAGCACACCGCCGGCTGTATGCCGGCACGCTAAGTCCTACGAGACGCCAATATTGTGCATTGACTACGAGCCGCTCAGATGGATAGAAACCCATACGCTTACATTGCAAGTCGAAGACAACAAATCCCATCACGGGTGAAGTCTTTCTGACACTACAATGCTCCCAACACCATCCTCCCGCGACTCCTCGACCCGAGCCAATACACGCCAAAGTACTAAGTCAAGAGAGCTCCTATACCTCTAGTGTGGTTAGCACGCACAAATGCTTGGTTTAGTGTAACAAGATGTTCGGTCCTTGTTGACCCGGGCACCATTCCAGTCACACCCAAAATCACACCATCTTACCATTGTGCCCAAGTCTAAATCATTTTATTTTCAGTTTTAGTTTTCATAAGTAGACATGGCACAAGGCTGAAATCATAAATCATAATAAGTTTTATAGATCAAGGTTATCGACAAGTCGATAATCGCCATTTCTACCGGCTAAGCATGGCTAAGCAATTAATTCGCAAACTACTAAGTGACAAGAGCTCATCCACGAACTCTAAATCACAGCAATGCCTAGGCTCATGGTAGTAGAGGATAATCATTTGCTAAGGAAATGCATCTACTAGGCCAACTAACGACGATAGTTTAACACAAAGTAGCAATGCATACATAGAAGTTGTAATCAACATAAATACTTAAAATACTGGGATTAACATGATCAAATTGCTTGCCTTGCTGGGATTGGTCTTGCTGCAGAGGGGAGTGCTCAGGTTCAAAGTTTTCTTCGGAACCTAACGCGAAAAGGCGATAAAAACCGATAAGAACGAAGAACACCAAAAGGAACTCAACAGCAAAGAACAACCAAAACCCATGAAATTTATACAGCAGCTAGGGGCTGATTTTAGACAATTTTAGAAACAAGAATCACTTCATTTGGACTTAGCATAAAGAAGTTATGCCCTAAACAATTTCTCTCAGCCTGAAAAATCATAATTAAATTAATTTCGTTATCATTCATGGCGAAAATTTCTAGAATGATCTGAACTTGAAATTTTTATGGTAGGTAGATATGGTTATCCTAACAACAGCAAAACTGAGTTTGCACAATTTGGAGTTGAAATGAAGTAGTTATGATTTTTCTAAGTTCTAAAACTAGTGAATCATTAATTTCATGGCAAGGATCATACGAAGACCTATTCTATATTACAAGACACTCCTAGTGGGTTTTAACAAAACTTAGTTTGCTCATCTGAATAACAGAGAATAAGTTATGCATGTTACAAATTTTCAATGAATTTCTAAGCCACTATTTTATCTAAACAAGATCATGCAGCTTCTATCATTTTCTCACATAATAAAGGTTTAAATTCATTCTCGATTAAAGTTCAGACTATAACAAAGCTACAAAGAATCGGAATCATTCAAAAGGAGTTAAAGTGACAAAGTTATGCACTTTTGAAATTTGAAACAATAAAAGACTTATAAAATTCGAGCTCTCGAGGTCCAATTGAACTGAAGACAAAGGAGAGGTCGGGTCGCCGATCCTTCATCGCACGCCACGGACCTCAAGCACAAGACACAAAAGACCTCCTCCCAAGATCGGGAGGTCCGGACCGTTGAGATCTGATCCAACGGCCACGACCGGTGCATGCACAACAAGACGCAAGGGAGGTCCTCGCGCTTAACGGAGGTCGTGGACTGCCGACGAGATCCGCGGTCCCGAGCACTAGGGGAGGTCCTAAGGCTTTAAATTGAGGAAGGAGGTTCAGCCCGTTAGATCTCAATCTAACGGTTTAGACCGAGGAGGAGGTCCTAAAGCTACGGATCTAAAGGATGAGGTCCTAGACGGTCAAGATCTCTAGAGGAGGTCTTGATCGGTCGATTAACACGAGGAGGTCTTGATGGCCAAGATCTACTCGGGAGGTCCTAAGGGATAGGGTTTTAATCGGAGGAGATCCGGACGGCTCAGACAGGCCTAGGAGGTCCCGAACGGTCCAGGATCAATGCGGAGGAGGTCCAAGGCTAAGGGTTTTACAAAAGGGATCTAACGCCGATCTAAACCGGAGGTCGTGGAACGGCAGGATTGAGCCTAAAAGATCCTGAGCGGGTTGTCTTTGTAAAAGACTAGGGGTGGCTTTTTACAAAGAGGACCCCAAGGGTGGTCTTTGCAAAATGACCAAGGGAGGTCTTTTGCGCACGGGAAAAGATCTAAACGGCTAGGATTTAACCAGGGTGGTCCTAGACGGCTAAGATCGACACTAGGGAGGTCCTGGCACTTAGAATTTACACGGAACACCCTCTACGGTACAGATTTGACTTGGAGGTGATCTAAACGGCTGAGATAATACTAGTGGGAGGTCCTGAGGAGGGAGGTCTTTGCGGACATGCGAAAAGAGGTCCGACGGCTAAGATAAAACCCAGAGAGGTCTTAAACAGCCAGATCATCCCTGGAAGGTCGAGCGGGGAGGTCTGGGTGGGGTTTTGCCGTACGACAACAGGAGGAGGAGGCCCACTCGCAGCGAGAGACCTCCGCGATTCCGACAGCCAATCATTGGCTACAGGGGTTGTCCGAATCTTACGCGACAAAAGTCCGAGCGCCAAAACAAGCTCACCACCGGCGATGGGGAGCTCGCCGGCGAGAACCACGGACACGACTGAGTTCCAAATAACGCCAAGAATCTAAAGGGCGTGCTCTCGACGGCGGCAACGGCCTTGAACGCCGGCGAGCCGGTGTAACATCCCAAAGTTATGTTCCCAAAATAAATTAAAATAAATTATTGTTCTAATTGGATTTTCTGATAATTTGCCAGAGTTTGATTACCTGATTTGAATCTCTAAAGTTTTGAAGGTCAAATTTAAAATTTATTTGAAGTTAGTGAAGTTTTATTGGATTTAAATTAAAAAATAAAAATTTACTTAATTTCTAGAATTTTGTGAGTTTTTAAAAGCTTTTTCCTAAGTATTTTCAAGCCAAAATAATTTATTTGCAAAATTAAAAGCCAACTTAAAGTTGGAACTATTTTATTTAAGTCCAAAATAACTCTAGGAATTTCAGAATTTTTCTAGAATTTTTGGAGTTAAATTGCTATTTTCCAAAGCCTAAATGAATTATCCGGATTAAATTAATAGAAAATCAATTTAAAACCCTAAACGGCTTTTGGTCCGAAACCTCCGTAGCCCACTCCTATTTCCCCACCGCCGGCCCATTCTCCGCCGCCGCCCATCTTCACCGCCCGCGCCCCTCTCTCTCGCCTCGCCCCCACCGCCCGATCGCCATCCGACGACCACCATTACCCCACGCCTGCTTTTCCCGCACTGCTGATGCGATCCAACGGCCGCGACTCGCCTTCCCGCGCGCTCTCCTTCTTCCACCGCCCGCGCCGCGCTCGCCATTACCGCGTCCCTAAGCTTCTCCTCCGCTGCTTTTTCCCCGCTCTCGCCATCAAGGGCATTAACACCCCACGCCTTGCCGCCTCCACTCGCCCATGATCTTCTTTTATTCGCGCCGGTTTGCCGCTTTTGCCCGCGAGCACTAATCGCCGCCGCCGCACCACCCGCAAGACGAACTCCGACCTCCGCCTCCTCGTTCTATAAAAGCACGCCACGTGCGCACCGCCCTCCTCATCCCAACACCGCCACCCTCTTTCTCTCTCGCCATCTCGCCGGATTATAAGTTTTGTCGCCGACGGCCGCATGCACTTCGCCGCCTAACTCCGTCACCGCGCCGCCGCGCCCACTCCGACCACGCCACCGCATCGCCACGCCGCCGCCTACCCGATGCTCGCTTACTACGCCCGAGCACCACCGAGTCCGCCGCCGCCGTTGAACTCAAACACGCCGCCGCTTAACACGCCGCCGCCGGCGAACCTTCGCCTCGAGCGCCGCGGTGGTATGCCCGAGACCTCGCGATCTCTTCTCTCTTTGGTGCCTTTGCGGATGCCGCCGCCGCAAACGCCGGCGAGCCGCGGACCGGAACACCGCGGACTGCGCCGACGTGGCCCAAATGACATGGTCGCCACATCACGCCACCATGATGCCACCTCGCCACCACGCCGCCAACTTCGCCTACGTGGCCGCCACACATGCACGCACTCCGCCACCTCACCTCACCGTCCACATCAACCGTGGACTTAGTCCATGTGAGTCGGAGACCGACATGTGGGTCCCACATGTTGGAATTTCTTTAATTCTTTAAAATTAAAATCACTCACGACGCCATGCTGACGCAATAAAGCCTATTTCCTTTAGAAAATAATTCGAAAATCAATAAAATCTGATTTTAGGGTTTAATTAGATTTAAAACTTCCTGGTTCGTTCTCCTCATACGAACTCCGATTTCGCCCATTCAAATTTCTATATTCCTATAAAATCAAGATCTAGTTATCTAAACCAAAATCATTTGATTTTGGGTTCATTTGACCTGCAATTCCTTTAAACCCTAGTTTATCATTCCATGTATTCCCAATCTTCTAAAATTCATATCTTTTTGCATCCAAACTCCGATTTGGGTGATTCAAGTTGCAAAATCTTTATAAAATTATAATCTAGCCATTTACACTAAAATTATTCAATTTGGAGTTTATTTGAATTGTTATTTGAATTTAGTTTGAATTTGACTTATTTTCACGTTAGATTTCGACGACTTTCTTGAGAATCGATTTTGACACCGATCAAGAGCAACATAAGAGGATTGATTTTGACTGTGGATCATCAACGACTTCGAGAATCGATTTCATCAAGAGCAACATAAGAGGATTGATTTTGACCGTATGATCATCGTGATCGTACACTTGGACTACCTAAAGATAGTACTTGTGAGTACTAGGTGACTGTTAAGAAAACAACGCCACCTCAACACCGTAAGTTCTCATAAGGTGATCTGTTAAGAAAACAACGCCACCTCATCAAGCGAGGCAAGTTATACCTTGATCATATTCATCGATACTATTTTAAATTATTTATATTCTGCTTTAAATCATTCTCGCATGCTTATTTATATTCAATAGTTTAAATCCTGCTTTAAATTCATAGTTATACCTAAAATCCTTTGCATGGCCAATGTTGATATGGAATGAAACACATTGTCACCCTAGATCAAACTCCGTTGATACGATAGTATAAACTAGGATCATTTAAACGATTGCTTAGCCATGCTTTTAGACTAAACTTGTTTTGGGAATTTCAACCATCAATCAATTATTGATTAAATTGTACCCTTGGCATTTGTGTGTCATGGGAGTTTTACAAATGACTTGGAAAACAAAATAAAATGATGGTTTGGACTTGGGCATAATGGATGATTGGTGGTGCGAGTTCATGCACGGGCTTAATTTGGTCGAGTTAAGTCCCATGGGTTTTATTGGAAAGTTGCCCAAGTCGCTTAAGGACCGGTCTTCGAGCGCATGATGCTACGCCAACCGTACTCACCACATGTCTCGTGATGGGCGGGACTTGGCTAAATAATTTGCAATGTTCCACCATAGTCGCCTCCTGCGATGTATTGGGTAGTCATGTTACGACTTATATTAATCCCACTTAGCGCAAGAGGGGGCCCGAATCCGAGGTCTTTATTCCAAAGGAGGTGGCGAAACCTTAGCGAGGGTAACTACGGTGGAATGGCGCTTGTAAAGGCCTCGACACGCACTTCAGACCGCTTACCAAAGGTAGTGAGCGGTGGCATAGATATATGCTTGACAAACTAGAGAAGTCTTGTCATGTGGGTAAAGCTGCACAACCTCTGCAGAGTGTAAAACTATTCGAATAGCCGTGTCCGCTGTTATGGACATGCTAGCGTAACTACTCAAAGTTAGACTTTGGTTTTGTTTGAAAACAAACTTCTTCAAAACCGTTTATCCAATTGGGAATTAGGCAAACAGACCATGTGATAGGAGGATATCCTTCACCATTCATGTGTGAACGTTATCCGACTATAAAATTGAGAATTTTATAAACTTTAGTTATAGAATAATCGCTTTGAATCTAGTACCAAGATTTAAAGAAAATATCGCTTTATGCAAATAACTTTATAAGCCATCCTTTGTTACATCCATATATGCATGTCATTCATATTTGATCTGGTGTAACTTATGAGCACGGAAGTTGTGCTCATTCTTGCTTATGCAAACAAAATTTCAGAGGAAAAGGACTTTGCTACCGATGTGGATCTCGACGACTAGGCCGCTTCCCGATCGATTGCTCGTAGTGCATTGTCGACCCTACTACTTCTTCGCCTTCCGCCGTGTTTATTTTATTGTTGGCCTCAGAACCTCTTTTGTAATCAACTCATTGTTATTAATAAAGTTGTGATATGAATTTGTTATCATTTCGCATCAGGTGAGCTAGCCACTGATCATGGGACTAGTTCGCTTATGCACAGAGGATCCGTGTATTAATACCCGGTTCGACAAAGTGGTATCGAGCCATATCGATCGTGAGGTCGTGACCTAGTTAGAATGGCCGTTAGTAGAATACTTCAAAACTTATTTTATATAATAAGAAAAATAAGTTGTTCTCTTCTCATCTTGGTCATCTATCTATAGCTTCTCATAGAGATTCTTTCTCTCCTAATTTTTCTTCACCATTTTATAAGTTAAATGGATCATCTTTTCCTTGAAAATTTCTATAGATGGTCAACACGCCCTTCCCATCGCGCTCAAGACTACAAGACATGGAACCTTCCATAAAGCATCGCCATGTAAGATATACCAAGATCGCTTTAACAAACAAGCCATATAGCTTAAGTTTGTCCGCACTCATTCTCGTGTACTCGAGTCGCTTCACCAGATTAAGAATCTCGATCGATAGAACGTTTTGCAAAGTTGTTCAAAAGCTTTTTCAGCTTGGTTCTTTCGCTTGAGAGTTTTGTTTCGCTTCTATTCCTTAGTTCCTCATATTTGTCTCTTCCCTATCCTTTGTTCTCCTTTTCTAAATCTTTGGAATAACCTACAGATGAAGAACACCCGCTGCTCTAAGATGATAGTAACACCAAAGAAGGATATCCCCGTCAAGGCAACCCGCAACTAATAGCGTAACCCTTCGAATATGAACAAGTTTTTCATCACCTGCACTCAATTAATGCAATGCTTGATGCAACAAATGAGAAGCAACAATGTCGCCTCACCAGCATCCTACAACACAAGAACAACGTGATCGCACTAAGTGTTCCAAGAGGAAGATGGTGGATCAAGAACAACATGATGCAAGAAACCTCAAGGCTCGTGTGATTCAACCCCAACCCAACCAAGCACCAACGACGCATCAGATCCAAAACTCCGTGATCGCACCACATCCACCAATGCGCACGCCCGCAACATCAAGGATGGCCAATTTCGTGAGAACAAAACATCAAAGGCGTGAATACAATGCTTTGCTTGTCGATATGGGACATTATGCCAATCAATGCCCAAAAGGACGCTTAGCACTCACCCCGACAAAGATTCCGTAGTCGCTCGACGCAACAATAACACCGGCAGGAAGAAAAGCCAACGCGAGAATTATGTCGCAAGTACAAGAGTACGTAAGTTTGGGCTTACCAATACCCCAAGATGAAGCAAAGAACCATCAAGCTAGCCCTAGCACCTCCAAGTTATCCGCCAAGGGCAACATCGTAAGAAGTTTTTTCTATTGCAAATGTCACTTGTTTTCATCGCAAGAGAAAGGACATTATGCCCACAATCGCCCAAAGAAACAATGTGTCGCAACTCAAGCTCCAGAGGGAAATCATTCAATCAACCAAGAAGCCGCAAAATTCTGGACAAGGGTATCCGTACATTGTCACAATTCATCGGATGATGAGTAGGATTCAATGACAACAAATCCATTGAGAACCGTGTCCCGCTTTTCTTTCTAGTTACCCGAATCTCGGGGACGAGATTCCTTTTAAGGGGGGTAGTTTGTAACATCCCAAAGTTATGTTACCAAAATAAATTAAAATAAAGTTATTGTTCTAATTGGATTTTCTGATAATTTGCCAGAGTTTGATTGCCTGATTTGAATCTCTAAAGTTTTGAAGGTCAAATTTAAAATTTATTTGAAGTTAGTGAAGTTTTATTGGATTTAAATTGAAAAATAAAAATTTACTTAATTTCTAGAATTTTCTGAGTTTTTAAAAGCTTTTTCCTAAGTATTTTCAAGCCAAAATAATTTATTTGCAAAATTAAAAGCCAACTTAAAGTTGGAACTATTTTATTTAAGTCCAAAATAACTCTAGGAATTTCTGTGAATTTTTCTAGAATTTTTGGAGTTAAATTGCTATTTTCCAAAGCCTAAATGAATTATCTGGATTAAATTAATAGAAAAATCAATTTAAAAACCCTAAACGGCTTTTGGGCCGAAACCTCCGCAGCCCACTCCTATTTCCCCACCGCTGGCCCATTCTCCGGTGCCCCGCCCATCTTCACCGCCGCGCGCTCCTCTCTCGCCTCGCATCCCCATCGCCTGACGCCATCCGACGCCACCATTACCCCACGCCTCCGCTTTTCTCCGCACTGTTGATGCAGATCCAACGGCCGCGACTCGCCTTCCCCGCGCATCTCCTTCTTCCTCCACCCGCCGCGCGCCGCCATTACCGCGTCCTAAGCTTCTCCTCCACCGCTTTTTCCCGCTTTCTCGCCATCAAGGGCATTAACACCCCACGCCTTGCCGCTCCACTCGCCATGATCTTCTTTTATTCGCGGCGGTTTGCCGCTTTACCACGAGCACTAATCGCCACCGCACCACCCGCGCACGAACTCCGGACATCCGCCTCCTGTTCTCTATAAAGCACGCCTCAGCGCGCGCTTCGTCCTCCTCATCCCAACACCGCCACCTCTTCTCCCTCGCCGCCATCTTACCGGACACAAGTTTTGTCGCCGCGCCGCGATGCACTCGCCGCTCTAACTCCGCCACCGCCGCCCGCGCCCACTCCGACCACGCCACCGCATCTCCACGCCGCGCCACCCGATGCTCGCCTACTACGCCGAGCACCACCGAGTCCGTGCCGCCGTTGAACTCAAACACGCCGCCGCTTAACACGCCGCCGCTCGCGAACCTTCGCCTCGAGCGCCGCGGTGGTAAGCCCCGAGACCTCGCGATCTCCTCTCTTTTGGTGCTTTGCCGGATGCCGCCGCCGCAAACGCCGGCGAGCCGCGATCGAACATCACGGACTGCGTCCGACGTGGCCCACCATGGTCGCCACATCACGCCACCGTGATGCCACCTCGCGCCACGCCGCCAACTTCGCTCACGTGGTCGCCACACATGCACGCACTCCGCCACCTCACCTCACCGTCCACATCAACCGTGGACTTAGTCCATGTGAGTTGTGAGACCGACATGTGGGTCCCACATGCCTAATTTCTTTAATTCTTTAAAATTCTGAAAATCACTCATCATGTCATGCCGACGCAATAAAGCCTATTTCCTTTAGAAAATAATTCAGAAAATCAATAAAATCTGATTTTAGGTTTAATTAGATTTAAAACTTCCGGGTTCGTTTCTCCTCATACGAACTCCGATTTCGCCCATTCAAATTTCTATATTCCTATAAAATCAAGATCTAGCCATCTAAACCAAAATCATTTGATTTTGGGTTCATTTGACCTGCAATTCCTTTAAACCCTAGTTTATCATTCCATGTATTCCCAATCTTCTAAAATTCATATCTTTTGCATCCAAACTCCGATTTGGGTGATTCAAGTTGCAAAATCTTTATAAAATTATAATTCAGCCATTTACACTAAAATTATTCAATTTGGAGTTTATTTGAATTGTTATTTGAATTTAGTTTGAATTTGGCTTATTTTCACGTTAGATTTCGACGACTTGAGAATCGATTTCGACAATCGATCAAGAGCAACATAAGAGGATTGATTTTGACTGTGATCATCAACGACTTCAGAGAATCGATTTGATCAAGAGCAACATAAGAGGATTGATTTTGATCTGTATGATCATCGTGATCGTACACTTGACTACCTAAAGATAGTACTTGTGAGTACTAGGTGACCGTTAAGAAAACAACGCCACCTCAACACCGTTCCGTAAGGTGATCGTTAAGAAAACAACGCCACCTCATCAAGCTTAAGTTATACCTTTGATCATATTCATCGTACTATTTTAAATTATTTATATTCTGCTTTTAAATCATTATCGCATGCTTATTTATATTCAATAGTTTAAATCCTGTTTTAAATTCATAGTTATACCTAAAATCTTTGCATGGCCAATGTTGATATGGAATGAAACACATTGTCACCCTAGATCAAACTCGTTGATACGATAGTATAAACTAGATCATTTAAACGATTGCTTAGCCATGCTTTTAGACTAAACTTGTTTTGGGGAATTTCAACCATCAATCAATTATTGATTAAATTGTACCTTGGCATTTGTGTGTCATGGGAGTTTTACAAATGACTTGGAAAACAAAATAAAATGATGGTTTGGACTTGGGCATAATGGATGATTGGTGGAGTGCAGTTCATGCACGCTTAATTTGGTCGAGTTAAGTCCCATGGGTTTTATTGGAAAGTTGCCCAAGCCGCTAAGGACCGGTTCGAGCGCATGATGCTACGCCAACTGTATCACCACATGTCTCAGATGGCGGGACTTGGCTAAATAATTTGCAATGTTCCACCATAGTCGCTCCCTGCAGATGTATTGGGTAGTCATGTTACGACTTATATTAATCCCACTTAGCGCAAGAGGGGCCCGAATCCGAGGTCTTTATTCCAAAGGAGGTGGTGAAACCTTAGCGAGGGGTAACTACGGTGGAATGGCGCTTGTAAAGGCCTCGACACGCACTTCTAGACCGCTACCAAAGGTAGTGAGCGGTGGCATAGATATATGCCTGACAAACTAGAGAAGTCTTGTCATGTGGGTAAAGTCGCATAACCTCTCGCAGAGTGTAAAACTATTCGAATAGCCGTGTCCGCGGTTATGGACATGCTAGCGTAACTACTCAAAGTTAGACTTTGGTTTTGTTTGAAAACAAACTTCTTCAAAACCGGTTTATCCATTGGGAATTAGGCAACAATTATGTGATAGGAGGATATCCTTCACCATTCATGTGTGAACGTTATCCACTATAAAATTGAGAATTTTATAAACTTTAGTTATAGAATAACCGCTGGAATCTAGTACCAGATTTAAAGAAAATGTCGCTTATGCAAATAACTTTATAATCCATCCTTTGTTACATCCATATATGCATGTCATTCACTTACTTGACGGTGTAACTTATAGCACGGAAGTTGTGCTAATTCTTGCTTATGCAAACAAAATTTCAGAGGAAAAGGACTTTGCTACCGATGTGGATCTCGACGACTAGGCCGCTTCCTACGATTGCCGTGGCATTGTCGACCCTACTACTTCTTCGCCTTCCATTGTGTTTATTTTATTGTTGGCTCAGAAACCTCTTTTGTAATCAACTCGTTGTTATTAATAAAGTTGTGATATGAATTTGTTATCATTTCGTTTACTGTGTGAGCTAGCCACTGATCATGGGACTAGTTTAGTTATGCATAGAGGATCTGGGTGTATTAATACCCGGGTTCTGACAGCCGGAGATAGGCTAGGAGTGCAAAACGGCAAAACTACGAAAACCAACCGAGCTCTACGACGACTAGACGAAAGCAAAGACTAAGAAAAGGGCACCCGAGGGCGAGAGGGAACCAGGAGGCCGGAGGAGCTTGGAGAAGGATGCACGAAGTCCCACGATGAAGAGCTTGCCTGAGAGGAAGAAGAAGATGGCCTCGACTCTGTGCTACCTCCCAACTCTGCTTCACCTCTCGCAATGTGAACCAAACCAAGTTAGAGCAAGCTTGAGTTGAGGAGATCAAGATGACAAAGAACAAGGCCGTGAAGTTGGGACCACTGAGCTCGAGCCTCGGCAGGAGCCCAAAGCCTAGCAATGGTGGCAGAGAGGGTGGGGCTCTCGGTGCTTGAGTTTGAGGACCACCACACCGAGGAGCTCAAGCACAACACGTAACGAAGAAAGAAAAGGAGAAGGGGGTCTCGTGCTATTCATAGCTCGAAGCTGGCAATGGCATGGGCAAGTTCATCGTGAACAATGTCCATGCCCCGCCAAAAGCACGTATGGTAGGTAGGGGCAGAGCAGGTGGAGACTTTGAGGTTAAAGCCGACAGCATTAAATGCATGGCAGCAAAAGAGTCGTTGACAAGAAGCAAAAGGTGACATCTCACCGCCCCAATCGCTCTGGTCTCGACACACGTGCAGTGCATGAAAATCATGACGCACCAACTCGAGGAGGTCTAGAGGAAGAGGGACAGGCGAGGGAGGTCCCGGACGCCCTCGATGCACCGGTGGTCTCGGACGCCCGCATCTCCCGAGGTTGGGAGGTCTTAAGCGGATGAGGAGGTCCTAGGGAGGTCGTGAGCAATGGATGAGAATCCAACGGCCTGGACCACCCACCGCTGACGCCCGAGTGGCGCGAGCCCGAGGAGGTCTAAGCGGCCGGCTCGACCGAGACCAAAGCTGGGTCGACTGGTCCGACTCGAGCCCGAGTCCGACTCACCCTAAATTTGAGTTTCACCGATCTGAAGTTGAGGATTTATTCGAGGTAGCAAACCCACTCCAAAATTTATGAAATTTTTACAGAGCTTGCTAGCTGAGTTATTGACCTTGTGTAAATTTTGCAGAGGTTTTTGTGCTATACATTTTCCTCCAAAATTTCCACAAGGTGCTGGTCCAAGGTTTGACCAGAATTTGAACAGTTTGACTGACTCTCGTAATATTCAAACAATTTCTAAAAATTGTGAAATTTTTCAGATGGGCTACACATCAACCCAAGAATTTAGGAAAAATATTTACAGGAGATTATCACAAGATGGAACAAGAATGTTTTTGAAGGATCAAGATTTGGATCAAAGACTTGTGACTATGTATTCCATAACTCTTGTACAATAATTGTTTAGTACATACAGGAAATACATGATGTAAGAAAAAGTTTTAATTTCTACTCATTTTCTTACATTTGAAACACAAGCCCAAAATTGGGATGTTACATGAGGCTTGCTCACCGATGTCGAGAATGACGCTCTCGTTCTCTACGATTTAGTGAGCTAGAAGCTCAGAGAAAGTGCAAGATGGAATAAGGGTCGAGCTTGAGAGATGATGACACACGTGGATGCTTAAGTAGCTATGGGAAATACGCAAGATGGGCGGCGAGAAAATGTGGCCGCGGTGAGAACCCGTGGGCGTGCTTTGGCGCTCTCGCCAACAGCAGAAAAAGGTGGGAAGAGGTCAGAGGAAACGGGTAGGCTACACTAGCTCAAATTAAAAAATTCTACCCGTGAAACCAAGATCACCGCAGCTTATAGATCACGGTCTTACCACTAGACGCGTGAGGTGCGAAGTTGATGCAACAGCGTCGGGCGCAGTAGTGGTACCAAGTTGATGCAAGACGTCAGGCGTAGTAGTCGCACTACTTCCTCGCCCTCGCCGTGATGTCCCACGCAACTCCTTTCTTGCGGTTCGCCCCAACGCCACGATGCGCCTTCAAAGGTATCCACACGTATGGGAGGAAGCGACGCCGCCGACTACTAGATCCGCGCGAGCGACTAGGGTGTGGGAGGGTGGCGCCGTGGTTTGGGGATGTCACGAAAAACTCAACCCTTAACCATGCGCCCCGCCTCCTTTTATAGACGCCCTTATAATGGGCTTCACTAATAGAGGCCCATTAGGACTCAATGCCCACCTAATTGGATCCAATCCGAATTAGGCTTCACTTCTAAGTGTGTGACCCTATGGTTCACATATGTTTAGACATGACGCGAGTACACATACTTGGTCAATAGTTGGTAGCGCCTCTAGCAAGACGTGTCAACTCCTAAACATACGTAAAGATCATATCGGATGAACCATCACAACGTTATGTACATGCCAATCCCTTTGCCTCATGATATTCGGTCGAGCTCCAAGTCACCACTCTTTCTCGATCCTCGTGATCCTAATCCCTTACTAGGTTAACTCTTAACCTTAAGTAGCATGGCCATGCATTTCGATCCGATCACCGAGGGCCCTGCAGATATCTCTCTCGGTAGAGAGGGCAAATCCCATCTCGACCGACCATGCCTCGCAAAGATGCTTCATGACAAACCCGAAAGCTACCTTTATAACTACCCGCCATTCTAGTAGCGTTTGATAGCCCTAAGTAGGTCGATTCACATCTCAAGTACATGCGACAATCTCAGATCTAAGGACAAGGCATACATTGTGTAGAGAGAACCATAAGAATAATTACTATGTCTCATGTTGGGTCGGTCCAACTCCATGTTCTAAACATGTGTCCACATTATTGGTTTGACATCTCCATGTCTATGACCTGTGAAACATGGTCATCAACCGATACATATGCTAATCCATCATTCACGTGTGTCCTCACATGAACTCCGACTAGGAACAACTTTAGAATAACCATACAAGTAAAGAGTTTCACAAACAAGTCACATACTTGTTAATCAACACAAAGGCAATATTCAAGGAACATTTATTAAATCATGGATACAATGAAATATCATCATCAATATGATTGCCTCTAGGGCATATCTCCAACAGAGGCATGGGCACGGTGACGTACGGTGTAGGCGGACATGATGGGAGTAGTTAGAGCGCAAAACGGTAGTCAACGGTCGTGAACCGAGGGGCAGAATAGGTGAGTGCGTTGGCGAGCGGAGGCGGACGCGAGGTGGACGAAGGGCCCTGACATGCGTGTCTGGTGTGTTAGTGAGCACGGGAGCGGGAGTGCTGGCGTGGGCTGAGGCGGTGCAAATGAAAATGGGTTGGGAGAAATCGGCCCATTTGGCCCGGCGGGAATTCGAATTAGGTTTGGAATTTCCAAAACAAGGCTGAGTTTTTGCCAAATTTTTAAACCAAACAAATAGGCACCAAAATTTATATATTTTTTTTGTAAGGGCTTCTGGTACCATTTTGTTTCGTGTGTAAATTCTTCAAGATTTTATCTATTATGTGATTTTCTATAAAATTCTTACAATTTGTTGTTTGCATGTAATTTCACTATTTGATTTATACAAAAGTTCAAAAATCAAGCAAAAATAGTTTTCCACACAAAACATGCTCAAAATCATTCTCCCACTTATTTTCACTATATTTTCCCAAAATTGGGATTTTTGGGATGTTACAAAAATAAACCGAATGTCCAGCACTTGTGGGCTACTCTCTCTCGAACAAAGTGAAAATCTATCTCAATATACTTCTTTCGAGATTGTTAGACAAGTAAGTAGCTCCAAGATTGTCACAACATAAGCTAGGCGGCCTGGCTTGAAAGATTCCGAGTTCTCTGGGCGGGGATTGAACCCACACCAGTTTGGTTGTAGCATTTGCTAGAGCCTTCTACTAAGCTTCTATTCTTGACCGTGAAATAGTGTTTTGCTTCCTTGAACTCCATGAAATCAAGTTTCGGCCAAAGAACACTTCATATTCACTTGTAGAACGTTGATCATCTATACACCCTGCCCAATCTGCATCAGGGAAGGTGCTGAGCAAGTTGGTATATGATCTTATGATCTTAAGACCTATTGATGCAGACAACTTCAAGTACTGCAGTATATGCTTTACTGCACTCCAGTGTGTAGCCGTTGGTGCGAATAGAAATTGGCATACTTTATTAACCGAGAATGAAATGTTTGGTCTAGTGAGTGTCAAATATTGTAACACACCTACTATGCTTATGTAATTCGATGCATCTGTTGGGTCGGTGTTACCCCTTCATTTTTTGAGAGCCTCTTTGTGGCTGCCTCTGGAGTAAATCTGCAGCATATTTGCGTTGTGTGAGTGTTGTGTCTCTACCATTGTTAATGACTTCAATGCCAAGGAAATAGTGTAGACAGCCAAGGTACTTGACTGCAAAGTCTTCCTCCAATTGTTTCAGTAACCCACTAGTGGCTCTTTCTAATGAGCTTGCAACGATAATATCATCGACATATATAAGCATGTAGATTGTCAAGCTGTCGTATAGTTGCCGGTTTCACTATTGGGCTGAAAGTATCTTCGTAATCAAGTCTGTAGTGTTGTTTGGAACCCTTAGCAACTAAGCGAGCTTTGTATCGGTCAATGCTTCCATCTACCCTTCATTTGACCTTGAAGATCCACTTGGAATCAATCACATTAGCATGATGAGGTGGTGACACAAGCCTCCAAGTTTTATTCTGAATGAGAGCACCAAATTCATCATCCATGGCACTTCTCCATTTGGAATCCTGCATTGCTTCGAGATGATTAGTAGGTTCTCTATCATTACTAGCAATGACAAGACAATCTCATCGATTTGGATCATATCTCACAATTCCATCCTTGTATACTTTGGACGTGATGATGTTGTCTTGTAATCTTGTGCGCATGGAGTGTCTGGGGGTGCAGCAGTGGCATCAATGACAGTGGTGACATCAGTAGCATCTGTCGTGGTAGAGTTTTTGGCTGGATAGGCTGCTGCGGCAGAGTCTCTGGCTGGAAAAACTGGATCGGCTACACCGGTTGGAAAGACTGGATCGGCTATCTCGCACCACGATCGCTTCGGCATGAGTCGGATCAACTACGCATGCAGTGTGATTTTTGCTCTCCCTTGTCAGAGGATCTACAACAAGACAACCAGTGTGCACAATAGAGCGAGAGCTATGATTATCCATCTATTGGTCAAGACATGGCATGACAACAAGTAGAAAAATGGAATCGACAGTGAGAGGACTACAAGCACGAGGTGTATCACGGCTAGAGGCAAAAGGAAATACACTCTCATCAAAGATTACATCTCTGGAATTGTAAATGTGGCCCGTGCTTGAATCCAAGCATTTGTAGCCTTTGTGCATAGTACTATAACCAAGAAAGACGCATCGTTGAGACTGAAATTGAAGTTTTCTGTCATTTTAAGGATGCAGGTGTGGCCAGCAGACACAAGTGAAAACTCAAAGCATGTGATAATCAAGTTCAGATCCTAGTAATCGTTCAATGGGAGTAGAATTATCAATGGTTCTACTAGGAAGACGATTGATTAGGAAGCAAGCGGTTTGGAAGGCTTTCAACCCAAAATCGAAGGGGGGATAGATGAGTGAGCAAGTAAGGCAAGCTCGGTATCTACAACATGCCTATGCTTGCGTTCAGCGGCGCCATTTTGCTGGTGTGTGTGAGAACAAGAGACATGATGAGAGATACCAACTTCCTTAAAAAGGAGTTTAGTTTTTTATATTCTCCACCCTAGTCACTTTGAACACAAATGATTTTCTTGTTTAATAATCTCTTAACATGAGATTGAAACCGAAGAAATTTTTTGTACACATCTGATTTGTGTTTGAGGAGATAGAGCCAAGTAAATTTACTAAAATCATCGATGAAACTAACATAGTACTTGTAGCCTCCTACTAAAGTTCGACGAGGACCCCAAACATTAGTGAAAATGTGATCTAAGGGAGCTACAGATACATTATTTGAGGAAGAAAAAGGAAGTTGATGGCTCTTGGCTTGCTGACAAGCATCACAAATGTGTTTATTAGTACTAGTTAAACAAAGAAGATCATTAAACTGGATGACACACTAAACTGTAGAAAACGCTAGATGCTTGAGATGCGAGTGCGACTTCTCAGGTGTGATGTTGACACCGGTATAGATACACTTGATTGAGCTGCTGTAAGGAAAAGTGTAGAGTCCTCCGGTGCACTTGCCCTTAAGAAGAGGCTTCTTCATATCCCAATCCTTTACGATAAAGAAATCAGGGTGAAATTCGAGAAAGACATTGTTGTCAGTGGGTAGTTTATGAACTGATAGAAGACTTTTGTTGGCTTGAGGAACATGAAGGACATTATGTAGATGTAATAGAACAGAGGGAGTTTGAAAGAGAGTATGACCAACATGATGAATAATCATACCTGATCGGCTCAAGCCTGGACATGATCCTTCCCTGAGTACTTCTCCTTGACACTGAGCTTATATCGATATCAGTAGTTATGTGGTTAGTGGCTCTTGAATCCGCATACCAATTGGTGTCAATGGTGTATGAGGACGTCACAACTGCAACACAAGGTTCATGAGCTTGAAACGTGTGATCAAATCTATGATAGCACTTGAACACAAGGTGTCCAACTTTTCCACAGAGTTGACACACTGGTCCCCCTTCGTTGGAGCGTTGTTGTGGTCTCCCTTCGTTGGAGCACTACTGAGGTGTGCCCTCGCCTTGGTTGTTACACTACTTTCCACCTTAGCCACCACCGCCACCACGTCCATCGCCACAGCCACGATTTCTAGAGCAATTTCCCTTGTTACATAACGCAAGGTTCGCCAAGGAATCAATCTCCTAATAAGCAGTATTGTTGTGTGCATGACACATCTCATAACTTACAAGATGCATATAGAGATCATTAGAAGAAATAGCATCTAAACGAGTAGTGATAGAGGTAACATGTAACATCCCCATTTTGGCTTGTGTTTCAAATGTAATAAAATGAGGGTAAATTAAAACTTTTTCTTTCATCCTTTCACTCTGGAACTTTTCTGAAATTCTTGTAAAGGAATTTTGGGAAATTCAAAATCAAAACCCTCATTTAGCTCAAGTCAAAGCTGGGTGGAATCTTGTGTCAAACCCTTGGCAATAAATTTTCCTGGTTCTAGGGTTGCTTGGTAACACCTCTGAATTATTTCATAATTTTTGGAAATTATTTGAAATATTTTAGAGGCAAGTCAAACCTTGGTCAAACTCTCGATTTAACCTTCTGAAATTTTTGAGGAAACTCTAGCACACCAAAATCTCTGAAAATTTTATGGAGGTTAATTCTAAAGTTAGCAAGCTCCAGTTAAAATTTCAGAAATTTTGGAGTTGGTTTGATGCCTTAATTAATTCCCTAAATTCCAGCTCCCAATTTGAAACCCCGTCCGAGTCGCTTGGACTCGCACCGAGTCCGACTGGTCGTGGTCGCACCGAGCCACCTAGTGGCGCTGCTCGGGCGCGATCGGTGGAGTTCGTGCGGGCCGTTGGATCGGGATCCCACGACCACCCTACCTCCTCCCCTTCTTCTTCTTCCTCCGCCGCCACGCGTGCGGCCGTGCGGCGGTGAAGTCGTGAGGAGAGCGGCGCCAGTCACCTCCCCATCCGCTCCTCACCGCATGCATTTATTATGCTCGAGCCCGCCACAGAGTCTCCTTCCACTGCTCCCGTCGCCGCCTCCCATGACTGAGCTGGACCTCCCGTCTTGCGAGAGCCGTTGCGGACCAAGCTCCCCTCTTCTACTTAAGCACCCAGCTCTCCTTCTTTGTCCTCCTTTCACCTTTCCGCAGCCCCAGTTTTCACCCACCTTGTTTGCTTGAGCTCGAATCACTCAAATCACCTTCCGCCATTGTTGGCCGCGGAGCTCCTCATCGCCGACGGTGCTCCAGGGTCCCCTGGCCCCCTTTCTAGCATCGCATCGTTCCTTTCGACCTCCTGGTCTGTTCCCCTAACTTGGTTTGGCTTGTGCTCGCAGGGAGCAGCTGAATCAAGGCGCGGTCTGTTTACCAAACCGCCGCTTCGTCCTCCTCTCCTGTAAGGTTGCCCTCCTCCAATTCATCGCTCTTGGACCTTCGGTGAATCCTTCGAGAGCTAACCGCACCACTCTTTGGTCCTCTATTTCTCGTGATTGCTTGCCGCGCTGTCTTCCTCGGCCCTGGTGGTCGTCGCCGAACTCCCTCGACCTCCCTTGGACCTCCTTTGGGCCTGTGTGAGTTCACAATGACCTCCTGTAGCTTAAGCACTGATAGTTTAGGTCGCGCGAAGTCTTTCTCGGTTTTCACTTTTCCGCACTTGATCTCCGCCTCGTTCGGCTCGCCGCGATATGGGTCGTGTCCGCGACATTTGTGCCCTCAAAATGTTCGCAATGGTATTGCGAACGTTTTGCCCCGTTGGACCGCGCCGCGTGGTCGCGGGTCGCCGCCGACGAGCGGTGACCAAAGCCGTGTCCCGCCGTTGTCGCGTTTTGTCAAGTCATTGGACCTCCTCGGGTTCATCGTGACCTCCGTGACCTCCCGTGTTAGATTCGCACCGTGGGATCTCGCCGCAAAAACTCTAGCTCCTAGGACCTCTCGATTGTGGTCTTAGCCGTTCATGACCTCTTCAGTGTTGATCTGGACCGCTAGATCTCCTAGTCTAAGTCCTTAGCCGCCAGGACCTCCCACCATATAGAATCCTGGCCGTTAAAGACCTCCGTAGGTTAAATCCCAGCCGCTAGGACCACCCTCCGCCTTGGGGTCCTCCTTGCAAAAGACCTCCTTGAGGTCCTCTATGCGAAAAGGTCACCCCGGTCGTTTTTGTCAAAACCACCCTGAGCCACCCCACCAAGGTCCTCTTTTGCAAAAGACCACCCCTGGTCTTTTGTAAAGAAAACCTTCAAAACCACCCCAGGGTCCTCTTTACAAAAGACCACCCCTTGGTCTCTTTGTAAAGAGAACCTCAGGGCCTCCTCGTGCTGGTCTTAACCATGAGGACCTCCCCGCCTAGATCTGGACCGCTCAGGACCTCTCCTATGGAGATCCGAGCCATCCGCATCTCTCTTGTTAAAGCACCGTGTTGGAGGACCTCCCTGGGAAATCTAGACCGTTAGGACCTCCTCGGTGAAATCCTAGCCGCCAAGACCTCTCATTAAGCACCGTTTAGGTCCTCTCTCCCTGAGATCTAGACCGTTAAGACCTCCCTCGAGATCTTAACCGCCTGCACCTTCCCTTAGTTGGATAGCCGTAGGACCTCCTCGTGGAGCTCGGGCCGCGAGATCCGGATCCGATGGCCACGACCTCCTAGTCGCGAGGAGCTCCTTCGCGTGTCTTTGTGCATCCGGTGGCCTGAGCCGTTGGATTCAATATCAACGGCTAAGACCTCCATTAAGCGCGATGAGGTCTTTGCGCCGGTGCTCGTCGCGGGTTTTAGCATCGAGCTCGTGAGCCGTGCGATCTTTGATCAACGCCCACGACCTCCCGCTTTGTTGGTTTTCATTTAGTCCCAGAGCTTTTAATTGCACATATTAATTGGTTTAAACTTCAAAATTTCATATCTTTTCTCTGTAGCTCCAAATTTAACAAACTAAAGTTCTATAAATGCATCTCATAAAGTACTTTAGCTTAATATAGGTTTTGCAAGAGTCTTTAATACTGAAATTAATCATGTCTTAGATTTAAAACTTAGAAAAATCATAACTAAGTCATTTTAACTCCAAATGACCTGAAATTTTATATGGGTTACCACTATACCAGTAGGTAGCTACCATAAAAGTTTCAGCTTCAAAATCTTTCTAGAAAATATTTTTGCTACAGTGCTAATTATGGCCGAAATTAGGTTTTTAGAGAATATCTTTTGCACCGCAAATCCAAATTAAGTTTTTCCAGTTTCTATGTCTAGGTATATTAGTATTTTACCTTGTGTATAAATTTCGTCACATTTGGATAATTTTTGCTTGCTCTTTTGTTTAAGTGTTGCTCGTCTTATTGGTTGTTTTCGCTCTCGCTTAGGATTCGATATTTGCGGTAACCCCGAGAACGACCCTCCGCAACAAATTGAGCAACAGCAAGCAGGCAAGCAGTTTGATCATTTCCCATTCAATCCCATTACTTTTAAAGTCTAATATTTTGTTTAACTTCTATGTATGCATTGCTATTTTGTTGTTAAATTGATTAGTTAGACCTCTAGTTGCATAATCTGTAGGTAAATAATCATCCTCTACTACGAGCCTAGGTTATTTCTTTGTGATTAGAGTTCGTTGGATGAGCTCTTGTCACTTAGTATATTTTCGAATAAATATTGCTTAGCCATGCCTAGTATCGGTAGTATTGGGCTATCATCGACTTAGTCGATGGTCTTGATCACACAAATACTTATATTATTCCATTATGTCCAACCCTTGTGTTTTACCAATTTGCAAATCAAAATTGAAAACAAAAATTATATCTTGGCTTGGGCACAATGGTATGTTGGGTGATCTGTTGGGTGTGATTGAATGGTGCCTAAGTCCCTAAGGACCGAGTTACTTGTGCCATTGATCCAAGCAATTGTTGCGTGCTAACCACACGAGGGGATATGGAACCTCTCTTGACTAAGTACTTTGGGAGGTGTTAATTATGAGCTGGTCGGTGGGTGTGTTCTGTGTGTGTGTGTTTGTGGTGTTGGAGGAACATTAGCGCACCGGTTAGGTGTCTAATGTGTCTTTCTCCGTGGAGTTGCGGCTCTTAATTAGCATCGTCCATTGGAAAGCGTCTTGTTAGACTTAGCCATGCCCGCATACCAAAGGAAGTGTGCTAACCGTGGCTGGTGGAAAGGCGGTCTATCGTGTGGGTACATTGGTACACCCCTGCAGGTTTAAAACTATTCGAATAGCCTCGTCCTAGGTTATGGACACGCTTGGTTATTTCCCACAAGAACTAGACTACAACCTTTTAAAAACTTAAACTTGACATGGGTGGTATGAAGGGGTACTTCATGCTATTGTTGTGGTGACTATGGGTTAGTCACTTCTAGGTTGGTGTTGTTTTCTATCTATGTTATTATTGTCTCTCTTTATTTGAACAATAAAAGTTAATTGCAAACTTGCTTTGAATCTATTACCTTATTGCAAATGAAAACTTGCTTTATGCTGAAAATAAGTCCAAAGCCTCATCCACTTAAATAAAGCTTGCATGTAGTTAATTATAGTTCTGTTATCTCACACGTCGGTCTTGCAGTACAAAAACAAGTTTTGTACTCATCCGCTTGCTTAATATTATTTGTTGCGAGAGGAAGAAGGTGAGCCCCAAGGGCCTCCTCACTTTTGTGAGTCAGTGTTCTTGCTGCTTTGGGACGATTAGCTTGGCGGTCCGGTTGGTTGCCTTGTGGGTAAAGGCACACCGATTGGCTTTTGTTTATCGCCATCTTATGGCCATTTTGCTTCCGCTGTGTATTTACTTATCTTTTTGAACTTTGGCCGGTCGGCCTCTCTTTTGTACTAACTCTCTTTATATTATCTATGTCTTTCAGTTGTTGCTTTTGCTTTGGCTCTATGTGTATGAATGGAATTGATGCATGATTTTGTAGCGGGTGTATATTGCATTTAGGGAAGTATACATATCTCGAGGCTTGGTTTATTTGATTTGTACTGTTAGGACCAAGTGGATGGTTAAACAGTACAAGCCGAATAAACCGGGGTCCTCACATAACAAGAGCATCAAATTCATTATCAAGATCGACAAGGATGTACATGACGACTTCCTCATCATGAAGAGGTACACCAATGGATGCTAGTGTGTCAGTTAGATGATTGACCCTGTTGAAGTAGTCGGTGATTGGTTCTTCTTTCTTGCGGGAGTTCGTAAGTTGTCTCCGAATCTGCATTATTCTCGTGCGGGAGCGCGAAATGAACATGCCTTCTAGAGCAGCCCACACCGCACGGGACGTGGTGAGGAAGAGAACCTAGGAGAGTACTTCTGGTGCCACCGAGGAGAGCAATGTTCTTAGGATAATCTGATCCTGTTGGATCCACACTGAGTACACCGGATTTGCCACCTGCTCTTGTTGACCTTCTTTGATTTGGGTGACCGTCGTTGCAGGACAAGGAACAAAGCCGTCGACGTAGCCTAGCAGCTGTTGTCCACGGAGATATGGCATCAATTGCGCTTTCCATAGAAGATAGTTGTCCCTAGAAAGCTTTACGTTGACAAGGTTTGAAAAGGAAGGTGTAGGGAGGATGCCAGCGACGGCGCTTCAGGAGCTGGTTGCACTGGTGGAAGCTATGATAGGCCATGTCATCTCATTGGAGTTTGAGGGCTCTCATACTATGTAAAAACATCTAATGCTAATAGGTTTGAGAAGGAGAATAGTTGCGCACACCCAACAGGGTTGTGATGTTGTATATTTATATACGATAAAGATATTGCCGGACAGGCTACAGCTATACCAGCAATAGCCCAAGGCTTACACGATTACGATTACAAACACCCAACTGAATATCTAAACATAATACAACTTATCTCCAAATATACTAACTGATTACTTTTTCATTGAGGACCCGGTTTACTCTGGCTTGTACTGCTTAACCATCCACTTGGTCCTAACAAGACAAATCAAATAAACCAAGCCTCGAGATATGTATACTTCCTGAATTGCAGATACACACCCGTTACAAAATCATGCATCAACTCCATTCATACACATAGAGCCAAGCAAAAGCCACAATGAAAGACATAGATAATACAAGGAGAGTTATTACAAAGAGAGGCCGACCGCCAAAAGTCATACAAATAAGTAAATACACAATGAAGCAAAATGGCCATAGGATGGCGATAAACAAAAGCCAATCGGTGTGCCTTTACCCACAAGGCAACCAACCGGACCGCCAAGCTAATCGTCCCAAACAGTAGCAGCAACACGACTCACAAAAGTGAGGCCCTTGGGGCTCACCTTCTTCCTCTGCAACAATTAATATTAAGCAAAGCGTATGAGTACAAAACTTGTTTTTGTACTGCAAGACTCGACGTGTGAGATAACAGAACTATAATTAACTACATGCAAGCTTTATTTAAGTGGGTGAGGCTCGGACTTATTTTCAAAGATAAAGCAAGTTTTCATTTGCAATAAGGTAATAGATTCAAAGCAAGTTTGCAATTAACTTTTGTTGTTCAAATAAAGAGAGACAATAATAACAATAGATAGATGACAACACCACCTAGAAGTGACTAACCCATAGTCACCACAACAATAGCATGAAGTACCCTTCATACCACCCATGTCAAGTTTAAGTTTTAAAAGGTTGTAGTCTAGTTCTTGCACGACCTTACAAGCATGTCCATAACCTAGGGCGAGGCTATTCGAATAGTTTTAACCCTGCAGGGGTGTACCAATGTACCCACACGATAGACCGCTTTCCACCACCACTGGTTGCACTTTCCTTTGGTATGAAGGCATGGCTAAGTCTAACAAGGCGCTTTCCAATGGACGATGCTAATTAAGAGCCGCAACCCACGGGAGAAAGACACATTAGACTGACTAACCGTCCTGCTAATGCTCCTCCAACACACACACAAGAACACACCCACCAACCAGCTCATAATTAACACCTTCCAAAGTACTTAGTCAAGAGAGGTTCCATATCCCCTCGTGGTTAGCACGCAATGAGCGCTGGCTTAGTGACACAAGTAACTCGGTCCTTGGGGACTTAGGCACCATTCAACACACCCAACAGATCACATCAACATACCATTGTGCCCAAGTCAAGATATAGTTTTGTTTTCAGTTTTTGATTTGTAAATCAATAAAACACAAGGGTTGGACATAATGGAGTAGTATAAGTATTTGTGTGATCAAGATCATCGACTAAGTCGATGATCGCCAATACTACCGATAACTAGGCATGGCTAAGCAATATTCATTCGTAATCTACTAAGTGATAAGAGTTCATCCATCGAACTCTAACCACAGAAATAACCTAGGCTCGGTAGTAGAGGATAACCATTTACCTACAGATTATGCAACTAGAGGTCTAACTAATCAATTTAACAACAAAATAGCAATGCATACATAGAAGTTAAACAAAATATTAGACTTTAAAAGTAATAGGATCAATGAGAAATGATCAAACTGCTTGCCTTCTTGTTGTTGCTCAAATTGTTGCGGAGGGTCGATTCTGGGGTTACCGCAAATATCGAATCCTAAGCGAAAGAGCTAAAACAACCAATAAGACGAGCAACACTTAAACAAAGAGCAAGCAAAAATTATCCAAATCGACGAAATTTATACACAAGGTAGAATACGAATATACCTAGACATAGGAATTGAAAAACCTAATTTGGATTTGTGGTGCAAAAGATATTCTCTAAAAACCTATTTTCACCATAATTAGCATCAGTAGCAAGAATATTTTCTAGAAAGATTTTGGGCTGAAATTTTTAGGGTGGCTACCTACTGGTGTGGTGATAACCCATATAACATTTCAGGTCATTTGGAGTTATATTTAAAGAGCTATGATTTTTCAAGTCATGAAAATGAACCAATTTAAATTGCATGTGAAATCTTGTTAAAAACAGTAACATGCCTAAAACCAATTTTATCATTTAGTACTGTATTAGGGGAAGCTAACAAAATTGGTTTCACTAAAATTTGATTTTCAGAGAATTAGTTATGCAATTTACAAGTTAATTGCCAATTTTAGAATAATAAGTAGAACCTATTTCTAAACAAATTTTAAGATCTGTTTTCTGGAGCCGAACTAAACTCCTATTCATTTTAGATTAAAGTACAACTCAATCTAAAGCTAACAAAATTTGAATCAACCGATTTGGGTTTAAAATGAATTAGTTATGCATTCTTGAAATTTAATACCTTTTTCAGTTTGCAAATAAAGCTTTGGGAAACTCATAAAGGCTATTACGACGTGGTGAATAGGGACCGTCGATCTGGATCGGACGGCCACGCGCCGCGCGCGCAAAGACACACACGGCGCCCACCGATGCTCACCGTTGGATCAAGATCCAACGGTCCAAGTGATGAGGCATTCGACCGAGCGGACGCCGCGATCCCACCGTTGATCGAGCATCACACGGCCTAGAGCGCTCTGACAGCGCGCTGCGCGCGCGCGAGGTCAGCGGCGGTGGGCCGTTGATCTTGGATCCAACGGCTCCGGTTGAATTGCCAACTCACACGCGGGCGCGAGACGGGAGTAACGGAGGTTTCTGCCGTCGATCGCTAGATCCGACGGCTAGGGCTGGGCCACGTCGCCCTCGGACTGAGCCTCGTCCGACAACAGGGCATTCCTCGCCGCCGGCTCGCCTAGCGTGATGCCGCGAGGAGGCCCAGGAGTGCGAGCAAAGAACGCAACGGGCGCAATAGCCTCACGCCACGATCGCACTCGCAACCTCGCCGGAGATGGCTCACCGCGCGCGCGACACGGCGGGGCGGAGAAGGTTCTACGGTAAAAATGTAGCATGAGATACGGCTAAGATCATGCTCCGCTACCACGTGTGCTAGCTACTGGAGGGCTTAGAGGACTCACCGGGATGTTGCGGAGAGGTTGAGCAGGTCGGAGGTGGGCCGGCGGCGGAGAACCGAAGGCGGCGGCGGAGCCTTCACGAGGAGGAGCCACCCTGGACAACACGAATAGGACCGGATGGTGCCATTAGGTCCGCAAGGCCCGCAGAAGGTTCACCGAAAGGGTAGGGGTTGGAGGTCATCCGCACCGAGAAGAAGAGAGGCGTTCGGCGCCGAAGGAAACCTCCAAATTGGAGCCCTCTGCGAGGATCAAGACCAATTGAGTTAGGGTTAATGCTCACGGAGGTGAGGGAGTGGAGAGGAACCAAGCGCCCGAGAGCCACCGGATGAGAGCTTCACCAGAAGCTCCCGCAGCGACAATGGCGGAAATGGCGCGGGTGAGTTCGGGCTCGCCAAGATGGGTGAGTGCAAGAGAGAGCTGCGGAGAGGGTAAAGGAAACCAAGGAGGGGCGCAAGCTTAAGTAGCGGTGGGGCACGGGGACCTCAACGGCTCTCCCTCTCACGGCGAGGTGACCTCGGGTGCAACAGAGCAGTGGGTGAGAGGTCGGAGAGGCGACTTTGGAAGTGGCCGCGCGACAACATTTAATCTTGCGGCGGCAATAGTCGTTGGAGGCCCCGCCGAGGACGACTCGAAGGGCTGCGGCGCTCAGCCAGCGAGAGAGCGAGAGAAAAGGCGAGGAGAGCGGAGGAAGGAGACGCAGCCACGGCCGCAAGATCCGGATCCGATGGTTAAAACGCCGAGCGTCGGCGCCTCGATGGCGAAATCAAGGCCACCGATGGAGATCAAGCGCACAGGCGAGCCACGCCGACAGACCCAGCCCCGGTCCGAGCGCTAGTGGACTCGGTCGAGACAAGACGGTGAGTCGGACTCTAGTCTGGCTCGGTCGCATGAACAGTACTTGACCAGATTGGGTTTGATTTTTAGAGCTAAAACTTGGGGATTTATTTGAGGTAACAAATCAACTCCAAATTTTATGAAATTTTAACTGGAGCTTCCTGGTCTTAGGGTTAACCTTCCATAAAATTTTCAGAGATTTTTGTGCACTGAAATTCTCTCCAGAAATTCTAGAAGGTTAAAACAGAGGTTTGACCAAGGTTTGACTTGCCTCTAAAATATTTCAAATAATTTCCAAAAATTATGAAATAATTCAGAGGTGTTACCAATCAACCTTAGAACCAAGGAAAATTATTTCCAAGGGTTTGAAACAAGATTTCACCAAGGAGGTTGTTGACTTGATAAATGAGGCTTTTGATTTTGAATTTCCCAAAATTCCTTTACAAGAATTTCAGAAAAGTTTCAAGAGTAAAAGGATGAAGGAAAAGTTTTAATTTACCCTCATTTTATTACATTTGAAACACAAGCCAAAATGGGGATGTTACAAGCATGGTCCACTTGCGATTCGGCTAGCTAACCATATTGTTGATCTTATCTCCCCATGGCAAAGCGCGTTCATCAAGCGGAGGCATATCCAAGACAACTTCCTGTATGTGCAGAACAGTGCGAGGCATTTCCATCGCACAAGCACTCCAACGCTACTCCTCAAGTTGGACATCGCCAAGGCATTCGATTCGGTTTCGTGGACCTATCTACTTGACGTTCTTGAAGCAAGAGGTTTCCGTGTGAGGTGGTGAGAAATGGATAGCCATGTCCTTGGCTGCTTCTGTTAGCCCACTCGCCGACTCGGACAATCGCCTAGAACACTCACGTGAGAACACCAGGGACACAAAGTTTTGGTGCTGCTAAACTACACAGCTTTTCCTGGTTTTTTCTTCTCTTATTTATACTAGCCAAAAGAGTAACTACAAAACTAAATACTACATGCACCTACAGCCAGTATAGCACCATCCCACGTTGAGGCAATTAGCGCCATCAATGACTACTAATGCAAACAAAACTAAAATGTCAATGCGTACAGCCATGCAAACAGAAAACTGAAACATCAATGTGTTGCAGGGCTATCAGTTACCATGCAAAAATAAACGAATAAAATCAAGGATTAATCAACAAACACCCCCTAATCCTTTATGCGTTTTCTTGATCTCGACGATGCCAATCCTTGTGTGCAGCTCCTGTAACTTGACGTCGTTGACGTCACCGGCCATGTCGCTATCGCTGTAGCCGATAAACCGTGGCCCCTCCAACTTCTTCGCGTAATGACAGCCATAGCTCCGCGTACCAACAATGTACCAGAGTATATGCTTGACTACCGTGCACCGCCTGGTGTCGCACCCCGACCGTGGTGGCACTGTGCTTCGGCCGTGCCGTGCCACCGACCACTGAGACATGCGCCATGCGTGCGCTCCCATGTGCGGCCCTGCCGGCCTGACACCGGTGCTCGCCGCGCCGCCCATGCGCGCCTTGTAGGCCGCCCGCACCAACCGCGCCGCTCGTTGCATCACTTGTCGTGCCCTTCGTGCCACGCCTGTGCCACCTGTCGCGCCCCTGGCCGTCGGCCTGATGTCGTGCCATGCGTTCATGCAGCCGCTGCTCCTCGTGCCTGCGTGTGCTTGAGGTCATGCCAATGCGCTGCCGCGCCCAGAGCCTTGCGACGTGAGCCATGGGCCAAGTTGCCGTTGTGCGTCACCTGGGGCCAGAGCCGCCGTCGTCGGCCCTACTGCCCACCGCGCGTCGGCGCCCTACGGCACCTCCGCGTGAACCTCCAGCAGCCGCCACCAGCCCCGCTGGCCACCGAGCACCGCCGCCCCGCGCTGCGTCTCCGAAACACGAGCTTGAGACACCGTCACCCTCCGCGCCACCATTGCGCGCTCTGCGCGCCGCCTCTGCACGTGCCATGCAGACCGTCGCGTGCATGGCCGCCGCCGTGCCACTCCGCGCATGAGCCCCTTGGCCGCTTGCACTCCGCCGTGTCACCGCGCGTCACCACACGCTACCGGGTCCCACGCCCGATGCGCGTGCGGTTTGTGCAATGTTGAGGGTAAGCACATAGAGCCGGTTGCGAGTGCGGTTTACCCGAGCAAGTATGCGACGTTGCCGGTCGCGGATCGTGAGCACGCCATCTTGGATGAGCATCTCGTAACTGTTCTCATCGAGCTGCCCGAGGCTCACTATGTTGCTTCGCAGTCGTGGGATGTAGTACACCCCCGTCAACGTATGGTGCTCCCCATTTCGGCAGGTGAGCAGGACGGTGCCGCGCCTGCGTATATCCACCACCGAGCCGTCACCGAACTTAGCGGGCGATGACGCCCTCATCCATCTCCGCGAAGCTTACCTGGCACCCAGACATGTGATTGCTGGCACCGGTGTCCAGGTACCAAGCGTCGTCATGGGCGTCCTCATCGCGCCCTAGATGCACCTGCGCGTGTACCTCGCTAAGCACCACGTCGGTGCCTGCACCCATGGAAGCCTTGGTGAGCGCACACACCTGCGCCATGAGAAGCGTAGGTTCATCGTCCTCGTCTTGCATCAGGTGGGCCTGTTCGATACGCTTCGGCTTGTGGCAGTCCCTGGAGTAATGCCCGTATAGTTGTAGCACTGAACCCGTGACATGTCACGGCGCACACCAGACGAGCCACCATCCTTGCCGTCGTGCCAGCCTTTTCCGCACCCATGGCAACGTGGCTTGCCGCAATAACGGTTATCATCGCCAGAGGAGCTGTCGCCTTGCTCCCTCTTCTTCATGCACATGAGCCACTCCTCTAACTCCTTGCGAAGGACTCTTGTTGGCTCCTCTTCGGATAAGAGCAGCGTGTACCGGTACTGCTGGTGTTGTCATGCCCGTATCGCTGTTCCACTGCTCGAAGCCGACCGGTGAGCTCCTCAAGTGACAACGTGCTTAAATCAAACAACGTTTTGATCGGGATTGCCACCTGGGTGTACCTGGATGGCACAACGCGAAGGAATTTATTCACTACCTTCTCTTCTTCCACCGTGTCGCCGCGGACTCGAAGGTGGTTGACGAGGCCCATAATTCTCATGGAGAATTCGTCCACCATTTCTCCCTCCATGAACCGGATGTCCTCGAACTCCTTGCGCAGCTGTTGCGCGTTTGCCTCGTGACACGATCCACGCCCATCCTCATCATCTTCACGGCATCCCATGCCTCCTTGGCTATGTTCTTCACAACCAACGTGGACAGCATGTCTGGCATCACGGCTCGGAGGATGGCTGCCAGGGCCATCATGTCCTTCCTCTCACTGGCGTTGCCAGGATCGATTGCCACCTACAATCCTTACGCCCTCAAGTTCACTCTCATCACGAGAGCCCAGTCGGTGTAGTTCCTCATCACTCCGGCAGGGTGATCCACTCTCCCCATATCTATTCATCCTTGCAATAGAGCCTCTACAACGTCTCTTGGACCTAGCGACAGAACAAGGCCTAGCTTGTGTCTTCCATTGGAGGGCGAGGAGGATGTTTGCGCACATCTCTTTATGCGGGTGATGTTGTTGTCTTCGTTGCACCACGCAAAGAGGAAATTGAATCCCTGGTGCAGATCCTCGAATGGTTTGGTCATGCGAGTGGACTCAGAGCAAATTAACTTGGAGAAAAGCTCTGCTCTTCCCATCAGATGCGCTGACATCGACCTTGATGATGTGCTCCAGGCCATCCCGGGGCACCGCCAACAGTTTCCATCCAAATAACTTGGTCTGCCCGTATCGTTGAAGAAGCTCAAGCGTGTGCACTTCCAACCCTTGCTAGATAAAATTGGTAGCCGTTTGTTAGATGGAAAGGGCCTCTAATGTCTAAGGGAGGCAGGCTAACAATGCTCAAAGTCGGTGCTCACTGCCATGTCGACCTGCCTTCTACCTGCGATCGAGGCTCCCAAGCCGGTGTCATGGAAATCCTAGGCCCCTTCCGAATGCAAATTCTTAATTTGCATGGCTAGATATCCAATCCCCGGCTGATAAGCTGATGCCAAATAATTATTTCTGTCCTCTTAGCTATCGATCGGTCCCTTGAGACGGCAGACCACTTCCTACTTCATTTCACCTTCTCGGGTCAGCTTTGGTCGGTGCCTCTCCCCTAATACACCGAATCAATGTCTGCTAAGCTGGTGGGTATATGACATAAACTAATGCGGATCCAACTAGCAAGCTATTGGGATCTTGTTGTTTGGCCCGATCTTTTACGGTACACCTTGACGGTAACTTCCTAGCTCTTGTGCAGCACAAGAACTACGCAGGCTGAATACAGTCTGATCTCCTACGACTTTATCTCCAAAAATATCGAAACAGATATTCTTTCCTTCTTGGGCTGATTTTGTTGCATGCAATCCAAACCAACCAAAGTCTGGTTCCCTCGCTCGCTTCTTGGTACGACCACCTGGGCGAGGACCTGGTCGAAGAAGGACACAGACCTGGTCGTGGTCGTAATCTTTCTGGATGTAGTTGTAGCCCCTCTAGAACTAGTCGTAGCCCCTCTAGAAGTGGTCGTAGCCCCTCTGGATCTGGTCGTAGACCCTTTGGAACTGATCGTAGCCCTTGTGAATCTGGTCTTAGACCTCTAGGAACTGGTCGTAGCCCTTGTGAATCTGGTCGTAGACCTTCTGCCCTAGCATCCCTCTCGACTACACATAGCTTCTTGTAACACCCCCTTTTCCCGTCTTCCTTCCCCGCCCGGACCCCCCTCCTTCCTCGCGCGTGCGCTGCCCGCCGCCCGTGCCCGCCGCACCCGTGTAGTGTCGCCCCCGCCCCGGTTTCCCCGCCGCTCCTGTGCCGCGCCGCACGCTCGTCTTTTCCCCTTCCCTGCCGCCCGCGCCGCACGCCCCCTTGTCACGCATCTCACGGACCCCCTTCCCGAGCCTCCCCGCTCCTCCTCTCCCCGGCTTTAAAGCCCTGCCCGGTGCCCTCCCCTTCCCCTCCTTTCCCCATTTTCTTCTCCCCCCAAGCAGGAAGAGAACCCGAGAAGAAGAGAAGAGAGGAAGAAACCGAAGCCCTACCTCCTCCGGTCGCCGTCACCGCTGTCGGTGAGCGCCGCTGCCGTCCCCACGCCTTCCGCTCCCCTCCGTCATGGTCGCCTTCATTGTCGCCGTCGCCCCGAGCTCTCCTTCCCTCCCGTGCGCCGCCGCTCCCCTCTGTCGCCGCCCTCTCCGGTCGCCGTCCGCTCCAGCCCCTCGCCTCCCCCTCGCGCGCGCCACGCCCCGTTTCCCTCAACTCGGCCCGATCCACTTCCTCCCTCTTTTAGCCGCCCCCGTGGGCCACCCCGCGCCTTGGGCCGCGTCCCCCCCCCCCCGCACGGGGTTTCGGCCGAGGCCGTGGGTCGGGCTGATTTCTTGTTTTGGGCCGCCGGCAGTTTTTCTTTTTTTTTTTATTTTCTTTTCCTTTTTCTTTTTCAATTCAAAAGTGAGGCTTTAAAAATTAGTATCTCCCCCATTTTAACTCCAAAAATTGTAAAATAAATTTATAAAAATTTTTAAATTCAAGATCTTGCTAATGGCATAGGTCTTGTTCAATTTGAAGTTCATTTGCTACTTCTTGTGTATCTATTTGCTCTTGTTGCTTGTTGTTTATTTTTCCGGTACTTCGCCCGCGTAGAGTTCGAAGACGCCGGAGAACCCCAAGTTGACCGAGAACAAGACTACCCGGACTCTCTTCCCTACAACCAAGGCGAGTCAATACTTTGATCATATTGAGCCTACATTTTATGCAAATTATATTCTTTTAAAATAGCAAAGTGCATGCTTTAATTCTTTAAACAAATGTATGTTAAAGTTTAAGGTAGTTAAATACCCATTTGATGAATAATTAATTATTATGCCATCCTTGACAACTTGAATCCCTTAATTCCATTGTCACCCTAGTAACTATATGGTAATACTAGCTATAGGTTGTACTTAAGCGACATGCTAGTCTTGCTTAAGTACCGGAACATTAAAATGTTCCAATCATCATCTTTTCAAACATAAAATGGTTTGGGCAGTCATTGCGGGTAAATGACTGAGTTGGTTGAGTTGTTGTAATTTACTTCTCAAAAACCCTAAAAAAAACTTGCTGTTACTATCTGGGTGGATGGAAAGGTGGATGGTATAACATTGGGTGCTAATGTAGCCCATAGAATGTTATTTTGTGGTTGGTATGTGGAAGAACCGCCTAGATAACCCATAAGGACTTAATCTTGTTACAACCTCCTGTGTATAACAAGTACAACCACAAGTCTGCAACAAACTGCGACTTGGCTCAGTAAATTTATCAAATCCTGAAAGTCACCTTACTGGCGGGATAAATGGGCACAAGCTCTGGGTATGTCGGGCTTGATGGGACACCGAGTCAAGGGTGAAGTTCGCCACTCGCTGAGGTGTAGCCACGCTACGCCAGTCACTGAGGTGGGTATCCCGTGCAACGTATGGGCGCAACCCCATATGGGTGATATGATGGAAAGGATGAGATATTTAGAAAGGTTATGTGACGACCTCTCGACTACATGACCAAGGAATCATGTAGGGCAACGAGTTAATCGTCTCTTGTGGGTAAAGTGTACAATCTCTGCAGAGTTCAAAACTGTGAGGACCCCGGTTTATTCGGCTTGTACTGTCTAACCATCCACTTGGTCCTAACAGTACAAATCAAATAAACAAAGCCTCGAGATATGTATACTTCCCAGAATAGCAGTATACACACCCCGTTACAAAATCATGCATCAATTCCATTCATACACATAGAGCGAAACAAAGCAACAAGCGAAAGACATAGATAATATAAAGAGAGTTATTACAAAGAGAGGCCGACTGCCAAATAACACATAAGTAACTAATTTAAACAGCGGAAGCAAAATGGCCATAAGATGGCGATAAACAAAAGCCAATCGGTGTGCCTTTACCCACAAGGCAACCAACGGACCGCCAAGCTAACCGTCCCAAGCAGCCATAACACGACTCACAAAAGTGAGGCCCTTGGGGCTCACCTTCTTCCTCTGCAACAATTAACATTAAGCAAAGCGGATGAGTACAAAAATTGTTTTTGTACTCGCAAGAGTGACGTGTGAGATAACGAACTATAATTAACTACATGCAAGCTTTATTTAAGTGGATGAGGCTCGGACTTATTTTGACATAAAGCAAGTTTTCATTTGCAATAGGGTAATAGATTCAAAGTAAGTTTGCAATTAACTTTTATTGTTCAAATAAAGAGAGACAATTATAACAATAGATAGATGACAACACCAACCTAGAAGTGACTAACCCATAGTCACCACAACAATAGCATGAAGTACCCCTTCATACCACGATGTCAAGTTTAAGTTTTTTTAAAAGGTTGTAGTCTAGTTCTTGTGGGAAATAACCAAGCGTGTCCATAACCTAGGGCGAGGCTATTCGAATAGTTTTAACCTGCGCAGGTGTACCAATGTACCATACGATAGGCCGCCTTTCCACCACCACGGTTAGCACACTTCCTTTGGTATGCGAGGCATGGCTAAGTCTAACAAGACGCTTTCGGTGGGCGATGCTAATTAAGAGCCGCAACCCACGGGAGAAAGACACATTAGACGACCCTAACAGGTCTGCTAATGCTCCCCTCCAACACCACAAACACACACACACGGAACACACCCACCGACCAGCTCATAATTAACACCTTCCAAAGTACTTAGTCAAGAGAGTTCCATACCCCCTCGTGTGGTTAGTACGCAATAATTGCTTGGATCAATGGCACAAGTAACTCGGTCCTTAGGGACTTAGGCACCATTCAATCACACCCAGATCACACCAACATACCATTGTGCCCAAGCCAAGATATAATTTTTGTTTTCAGTTTTTGATTTGCAAATTGGTAAAATACAAGGGTTGGACATAATGGAATAATAATAGCATTTGTGTGATCAAGATCACCGACTAAGTCGATGATCGCCCAATACTACCGATACTAGGCATGGCTAAGCAATATTTATTCGAAATCTACTAAGTGACAAGAGCTCATCCAACGAACTCTAATCACAGCAAATAACCTAAGCTCAGGTAGTAGAGGATAGTCATTTACCTACAGATTATGCAACTAGAGGTCTAACTAATCAATTTAACAACAAAGTAGCAATGCATACATAGAAGTTAAACAAAATATTAGATTTTAAAAGTAATAGGATCAATGGGAAATGATCAAACTGCTTGCACATTCTGCTGCTGCTCAAAGCATTGCGGAGGATCGTTCTCGGGTTACATGCAAATGTCGAAGCCTAAGCGAAAAAGCGAAAAAAAAGAACCGATAAGAACGAAGGAAACGAAAGAGACACTAAAGCCAAAATGCTCCAAATGCTATAAAAATCATACAGCAGTAAGAGCACAAAATAACACAAATTTAGAAACAAGAACCAACTGATTTGGACTTTTAAAACCAAAGATATGATTGAAACAATGCAATTCGGCCAAAATTAATTTTAAATAGGTTACTGTTCATAAATAATTTTCTAGAGGTTTTCTGGACTTGAAAACTTTATGTTAGGTTGCCACTGACATTTTAAGGTTAACACAATTGGTCTCATCTTATTTGGAGTTAAAAAGATTTAGTTATAACTTTTCTAAGTTATAAATCTAAGGCATGATTAATTTCAGTATTAAAGACTACTGTAAAACATATACTATGCTAAAGTACTTTAACAGATGCATTTATAGAACTTTAGTTTGTTAAATTTGGAACTACAGAGAAAAAAATATGCAATTTTGAAGTTTAAAACAATTAATATGTGCAAATAAAGCTCTGGAACTAACTCGGAAAACCAGCGAACCGGGAGGTCGTGGGCGTTGATCAAAGATCGCATGGCTCACGAGCTCGGATCTAAAACCCACACGAGCACCGGCGCAAAGACCTCATCGCGCTGGGAGGTCTTAGCCGTTGATATCAAATCCAGCGGCCCCGACCACCGGATGCACAAAGACACTGCGAAGGCTCCTCGCGCACAGGGAGGTCGTGGCGTCGGATCTAGATCCGGCGGTCGAGCTCCACGAGGAGGTTCTACGGCTATCTCACCGAGGGGGAGTGCGGGCGGTTAAGATTTCCCAGGGAGGTCTTAACGGTCTAGATCTGAACGAGGAGGTCTTAGGCGGTGGGCTAACGGCGAGAGGTCTTGGCGGCTAGGATCCCAGAGGAGGTCCTAGCAGGTCACGATCTCAAAGGGGAGGTCCTAAAGCCCACAGATCTAAAGGAGGAGGTCCCGACGGTCAAGATCTCGGGGAAGGTCACGAGCGGCTAAGATGAAGCGAGGAGGTCTAGGCGGTTAGGATCTCACCGAGGAGGTCCTAACGGTCTAGATCTAGGCGAGGAGGTCCTAAGGCTTCCTTACAAGGACCCGTAGTGGTCTTTTACAAAGAGGACCTCGGGGTAGTTTTGAAGGTTTTCTTTACAAAAGACCGGGGTGGTCTTTTGCAAAGAGGACCTCGGGAAGGTCTTTAGGGTGGCTTTTACAAAGGCCACGAGAGGTGTTTGCAAAGAGGACCTCGGGAAGGTCTTTGCTTGAAACACACGGTGGTCTTATCGGCTAAGATTTACTTGAGGTGGTCCTATCGGCTAGGATCACTACCAAGGGAGGTCCGAGACTTAGGATTTTTGGGAAAAGATCCTGGGCCCGATCTAAACTTGGAGAGGTCGTGAGCGGCTAAGATTAGCAGGAGGTCTGGGGTGGTTTTAATGGCGCGAGACCTCCAGACAATGCAAGGCTAAGACAATTTAATGCATCTAATGATTGAGAATAAATGAATCTAAAAGGAACACATAATGACTTACGGACTTTAATACTAAGGCCTGGCCACACATCGATGACTCCACGGCACAAATTAGGACACAATTAATGCACCAATGATAAGCAATGATTTGAGCATTAAAGTGGTCCTAAAAGATAACAAACGGAGGTTTTGAGTGACAAAACCGAGCGTGCTTTCAATGACTTGCCGCGACGTGGATCTCATCGGCGAAACCAAAGGCACGGATGAGTCCCAAATAGGGCGGAGAATCCAAAGATGCCAAAAGCTACACCTAAAATAGCTCCTCTGCGGCTGGCCAGAGATAACCATGAGGGACGAGAATCGCGCAAACACGAAAACCTAAAGAGGTCTAAAAGAATAGGGATTTCGACCTTTGAGGTACTTACCGGGGAATGAAGGGAGCTAGAGGTGGCGCAAGAGCTCCGGTGGCGGTGGAGGTCGCGGAGGTGAAGAAGACAGCGCTCGACCACGAGCAAAGACGCTCCCTTTATCAACCTCTGTGAAGGTCAAACAAAGCAAGTTAGGAGGCTTGAGGTGACCAAGGAACAAAATGATGGCCACTAATGCAATGTTGAACCACTGAAGCTCGAAGGTCGACGGAGAGCTCCAAGGTCCGGCACTGGTCGCAAAGATTTTCGGGTGTTTTGAGCACAAGTGAGCAGAGATGAGCTAAGGTGCGAGAGAGTGACTAAAAGAACTAAGAGAGGAAGCTTGAGCTTCAAATATAGCTGGTGGGAAAGATGGCAAAGTCAGCCGGTACACTGAGCCAAAGTACGCATGACATGATGGGGGGGTGGTGACAGGGAGACTTTTTAGCAAAAGGGCTGCCAGACATTTAATGTTGGCAGCACATAGCCGTTTGTCAGGCCCTAGAGGTGACAAGGCACTGCTCTCCACTGCCATGCACAAAAATTGATAATGCCCAGGCCCACCCGACAGTGAGAGAAATGGGGAAAACCGGTCAAATGGACTCAACGGCTAAATCTGTGCTGAGCTCCACCAGGGAGGTTGTGGGCTGTTGGATTGAAATCCAAGGGCTCAGATTTTGGGCTAAGTATTAGAGGTCCTAACACTCAAAGGAGGTCTGATCCACAGATCTGAAGATGGGCGGCTCATGATCACCCAAGTGCTAGGGGTGGTCGTGGAGGGCGGAGGAGGTCGCCAGGTGGTCTTTGCAAAGGTGCAAAGGAGGTCTGAGGGAGGTCCTCGAGGTTGTCTTTGTAAAAGAACAGGAGGAGGTAGGTGGGGTGGGAGATCCTTTACAAAGACAGAGGAGGTCTTTGAGCGTTGGATTTAAAATCCAACGGCCCGGACCACTGTGCCCAAATGCCCGAGCAGACACGGCTCAAGCGGCTCGGTGCGACCAAGACCTGGAGGTCGGACCTGGGTTTGAGTCTAAGTTTGACTCGGACCAGGTTTAAAGTTTTAATTTGAATTGAGATTTCGAAGTGATCTTTAAAGATAGCAAACTAGCTACAAATTTATGAAATTTTGACAGTAGCTTGCTGACATTGAGATGGACATTGCGTAAACTTTCCAGAGGTTTTTGCATTGTACATTTCCTCCAAAAATCACACAATGTGCTAGGTTAGGGTTTGACTGTATGTCAAACAAGTTTGACTGGCCCTTAAAAATATTCAAACAATTTCTAAAAATGGTGAAGTTTTTCAGAGGGGTCACAAACCATCCCAAGAACTTAGGAAAAATATTTCAGAAGGATCACAAGATTGGACAAGATTGTTTGGATGATCCAGATTTGGATCAACAGACTTGTGACTTTGTATTTCCATACTCTTGTACAATAATTGTTTAGTACACACAGAAATACATGACGTAAGAAAAAGTTTTAATTTCTACTCATTTTCTTACATTTGAAACACAAGTCTGAATTTGGGATGTTACAAAACCTCCCCACCTTACAAAAATCTCGTCCAGATTTGTCTCACTCGGAAAAGAAAGAGGGTAGTGCACGGAGGCGATCTTCTCGCTCCCAAGTAGCTTCATCCTCGGAATGATTCGACCACTGAACCTTAAGGAACTTGATGGTCTTATTCCTTGTTCTTCGTTCAGCCTCCTCGAGTATGCGAACAGGACACTCGCGGTAGGTCAAATCCTCCTGGACATCAAGAGTTTCCAACGGAGCTTCCTCAGTTGGAACACGGAGGCACTTCTTTAGTTGGGACACATGGAACACATCATGTACCCCGCTAGTGCAGCAGCAATTCCAACTTGTGGCGGCACTCCCTTCTTTTCGATAACACGGTATGGACCGACATATCGAGCTAACTTGCCTTTGGCAAAGCGTTGATGGCCCTTCAAAGGAGACCTTGAGATAAACAAAGTCATTGGGCTCAAAACTCAATTCGCGACGGCGGCGATGCATAGCTCTTTTGCACGGATTGGCGTGCGCAAGCGATCACGAACAAGTTGGACTTGACTCTCGGCTTCATTGATGAGTCGGGCCAAAGAAAGGTCTCTCAGGTCTCGACCAGTTCAGCGGGTTCTACACTTTCTCCGTATAAGGCCTCGAATGGTGCCATGCCGAGGCGGCTTGAAAGCTGTTGTTGTAAGAAAACTTCGGCGAATGGCAAGCACTTCTCCCAATGCTTCCCATAGGAAAGGACACTGCGCCGAAGCATGTCCTCCAAAACTTGGTTGACCCTTCGGTCGACCATCGGTTTGGGGTGATACGTCGGTCTTTGAAAGAAAGACGAGTTCCCATAGCTTCTTGCAAGCTATGCCAGCACTGAGAAGTGAAGATGGAACCACGATCAGAAATGATCGTCTTCGGCACTCCATGCAAGCTCACGATCCTGGCGATATAGAGCTCTGCAAGGTGACCGGTACGAATCTTGGTCTTGACAGGGAGGAAGTGTGCCACTTTAGTCAATCGATCAATGATAACCCAAATAGCATCATTGCCCCTCGGTGACACAGGTAGGCGGTGATAAAATCCATCGGCCGAATCCCACTTCCACGAGAGGAAGGCAAGGGTTGAGCGATCTGCGGGGCGATGTTCGACCTTGACATGGCGACACTGCGTCGCATTCGACCACGAACTTGGCGACTTCCTCTTCATTCAGTCCACCAAAATCTCTGCGGAGATCATGATACATCTTCGTGGCCCGGGATGAATGGATAACGGGAATCGTGGGCTTGCGGAGGATCAACTCCGCAACTCCATGTCCTTTGGAACCACAAGCGTTGCGAACCGCACCACACCAAGCTCATCTTCGAGAAGCACTTGTTGTTCCATTCTTGACATTTTCCTTGATGCGGTTCACTCCAACATCCGATTGTTGGCGGACTTGATCCGATCCACCAAGGTTGGCTGTACAACCAAGGCAGCGAGGAACCATGCTCCACCAAACCTGAGTTAAGGCGCTGAAATTCCTCGGAAGAGGGGTGAGGCTCTTGGAGCAACAATGCATTGCAATGCGCTGCGACTAAGCGCATCCGCGACATTGGCCTTGCCGGATGGTAGTGAATACCCATGTCATAGTCCTTGATCAACTCCAACCATCTCCTTTGCGAGGTTCAGATGCGGATGGGTAAACAAATACTTCAAGCTTTTGTGATCGAATACACTTCACAACGATTACCAATTAGGTAATGTCGCGGATCTTAAGTGCATGGATCACCGCGGCTAGCTCCAAGTCATGGGTAGGATAGTTGAGTTCATGAGGTCTCAATTGCCTTGATGCATAGGCCACCACCTTACCTTCTTGCATAAGGACACAACCGAGGCCTCGACGAGAAGCATCGCAAAAGATATCGAAGCTTCGATGGACATCGGGGAGAACAAGAACGGGAGCGGTGGTCAACCGCTTCTTGAGTACTTGGAAACTTTCCTCGCAAGCGGCAGACCACGAGAACTTCTTGTCCTTCTTGAGCAACTCCGTCATTGGCTTCGCTATCTTGGAGAAATTCCCGATAAAGCGGCGATAATATCTCGCTAAACCAAGAAAACTCGGACCGGTGGCCAGAAGAGGTGACTCGAGGAAAGCACATCGCTGATCTTGCTAGGATCCACGGCTCGCCTCTGCTGAAAGGACATGGCCTAAGAAGGCCACTTCCTTCAACAAAATGCACACTTGCTGAACTTCGCATCTGATTGGTGCTCGCGAAGTTTGCCCAACACAAGCCTCGGATGCCCGACGTGTTCCTCATCTTTCTTGGAATAGATAAGAATATCATCGATGAAGACCACCACAAACTTATCCAAATACTCCATAAACACCGAATTCATGAGATTCATGAACAAGGCAGGAGCATTGGTTAAGCCGAATGACATGACGGTATACTCGTACAAGCCATAACGAGTAGAGAAAGCCGTCTTGGGAATATCCTCCGGTCAAATTCGAACTTTATGATATCCCACTCTCAAGTCAATCTTGGAGAAGACTCGAGCTCCAACCAATTGATCGAAGAGATCGTCGATGCGGGGCAAGGGATACTTGTTCTTTACCGTCACTTCATTAAGCGGTCGGTAATCCACGCACATGCGTAGAGTATTGTCCTTCTTCTTCACAAAGATTGCTGGACAACCCCACGGAGATGAACTAGGGCGAATGAAACCCTTCTCTTGGAGCTCCCCCAGCTGCTTCTTCAACTCCACCAACTCGTTTGTAGCCATCCGGTAGTGCCTCTTCGAAATCGGGCGATCACGGGGACCAACTCAATGGCAAACTCGAGGTCGCGGTGGCGGCATCCACGGAAGATCTTGGGGAAGACATCGCGAAGTCACATCTTGTAGGGACTTCACTAATATCTAGAGCTGGCTTTGCCAGACACGAAGAGATGCGGACCTTGCGGCCGGTAGCGAACTGCTCGCGGAAGAATGGTGAGGTAGATGAGCCTCGGTCTGTCGATTTGTCCCATGTCTTTGAGACAACTAATCCATGCCAGTACATCTAAGCTCATTGAATGGAGGAGGATAAGGTTCGCGAAAAACCCTACTCCTCTATCTCAACGAGGACATCCCTACACTCGGACTCGGCTCTCAACTCCAAGCGGAGAGCGAATGGCGATGGGACCAACAAAGGAGCAAACCGAAGCTCACCAACGGCAGCAAATGATTGAAACAAACAAATGAGATGCTCTGAATCAAACAAAGCGATGCGAGGATGAGAGTTAGCAAAGCGTACCCAACACGGCGTCGGCGCCTCCGTGCCTCCTCGCGGAGATGAGGTTGACACGACCACTACCCACACCTTGGGTAGCGGGGACAACCTTACGATCACGGAAGGACCACCTCCCTGCCGCGTCCTCCATTGGGGCGAGGGCTGCTCGATCTTCTTAGGGCATTGGTTGCATAATGCCCTTACGAGTGCGAGAAAAGCAAGTGACCGGCGGCCGGATTACGAGGGCCACTCGGTGACTCGCGAGTGCGTGGTCGGGCACGCTGCGGAGGGCGGGCTGGTGCCGGCGACCTCGGCGGTGGTAAGGCCAAGAGGCGGGCCTGGTGCAGCCCAACACAAGGGCGGGAAGGCGGCTGTGCTGGCCGGCCGGGCCTCCCACTTGCGCTTGCGGGACTCGCCTAGCGCCTTCGCCTGTGCTTTCGGCAATAATGGTCTTGTCCACCAAGGTGCGAAAATCGGCAAAGTCCACAATGGATAGCTTGTCTTGCATCTCCTCGAGACAAGCCCTCCATGAACTTCTCTGCTTGGCCTCATCGGTGGCCACCTCGGATGGAGCATAACGAGCCAAGTGGTTGAACTTCGTAAAGTACTCCATCACGACTTACGCCCCAGCTGCGCGAAATTCCTTCTTCTTGACTTCATCAAGCGGCGGGGATGTGAGCTCGGCGGAACGCGGTCGGAACTCCTCCCAAGAGGCGGTGTGGCGGCGGCTGCATGGCCAAGCAGTTCTCCCACCAAGAAGTCGCCGCCTTGCAAGCGATGGGAGGCAAAGAGTGTCTTGTCTGGTCACGGCACTGGCAGCGTCGAGCTTCGCTCAACTTTGCGCGGCGATCATCTCGCGTCCGGTGGGTCCTCGGATCACGGAAAGCGTGGGGTGAGTGCGAAGAAACTCAGTGAGGCCCCACGAGACCGAGGTCCACCTCCTTGCCGGATCACGAGGCAGGCAAGCAGCGGAGGTGTTGCGCGCAATAACATCCAGCGAGACCCTCCTGTCCTCTGAGCAGTTGCGCTCTCTGCGGAAGAACCTCTGCCATGGTTGGAGGCGGGAGCTCCTCATCAAACCAGTTGCTTGACCACGGCCGCTCGAGTACCCCCGACCATCCTGGTGCAAGGAAAGCGGGTTAGCAACAAAACCCTCAAATCTAGAAGTTCTTTGGCGAAGCTAAGCAAAGCCAAAATAACAAGCATATAAACTTTAAATGTTTCCAAGGAGGCTCCAAAACAGCAAGGGAAACACCAAACCAAATCTCAACTTCGATGCCATTAACCCGTATTGAATGAGCAGGCAATGGGTTGAGAAGATAAAATTTTAGCACACTACTTCAAGTCTAACTCTACTCAAAAGCAAGGTTAAGGCGGCAAAAATAGTGTTAGATACTTAGCTACTAGTATCACATCCTACCCTTTTATTCCCACAAGTTTTAGTTAATTAACCTCTCATTTTCTACCCTATTTAGGACCTTTGAGCTTGCTGTCCGAAATCGACTCATTGTCCAGATTTTGCATCAAGCTTCTAAGCGAACTCTTCAACTTCGAAGATTCAAAACCTTGTAGAGGCAGCTAGCACTTCAATTTGCCAAACTCAATGGTTCCCAAAACCCAATTTAAACGGTACAACTATCTTTTGAGAGAAGGAAAGGAGAATAACTTTTAAAACTCAAATTAGAGCAAGATGAGATAGAAAGCTAAGATAGGTAAGGAATAAAATCTGAGAACTTACTTAAGCTTTCATAAATCATTTGATACTTTGAAATTAAGTTTTCCAAAATATCCTAAAGGCGATCAAGCTTGGGTTACTCACGGTCGGAATGGCTCGATACCAACTTTGTGAGGACCCGGTTTATTAAACATGTCTTGTCTAACCATCCACTTGGTCCTAACGGTACAAATCAAATAAACCAAGCCTCGAGATATGTATACTTCCAGAGTGCAGTATACACACCCGTTACAAAATTATGCATCAATTCCATTCATACACATAGAGCCAAGCAAAGCAACAAGCGAAAGACATAGATAATATAAAGAGAGTTATTACAAAGAGAGGCCGACCAGGCCAAATAACACATAAGTAACTAATTTAAGCAATGGAAGCAAAATGGCCATAAGATGACGATAAACAAAAGCCAATCGGTGTGCCTTTACCCACAAGGCAACCAACCGGACCGCCAAGCTAACCGTCCCAAACATAGCGACAACCGACTCACAAAGTGAGGCCCTTGGGGCTCACCTTCTTCCTCTGCAACAATTAACATTAAGCAAGCGGATGAGTACAAAAATTATTTTTGTACTCGCAAGTAACGTGTGAGATAACGAAACTATAATTAACTACATGCAAGCTTTATTTAAGTGGATGAGGCTCTGGACTTATTTTCACATAAAGCAAGTTTTCATTTGCAATAGGGTAATAGATTCAAAGCAAGTTTGCAATTAACTTTTATTGTTCAAATAAAGAGAGACAATTATAACAATAGATAGATGACAACACCAACCTAGAAGTGACTAACCCATAGTCACCACAACAATATCATGAAGTACCCCTTCATACCACCCATGTCAAGTTTAAGTTTTTTTAAAAGGTTGTAGTCTAGTTCTTGTGGAAATAACCAGCGTGTCCATAACCTAGGGCGAGGCTATTCGAATAGTTTTAACCTGCGGGGTGTACCAATGTACCCACACGATAGACCGCCTTTCCACGACCACGGTTAGCACACTTCCTTTGGTATGCGGGCATGGCTAAGTCTAACAAGGCGCTTTCGGTGGGCGATGCTAATTAAGAGCCGCAACCCACGGGAGAAAGACACATTAGACACCCTAACCGGTGCGCTAATGCTCCCCTCCAACACCACAAACACACACACACGAACACACACCACACCGGCTCATAATTAACACCTTCCAAAGTACTTAGTCAAGAGAGGTTCCATATCCCCTCGTGTGGTTAGCACGCAATAATTGCTTGGATCAATGGCACAAGTAACTTTCGGTCCTTAGGGACTTAGGCACCATTCAATCACACCCAACAGATCACACCAACATACCATTGTGCCCAAGCCAAGATATAATTTTTGTTTTGATTTTGATTTGCAAATTGGTAAAATACAAGGGTTGGACATAATGGAATAATAATAGCATTTGTGTGATCAAGATCACCGACTAAGTCGATGATCGCCCAATACTACCGATACTAGGCATGGCTAAGCAATATTTATTGAAATCTACTAAGTGACAGAGCTCATCCAACGAACTCTAATCACGACAAATAACCTAGGCTCGGTAGTAGAGGATAATCATTTACCTACAGTTATGCAACTAGAGGTCTAACTAATCAATTTAACAACAAAGTAGCAATGCATACATAGAAGTTAAACAAAATATTAGACTTTAAAAGTAATGGGATCAATGGGAAATGATCAAGCTACTTGCTCTGCTTCTTTGCTCAAGCATTGCAGGATCGTTCTCGGGGTTACCGCAAATGTCGAAGCCTAAGCGAAAAAGCGAAAAAAAAAGAACCGATAAGAACGAAGGAAACGAAAGAGACACTAAAGCCAAAATGCTCCAAATGCTCTAAAAATCATACAGCAGTAAGAGCACAAAATAACACAAATTTAGAAACAAGAACCAACTGATTTGGACTTTTAAAACCAAAGATATGATTGAAACAATGCAATTCGGCCAAAATTAATTTTAAATGAGTTCTGTTCATAAATAATTTTCTAGAGGTTTTCTGGACTTGAAAACTTTATGTTAGGTTGCCACTGACATTTTAAGGTTAACACAATTGGTCTCATCTTATTTGGAGTTAAAAAGATTTAGTTATAACTTTTCTAAGTTATAAATCTAAGGCATGATTAATTTCATATTAAAGACTACTTGTAAAACATATACTATGCTAAAGTACTTTAATGATGCATTTATAGAACTTTAGTTTGTTAAATTTGGAACTACAGAGAAAAAGATATGCAATTTTGAAGTTTAAAACAATTAATATGTGCAAATAAAAGCTCTCGGAACTAACTCTAGAAAACCAACGAAAACTGGGGAGGTCGTGGGCCGTTGATCAAAGATCGCACGGCACACGAGCTCAGATGCCAAAACCCACACGAGCACCAGGGCGCAAAGACCTCATCGCGCCTAGGGGAGGTCTTAGCCGTTGATATCAAATCCAACGGCCCCGACCACCGGATGCACAACACACGCGAAGGAGCTCCTCGCGCACTAGGGAGGTCGTGGCCGTCAGATCTAGATCTGGCGGTCCCGAGCTCCACGAGGAGGTCCTACGGCTATCTCACTGAGGGGGAGGTCTGGACGGTTAAGATTTCCCGAGGGAAGGTCTTAACGGTCTAGATCGAGCGAGGAGGTCCTAGGCGGTGGGCTAACAGCGAGAGGTCTTGGCGGCTAGGATCCCAGGGAGGTCCTAAGCAGTCACGATCTCAAAGGGGAGGTCCTAAAGCCCGCAGATCTAAAGGAGGAGGTCCTAGGCGGTCAAGATCTCCGGGGAAGGTCTGAGCAGCTAAGATGAAGCGAGGAGTGCGGGCGGTTAGGATCTCACGAGGAGGTCCTAACGGTCTAGATCTGGCGGGGAGGTCCTAAGGCTTCCTTACTAGGACCAGTGGTGGTCTTTTACAAAGAGGACCTCGGGGTAGTTTTGAAGGTTTTCTTTACAAAAGACCGGGGTGGTCTTTTGCAAAGAGGACCTTGGGAAGGTCTTTAGGGGTGGCTTTTACAAAGGCCACGGGGAGGTGTTTTGCAAGAGGACCTCGGGAAGGTCTTTTCTTGACACACGGTGGTCTTATCTCACGGCTAAGATTTAACAGGGTGGTCCTATCGGCTAGGATCACTTCCAAGGAGGTCCAGAGACTTAGGATTTTTGGAAAAGATCCTAAGGCGGATCTAAACTTGGAGAGGTCGTGACGGCTAAGATTAGCCCGAGGAGGTCTGGGTGGTTTAATGGCGCAAGACCTCCGGACACGGCTAAGACAATTTAATGCATCTAATGATTGAGAATAAATGAATCTAAAGGAACACTTAATGACTTACGGACTTTAATACTAAGGCCACAGCCACACATCGATGACTCCACGGCACAAATTAGGACACAATTAATGCACCAATGATAAGCAATGATTTGAGCATTAAAGTGGTCCTAAAAAATAGCAACGGGAGGTTTTGAGCGACAAAACCGAGCGTGCTCGAGCGACTTGCCGCGAAGCGGCGTGGATCTCATCGGCGAAACCAAAGGCACAGATGAGTCCCAAATAGGCGGAGAATCCAAAGATGCCAAAAGCTACACCTAAAATAGCTCCTCCGGTGGCTAGCAGGAGATAACCGCCGGAGACAGAATCGGCAAACACGAAAACCTAAAGAGGTCTAAAGAATAGGGATTTCAGACATCGAGGTACTTACCGGGGAATGAAGGGGAGCTAGAGGTGGCGCAAGAGCTCCGTGACGGTGGAAGTCGCGGAGGTGAAGAAGACGGCGCTCCGACCACGACAGCACGCTCCCACTTTATCAACCTCTGTGAAGGTCAAACAAAGCAAGTTAGGGAGGCTTGAGGTGACCAAGGAACAAAATAGCGGCCACTAATGCAATGTTGAACCACTGAGCTCGAAGGTCGACGGAGCTCCAAGGTCAACACTGGTGGCAAAGATTTTGGGTGTTTTGAGCACAAGTGGCCCGAGATGAGCTAAGGTGCGAGAGAGTGACTAAAAGAACTAAGAGGAAGCTTGAGCTTCAAATATAGCTGGTGGGAAAGATGGCAAAGTCAGTGAGATTGCTGAGCCAAAGTCGCATGACATGATGGGGGTGGTGGGGAGACTTTTTAGCAAAAGTGCGGACATTTAATGTTGGCATCACATAGCCGTTTGTCAGGCCCTAGAGGTGACAAGGCACTGCTCTCCTCTGCCATGCACAAAAATTGATAATGCCCAGGCCCACCCGACAGTGAGAGAAATGGGGGAAAAACTGGTCAAATGGACTCAACGGCTAAATCTGGTGAGCTCCACGGGGAGGTTGTGGTGTTGGATTGAAATCAACGGCTCGATTTTGGGCTAAGTATTAGAGTCCTAACACTCGGAGAGGAGTCGAGCCACGAGATCTGAAGATGGGCGGCTCATGATCACCCAAGTGCTAGGGGTGGTCGTGGAGGGCGGAGGAGGTCGCCCAGGGTGGTCTTTGCAAAAGGTGCAAAGGAGGTCTTAGGGGAGGTCCTCGAGGGTTGTCTTTGTAAAAGAACAGGAGGAGGTCGTGGGGTGGGAGGTCCTTTACAAAGACCCGAGGAGGTCTTTGAGCGTTGGATTTAAAATCCAGCGCCCGGACCACAGTGCCCAAATGCCCGAGCCCGACACGGCTCAAGCGGCTCAGTGCGACCAAGACACGGAGGTCGGACACAGGTTTGAGTCTAAGTTTGACTCGGACCGAGTTTAAAGTTTTAATTTGAATTGAGATTTCAGTGATCTTTAAAGATAGCAAACTAGCTACAAATTTATGAAATTTTGTGATAGCTTCTTGACATTGAGATGGACATTGCGTAAACTTTCGGAGGTTTTGCATTGTACATTTCCTCCAAAAATCACACAATGTGCTAGGTTAGGGTTTGACTGTATGTCAAACAAGTTTGACTGGACCTTAAAAATATTCAAACAATTTCTAAAAATGGTGAAGTTTTTCAGAGGGGTCACAAACCATCCCAAGAACTTAGGAAAAATATTTCCCGAGAAGGATCACAAGATTGGACAAGATTATTTTCGGATGATCGAGATTTGGATCAACAGACTTGTAACTTTGTATTTCCATACTCTTGTACAATAATTGTTTAGTACACACAGGAAATACATGACGTAAGAAAAAGTTTTAATTTCTACTCATTTTCTTACATTTGAAACACAAGTACAGAATTTGGGATGTTACAAAAAATGTTCGAATAGTCGTGCCCACGGTCAAGGGCGGACATGGGAACTTAACTTGAGTTAGTTCTATTTCAAAAAAAGCCTTGTGGGTGGTATGAAAATTGTGGCGGGCTCACCTAGCCCTGAGTTTGGATTTTTCCTGGGTCATCGTACTCAGCGATGTTAATAAATGGAGGTAGCTCCAATCAAAATAAGCATAAGGTGGAGGTAACCTCTGCTGATACAAATATTGCACAATTACTCTCTTTAATAAAATGCAATTTGGTAAAATGCTAAGTGATAGGAATTTTGTAATTATGATAATTAAAAACATTGCTTTAAGCAAATAAAAGAACCTGAGCCATCCTTGTAAAGCATTGTATGTATATTATTGCATTGTGTGTTGGCTCATGAGCACGGAAGTTGTGCTCATTCTCGCTCTCCCAAACCCTTGGATGGCGAAGAAGGAGACTATGCATACTACGAGGATCCGAGTCGATGGGCAAGAAGCGATGAAGAATAGACTAGGTTCTGTAGTCTAGGTCTCGTCCCAGTCTAGCTGACTTGTAGGTACTTGCGTACAACCGATATTATCCAGGTCTTTGGTTAATATCGATCGTACCTGTCGCTTGATCGCTTGCACTGTGAAGAGATGAGCTCTACCCTTTTGCTTCGCTACGCTTAGTATCTTTTGTATTGTAATCAATTTGGCCTGATCGGCCCCTTTTGTAAAACTCGACCGACGTGGTCTATGTCACTCTGATGGTTGTAATAATGATACTTTAGTTCACGCCATGTATGAATGTTTCAGCAAGGTATCTGTGAGTGCTATCTACTGATCCAGGGAATAGCACGATATTTTCACAAAGGATTCGGGTCAGAAAATCCGGGTCTGACACTTCTCTTGTATATTGCACAAAACAACACTACTTTGTGAAGTAATCTCAGTTTGCAACGCTGAAACACTACTCAAAGTAACAATGCTACTTGGTGTCGCATTATCTGGTCTCCCTTCAAGAGAAACCGTCCTCGGTTTCGGATTGGTCTTCAGGTCTTCATGGATAGATTGAACGGAAGCCAGAAAATTTTTAGCAACTTCGTCCTCCTTCTTTGCCTCTTCCCGTGTCCTTCTTTCCAATAGCTTCTTCTTCCAATCATGTAACATCCCTATTTTGGCTTGTGTTTCAAATGTAAGAAATTGAAGGTAAATTAAAACTTTTCTTACATCCTTGTGCTTTTGAACTTTTAAAAATTCTTGTAAAAGAATTTTGGGAAATTCAAAATCAAAACCCTCAATTATCTAAAGTCAACAACCTCCTTGGTCAAATCTTGTGTCAAACCTTGGTAATAATTTTCCACAGGTTCTAAGGTTGCCTTGTGACCCATCTGAATTATTTCATAATTTTGAAATTATTGGAACTATTTTAGAGGCAAGTCAAACCTTGGTCAAACCTTTGAAATAGCCTTCGAATTTCTTGAGAAAAATTCGATGCACAAAAACCTCTGGAAATTTCATGGGAGGTAAACCCCAAGGTAAGAAAGCTCGAGTTAAAATTTCATAAATTTTGGAGTTATTTGATGCCTCAATTAAATCCCCAAAGTTTGAGTTCAAAAATCAAACCTAATGCAGTGTGCAGCTTTGTTCATCGGGCTCAGTCGGTTGGTGGGTCCAACCACCTAATGCATCTGGCTCGAGTTTGGACCCGCGTCGATGTGGCTCGCTTGTGTCGTCGGATCTCCATCGCGCGGTCCTGTTAGTCCAACGAGGTGGTGGCGCGTTCTCTTGTCGCCGTTGGATCAAGATCGGCGGCCACCCCTCATCGTCCTCTCTCGCTCGCTCGCCATGACCGCTCGCTCGCTCTGCGCCATGGCGAGAGGCTCGTGGGCGATGGCGTCGCGTCCACTCACCCTCGCGTAGCGGGCGGGTGCATTAAATGCGCGTCGCCAGCCGTCCCGAAAGTCCACCTTCTACCGCTCCCTCGCTCTCTCTCGGCGCGCGCGCAGGCAGATCAGGCGAGCAACAGCGGTGCCTTCTCGCACTTCCCGGCTACTTAAGCCCCTTGCTCCCTCCTTGACCTCCCTTCCACCTTTCCGCACTCATGTGTGCAATGTTGTGCGTGTTTGAGCTCCAAAACCCGAAACCACTCGCGCGCCATTGCCGAGCTTGGGCTTCTCGGTGAAAGCGGTACCACAATGGCTCTCCTCTCTTTTTCTTGCTCCTCTGCTCCCTACTTACTCCTGAAGCTTAACCCTCAATTAATTTTGGGTTTATCGTCGCGAGAGGCTAATTCGAGTTCCCCATTCGCCGCGGCGCCCTCTTCGTCTCGGTCTTGGTGAGTCCATCTCCCCTCAATTCCTTTCTCCGGGAGCATCGATGTGCACGTGGGACCTATTTTGATGATGCGGTCGCTCTCTAGTTGTCGGGATGGCTTCCCCTCGTTGCGCCATTGTTGCCGCCGCGAGCTTCGTCGCCGGAGCTACTCAGGCCGCCTCTGCACCTCCGCGTCCGTCGGTGGCTCCTGGTAGTCCCTAGATGCTCGGGCACCGCCAGATGGACCGATGCGGAGCTCTTTTGCTGCTTATCGTCGCGTCATCTTTGCCGTGCGCCCTCTCGTCGCGTCGCCGCTCACGGTCCACCACCGCGGTGTGAGTGGTGCGGAGGGTGCGCAATGCTGTGCGCACCGTTGCTAGCATCCTCGCGCGCCGCCGCCTTTGGTCGCCGGCGATTGGCCGCGAAGCTCTCGGTCGCGTTGTCGGACGCGCGTCAGTGCGGCGCGGCGTGGCCCAACGTCGCCGTCCATCCTTAGATCTGCGGTCGAGATTTCGTGTGTTCTGTGCGGTGTGCTGTGTAGCGTTGATTGTGAGCCGTCCATCTCGCGATCGACGGTCCACAGCCGCTGTTCCGCCGCGCGCGCGCGTTTTCAAACGCGTCGGCGTGGTTCATTACGGATCGTTGGATCGAAGATCAGCGGTGGGATTGCGAAGGCATTCGTTCGGTCGAATGCCATCATCATTTGGACCGTTGGATCTTGATCCAACGGTGAGCCTCGATGGCGCGTGTGTGTGTCTTTGTCGCGCGTGCGCGTGGGCCGTCCGATCCAGGATCGACGGTCCCTATTCAGCCACGTCGTAATAGCCTTTATGAGTTTCCCGAAAGCTTTATTTGCAAACTGAAAAAGGTATTAAACTTCAAAAATGCATAACTAATTCATTTTAAACCCAAATCGGTTGATTCAAATTTTGTTAGCTTTAGTTTGAGCTGTACTTTAATCTAAAAATGAATAGGAGTTTAGTTCGGCTCCAGAAAACAGATTTTAAAATTTGTTTAGAAATAGGTTCTACTTATTATTCTAAAATTTGCAATTAACTTGTAAATTGCATAACTAATTCTCTGGAAATCAATTTTTAGTGAAACCAATTTTGTTAGCTTCCTCTAACAAAGTACTAAATGATAAAATTGGTTTTAAGCATGTTACTGTTTTTAACAAGATTTCACATGCAATTTAATTTGGTTCATTTTCATGACTTGAAAAATCATAACTCTTTCAATATAACTCCAAATGACCTGAAATTTTATATGGCTTATCACTATACCAGTAGGTAGCTACCATAAAAGTTTCAGCTTCAAAATCTTTCTAGAAAATATTTTTGCTACAGTACCTAATTATGGCCGAAAATAGGTTTTTAGGGAATATCTTTTGCACCACAAATCCAAATTAGGTTTTTCCAGTTTCTATGTCTAGGTTTATTCCTATTTTACCTTGTGCATAAATTTAAATGCAATTGGATAAATTTTGCTTGCTCTTTTGTTTAAGGGTTGCTCGTCTTTTTGGTTGTTCTCGTTTCTTTTTGCTTTTAAGCCAGGCCGACATTTGCGGTAACCAGAAACGATCCTCATACAGTTTGAGCAATAGCAAGCAGGCAAGCAGTTTGATCATTTCCATTGATCCATTACTTTTAAAGTCTAATATTTTGTTTAACTTCTATGTATGCATTGCTATTTTGTTGTTAAATTGATTAGTTAGACCTCTAGTTGCATAATCTGTAGGTAAATGATTATCCTCTACTACCTGAGCCTAGGTTATTTGTTGTGATTAGAGTTCTTTGGATGAGCTCTTGTCACTTAGTAGATTTCGAATAAATATTGCTTAGCCATGCCTAGTATCGGTAGTATTGGGCGATCATTGACTTAGTCGGTGATCTTGATCACACAAATGCTAATATTATTCCATTATGTCCAACCCTTGTGTTTTACCATTTTGCAAATCAAAAACTGAAAACAAAAATTATATCTTGGCTTGGGCACAATGGTATGTTGGGTGATCTGTTGGGTGTGATTGGAATGGTGCCTAAGTCCCTAAGGACCGAGTTACTTGTGCCATTGATCCAAGCAATTGTTGCGTGCTAACCACGCGAGGGGGATATGGAACCTCTCTTGACTAAGTACTTTGGGAGGTGTTAATTATGAGCTGGTCGGTGGGTGTGTTGAAACTGTGTGTGTGTGTGTGTTTGTGGTGTTGGAGGGGAGCATTAGCAGACCGGTTAGGCTATCTAATGTGTCCTTCTCCCGTGGGTTGCGGCTCTTAATTAGCATCGTCCATTGGAAAGCGTCTTGTTAGACTTAGCCATGCCTGCATACCAAAGGAAGTGTGCTAACTGTGGTGGTGGAAAGCGGTCTATCATGTGGGTACATTGGTACACCTGCGAGGTTAAAACTATTCGAATAGCCTCGTCCTAGGTTATGGACACGCTGGTTATTTCCACAAGAACTAGACTACAACCTTTTAAAAACTTAAACTTGACATGGGTGGTATGAAGGGGTACTTCATGCTATTGTTGTGGTGACTATGGGTTAGTCACTTCTAGGTTGGTGTTGTCATCTATCTATTGTTATAATTGTCTCTCTTTTATTTGAACAATAAAAGTTAATTGCAAACTTGCTTTGAATCTATTACCTTATTGCAAATGAAAACTTGCTTTATGCTGAAAATAAGTCGAGCCTCATCCACTTAAATAAAGCTTGCATGTAGTTAATTATAGTTACATTATCTCACACGTCAGTCTTGCAGTACAAAAACAATTTTTGTACTCATCCGCTTGCTTAATATTAATTGTTGCGAGAGGAAGAAGGTGAGCCCCAAGGGCCTCACTTTTGTGGTGTGTTATGCTTGTTTATTTGGGACGATTAGCTTGGCGGTCCGGTTGGTTGCCTTGTGGGTAAAGGCACACCGATTGGCTTTTGTTTATCGCCATCTTATGGCCATTTTGCTTCCGCTGTTTAAATTAGTTACTTATGTGTTATTTGGCCGGTCGGCCTCTCTTTTGTAATAACTCTCTTTATATTATCTATGTCTTTCAGTTGTTGCTTTTGCTTCGGCTCTATGTGTATGAATGGAATTGATGCATGATTTTGTAACGGGGTGTGTATACTGCAGTGCAGGAAGTATATATATCTCGAGGCTTGGTTTATTTGATTTGTCTTTATTAGGACCAAGTGGATGGTTAAGCAGTACAAGCCGAATAAACAGAGGTCTGTTTCAAAGTTGGTATCAGAGCCATTCCACTGTAGTGACCAAGCTTGGTCGTCCTAGGATATTTTGAAAACCTTATTTTCAAAGTATCAAATGATTTATGAAAGCTTAAGTAAGTTCTCAGATTTTATTCCTTACCTATCTTAGCCTTCTTCTCTCATCTTGCTCTAAATTGTGTTTTAAAGAGTGTTTTCCCTTTCCTTCTCTCAAAAGATAGTCATTATCGTTTAAATTGGGTTTTGGGAACCAATGAGTTTGGCAAATTGAAGTGGTAGCTGCCCTCTACAAGGTTTTGAAGCTTCCCAAGTTGAAGATTTCAATTAGGAGGCTTGGATGCGAAATCTGGACAGCGATCATTCAATTTCCGGACAGCAGGCTCAAAGGTTCTAAATAGGGTAGAAAATGAGAGGTTAATCAACTAAAACTTGTGGGAATAAAAGGGTAAGATGTGATACTAGTTAGCCAAGTATCTAACGTTATCTGTATCGCCTTAACCTTGCTCTTGAGAAATGTTAGACTTGAGGTAGCGTGCTGAAATTTTATCTTCTCAAACCATTGCTCGTTCATTCAATACGGGTTGATGGCATTGAGAAGTTGAGATTTGGTTTGGTGTTTCCCTTACTGTTTTGGAGCTTCTTTGGAAACATTTAAAGTTTGTTTACTTGCTGTTCTTGGCTTTCGGTTAGGGTGATATCTCATTCCCCTAATCGTTAGCTTTTCGCTTTCATCAACTTCTAGTATTAGTGCTTTGGTTTCTAACTTAAATTTCTTGAACCAGGATGGCTGGAGGTACTCGTAGCGGCCGTGGTCAGCAGCCTGGTTTGGATGAGGAGCTCCCGCCTCCTCCAACCATGGCTGAGGTCCTTCTTGGATCGAGCGCAACTGTTCGAGGGGACAGGAGGGTCTGCTGGCGTTATTGCGCGCAACACTTCGCCCTTGCCGAGCCTCGGGATCCGGCGGGGGCGGACATCGATCTCGTGGGGTTTGGTGAGTTTCTTCGCACGGCCCCCACGTTCTCTGTCCGAGACCCATTGGGCGCGATGACTGTTGCGTCGGGTTGAGTGTAAGCTCGACGTTGCTCGGTCTGGACCAGACGGGCACTCCTTGCCTCCCATCAGTGCGAGGCAGCACTCTCTGGTGGGAGAACTGCTTGGCCATGCAGCCCCGCCGCCACACTGCCTCTTGGGATGAGTTCCGACGGCGTTCGTCGAGCTCACATCCTGCCGCTTGATGAAGTGAAGAAGGAGTTTCGCGCTCAAGCAAGGGCGTAAGTCGGTGATGGAGTATCTGCATGAGTTCAACCACTTGGCTCGTTATGCTCCATCCGAGGTGGCCACCGATGAGGCCAGCGGAGAAGTTCATGGAGGGCTTGTCGGAGGAGCTGCAAGATAGGCTCTCCATTGTGGACTTTGCGACTTTCAGTCCTTGGTGGACAAGGCCGTTGTTCTTGAGCACAAGGCAAAGCGCCGGCGAGTCCCGCAGCGCAAGTGGGAGGCCCGATGTCCGCATAGGCCGGCCTCTCTCGTCCGTGTCGGGCCTACCCAGGCCCGTTACGTGGCGTCACTACCACCGAGGCCACCACGACTCTCGCCCCGCAGCGGTGCCCCGATCACGTCGCGCTGCCAACCAGCGAGTGGCCCCGCAATCCGGCCGCCGGTCACTGCTTTTCATGCAACGGAAGGGCATTATGCCAATAGTTGCCCTAACAGATCGAGCGCCCCTAGTCCTAATGGAGGACGCGGCAGGAGGTGGTCCTCCCTGAGATCGAGAAGGTTGTCCCGCTACCCAAGGCGTGGGTAGTGGCGCGTCAACCTCATCTCCGCGGAGGAGGCACAGGAGGCGCCCGACGTCGGGTTGGGTACCCTTTCGCTTAACTCTTTCCTGCTACGATTTTGTTTGATTCAGCGCATCTCATTCGTTTGTTTCTCGAGTCTTTTCTTTGCGTGGGAGGTCTTCTTTTTACTCCATTGTTGGTCCCATCGCTCATTCGCTCTCCCGGTTCGGAGTTGAGAGCTGAGTCTGAGTGTAGGGATGTCCCTGTTGAGATAGAAGGGGTAGGATTCTTAGCAAACATTATCCTCCTTCGATCGGTAAGCTTGGATGTAATCCTAGGCATGGATTTGTTGTCTCAGCACATGGGACAAATTGATTGCGCTAGGAGGCTCATGTAACATCCCAACTTTAGGCTTGTGTTTCAAATGTAAGAAAATCAGTAGAAATTAAAACTTTTTCTTACATCATGTATTTCCTGTTGTGCCAAACAATTCTTGTACAAGGGATTATGGAAATACATTGTCACAAGTCTAGTTGATCCAAATCTTGATATTCCAAAAGATGATCTTGTCAAAACTTATGATCATCCTCTGGAAATATTTTTTTCCTAAGTCTCTGTGATGGTATGTGACCCCTCTGAAAAATTTCACGATTTTTAGAAAGTGTTTGAATATTTTTAGAGGCAGTCAAACCTGTTTGACTCCCAGTCAAACATTAAAACAGAGCCTTGCAGAATTTTTGGAGATTTATTCACAGCATAAAAATCTCTGAAAATTTTACACAAGGTTAATATCTGAGTTAGCAAGCTCCTGTAAAAATTTCATAATTTTTGGAGTTAATTTGCTACCTCGAATAAATCTTTCAAAGTCTCTGTTCTTATTTCAAAGTCAAACTTGGTTTCTTGTTACTTGGGTTCGAGTCGGACTCGGGCTCGAGGCAATTGATTCGGTCGATCAACTAAGCGCGATCGCGCCGTTTGAAAATCCCGCGATCGATCTCAACCGTTGGATCTAAATCGCATGGCCCGCGCGCGTGTAACCCTTCGGACCTTCCGGTTGCAAGTTTGATTGTCGACCGTTAGATTCCCATCCAACCGTTGAGATTTCCCGAACCCTTCGGACCCTCCGGTTGCATTTCTGAATCAGGACCGTTGGATTAAGATCCAACGCCCGCGTGTTCCCACGTTGTAAAACGCGTTTGCGACGTGGAGCAATCTGAGCCGTTCGTTTCTAATCCGAGGGCTCGCATTCTCCCCGTTGTGTTTTAAAGCTAGGGGGCGTGGCTCTATCTCAGCCGTCCGTGTCTCATCCAACGGCTGAAAATCATCGAGCCTTTTGCGCTGGTCATCTTCTACCTCGTGATGCGAGCACGGTAGGGAAATAATGGCGGTGTCATTTCTTGCTCCCTAAAGCCACCCTAGCCGAAGCGTTTAGGGGTATGGGAGGTACAGAGCAGAGCCATGCCCTAATGCACGTCTTCACCTCTTTTTCCTTGTCGTCAGCACCTTGTGCTTTGTGTTTTGCCGCCCGAAAGGTGTGTGGTGCAAACCCTAATGCTTTCATGGCTTTATAAACACTCTCAATACCTCCTGGTATTTCTTTAGACCACCATCAAGCCCCATTCACAAAATTGGAGCTTAATACCTCAAAAATGGCAAATCGCCATTGTTGACCCGTGGAGCTCCATTGGTGTTCTTGGTGTTCCAGTGGTCCTCCTTCATGTTTCTTTGCCCTAACCTTATCTATTTACTTCCTTGAACATTTCCCCTCACTTAATTTTGGATTTGATTCTCGGAATTGTCCAATTTGAGTTTGTTCAAATTCGCCAATTTGGTCATCTTCTTCCTCACTCGGTGAGTGCTCCATTTTCCAATTACTTGCTCATGTAGCTTCGTGAATCATTATGAAGCTATATTGATGCTTTAATATCACTCATTTGGCTCAGTGGTGTCGTTTTCAATCTTTCTTCTTCGTGTCCGTGAGCTTCCTCAGTGATCAAGCAACTCCGCCATCTTTGAAACTTCTCGTCCACGAGGTAGCTTCTTATTAGTCCTAGAAGCTTTGGCACCCGCTTCCTTGGACCGCTGGTGAGCTTTCGCTATTTTCGCTCTTAGCGAAAGCTCCCATTTTCGTTCCGGCTAGCGGCGTTCTAATCCTCGCCACGGCGAAATGCTACCATTAGATTCGTAGTGCTATTGCGAATCCATTTTGGTTCTTAGTGGCGCCGCGCTGTCGGTCGCGGCGATTCGCCGTGAAACGCTTCGGGTTTTCTTAGCGGAGCTCCGTTTTCATCACTTAAGTAGGACACATTAATTGCCAATCTTTAGTTAATTAATTGTGTCTTAATCATTGTCGTTGAGCCACTGACGAGTGGGCCCAATATCCTTAAATCACTCTGGTTCAATCCATGCATCGTTAAGACATCATTAATGCTTAATCATTGGTTAATTAATGAGTCGGCATTTAATCCCTGTCGGAAATCTCCTTTGGGTCGCTGACTTGTGGGCCCGAGGGGTTAAAATCAAATCTCAGGAGTCATCAGTGCCTAGTTAATGATAATCATTAGAATCTTTAATCTGTCCTAACCGCCTCTCGATCGTTGACAAGTGGGCGATTGCCTGCGTGCGTGGGTTAAACCCGGTAGCGTGGGTGACTCGAGTCAGCGACATGCGGTCCCACATCGACATCTTCCTTTGAACTGCGATCAATAGCTACCGTTCATTTTTAGATCTGCGGCCCTAATCTTTGTGTGCGTTCGGACCCTCCGGATGCCTTGATCGTTCTCGACCGTCGATCTTTCGATCAACGGCCAAGATAGTGTGTGCAACCGCACCGTCCGAATGCATACACTCTGGTGCGTCGTTGGATCATGATCCAACGGTGGGCTCCGTTTCGATTCGGCGCGCGTGCGCTGTTTTCGGCGCGCGTGAGCCGTAGGATTTTAGATCAAGGGTTGAGAGTTGTCCACGTCTTATTCTTTTATTGAAGTTTGTCTGTATTTCGGTAAGTAGTTATTTAACAACTGAAAATGATATAAAAACTTTAGAAACTCATAACTAATTCATTTTAACTGCTTTTTAGATAATTCCAACTGTAATAAATTTTGTTGTCACTTTAGTTTATTATAAAAATGGATTTAAGCTTGTTCTAGTAGCAGAAAATTGTGTAACTAGGAATAACTTGATTTCTGTCATTTTGAATATTCCAGAAATAGATTTAACCTTGAAAAATGCATATCTTTTCTCGTATAAATCCAATTTGTGCAAAATCAATTTTTTTAAATTAAATGCATGAGTATTCTTTCATATAAAATAGGATTTGAGCATGTTCATAATTCAGTAAAATGACTTGCATTAGATTTACAACTTAGAAAAATCATAAGTAAATGTGTATAACTCAAATTTAGTAAATCCAACTTTGTTTATTAGGATGTCATAATCTACCTACTATAAAATTTCAGACCTCGGATCATTCAGAAAATTTAGCATGAGCAGTGTTAATTATTAATTAGGTTGATATAGGTGAGAAAGAGCATTTTGTTCATACCTTTGCATGTTAAGTCCAAATTGCATAATTCTTGATCCTGTCACTTTAGAAAATCTTTCCCTAGCTGTAGTGTAAATTTTATTAGATTTGGTTGTGTTTTGCTGTTGGAATTTATTTGGTGTTCTTCGTTCTTATTTGATTATCGCCTTTTTCGCGTTAGGTTAGAAGACAATATTATTAATCTTGATATTGAGCCACAGCCCATCGATTCTGCACTTCACCAGAACAGCGGATGTAGCATTCATTTGATCATATTGTTCCTACTATTTTCAAAGTCTAATATATTGTTTGCAAATTCTATGTATGCATTGCTATGTTGTTTTAAACTATTGTCGATAGTTGGCCTACTAGATGCATTATCGTGAGGAAATGTTTATTCCTCTACTCTTTGAAGCCTAGGTTACTTGTTGTGATTTTGGGTTATTGGATGGACCCTTGTCACTTAGTAGTTTACGCGTCATTATGCTATAGCATGCTTAGTTGTGTCGGTAGAAATGGGCGGTTATCGACTCGTCGATAACCTTGATCCTAAACCGTTATAATATGTATATTTCAGCCTTGTGCTTTGTCTAAATTGCAAAACTAAAACTGAAAATGAAAACAATTTAGACTTGGGCACAATGGTAAGATGGTGTGATCTTTTGCGTGTGAATGGAATGGTGCCCGTCAATTAAGGACCGAACTACTTGTGAGTATCATTATCAGAGCATTACATGCGTGCTAACCACACTAGAGGGATATGGGACCTCTCTTAGCCGAGTACTTTGGGCGTGTTAATTAATGAGTCGCGTGGTGGGTTGCATATTTGATTATATGCAACATGGACACGTTGTAGGGAGGAACACCCGCCGAGGCCGTGTATCTTGCTCCACGTATGGGTCCTTGTGATCCATATTTCGTCGGCAGATCACTAAGGATTAACCCCATACGTGCGTCTCTTGATTAGCATATTCCATTGGAAAGGGTTCGTAGGACTTAGCCGTGCTTGGCATACCAAAGGAAGTGTGCTTAATAGCTTGGCAAAAGGATGTCTCGAAGTGTGGGTACATTGGTACACCCTCGCAGGATTAAAACTATTCGAATAGCCTCGTCTAGGTTATGGACACGCTTGGATAAGCTTTTCAAGAGTTAGACTACAACCTTTTAAAATTAAAACTTGTTGGGTGGTATGAATCGAGATTCATGCTATGTTGTGGTGACTTTTGGGAAAGTCACTTCTAGGTGGATACTTGTTACTTATGTTTACTCATTATTTAAATGCTTAAAAACAGTTTACAAAGCTCGCTGTTCAATCTATTACAATATTGCAAATGAAACTTGCTTTATGCGTCCAAAGAACCATATAACCACATTCCTTTGAATCTGCTTTCATGTAGCTATGTATAGGCTTGCTACTTGTAAGTCTTGCAGTACATTTTGTACTCACTGCATTGCTTGTGTTGTGCGAGAGGATGATAGTGAGTCAGATGGACCTCACTTTTGTGAGTTGTGTTTGGCGATTCTGAGCGATTAGCTTAGCGGCGATCGGTTGCCACTGTGGTGTTATGTGGCTAACCGGTCGACTTTTGGTTTAAGCCATCTTATGGCAACTTTGCTTCATTTATTACTTATTTGGTACTTATGTCATTTGGCAGTCATTTGTTGTAATAACTTATATTATGTATGTCTTTTGGTAGACTTTTTATATTACATTGTATGGAAATGATGCATCTTTGTGATTTGATGTATGTGTCTTTGCTTGTTACGGAGGCACATGTCCATCGAGCGAGTTATTCTATTTGTGATACTAGAACCGGTGGAAGGTTAAGTATTACAAGTTTAATAAACCGGGTCTCACGGCTCATCTACCTTACGATCCTTGGCGAGCGGGTTCGCTTTTGCAGAAGCTGCGAGAGTCGCATCTCTTGGCTGAAGCGAAGCCGGCTCTAGATATTAGTGAAGTCCCGGTGGTGTGTGACTTTGTTGATGTCTTCCCGGCGACCTTCGGGGATGCCACGATTCGAGACCTCGAGTTTGTCATTGAGTTGGTTCCGTGCATCGCCCGATTTCAAGAGGCCTTCTGGATGGACCCAATTGAGTTGGTGGAGTTGAAGAAGCGGTGGGTGAGCTTCAAGAGAAGGGTTTTATCCGCCCTAGCTCATCTCCACAGGGATGCTCAGCAATCTTTGTCCCTAAAAGGACAAGGCAGCTGCGCATGTGCGTTGATTACCGTCCACTTAATGAAGTAACGATGAAGAACAAGTACCCTTTGCCCGTATCGATGACCTCTTCAATCAATTAACTGGAGCTCGAGTTTTCTCAAGATTGATTTGAGGTGGGGTATCATCAAGTTCGGATTCGACACGAGGATATCCCAAAGACGGCTTTTTCTACTCGTTATGGTTTGTGCGAGTATACCGTCATGTCATTCGGCCGAACCAATGCTCGGCCTTGTTCATGAACCTCATGAATTCGGTGTTCATGGAGTATTTGGATAGGTTCATGTTCTCCCTGATGTCCGTCGAAGCTTCGATATCTTTTGTGACGCTTCTCGTCGAGGCCTCGGTTGTGTCCTTATGCAAGAAGGCAAGGTAGTGGCCTATGCATCAAGGCAATTGAGACCTCATGAACTCAACTATCCTACCCATGACTTGGAGTTGGCGTTTGTGATCCATGCACTTAAGATTTGGTGACATTACCTAATCGGTGTCGTTGCGAGTATTCGGATCACAAAAGCTTAAAGTATTTGTTCACCCAACCAGATCTGAACCTCAGGCAAAGGAGATGGTTGGAGTTGATCAAGGACTATGACATGGGTATTCACTACCATCCGGGCAAAGCCAATGTAGTTGCGGATGCGCTTAGTCGCAAAGCGCATTGCAATGCAGTGCGGCTCAAGGAGCCTCAGCCCACCCTCCTGGAGGAGTTTCAGCGTCTCAACTTGGGTTTGGTTGAGCATGGTTCCCTCGCTGCCTTGGTTGTACAACCAACCTTGGTGGATCGGATCAGGTCTGCTCAGCAGTCAGATGTTGGAGTGAACCGCATCAAGGAAAATGTCAAGAATGGAACAGCCAAGTGCTTCTCCGAAGATGAGCTTGGTGTCGTGAGGTTCGGGCAACGCCTTGTGGTTCCAAAGGACATGGAGTTGCGGGATTTGATCCTCCGCAAGCCCGATTCCGTTATCCATTCATCCCGGGCCACGAAGATGTACGGGATCTTCGCTAGAGATTTTGGTGGACCGAATGAAGAGGAGATGGCAAGGTTCGTTCTTAGCGCGGCGTGTGTCGTCGTGTCAAGGCCGAACATCGTCCACCGGATTGCTTCACCCTTGCTCATTCGAGTGGAAGTGGGATTCGGTCGGGATGGATTTTGTCAGCGGCCTACCTAGGTCACCGAGGGCAATGATGTCATTTGGGTTATCATTGACCGGTTGGCGAAAGTGGCGCATTTTCTTCGATCAAGACCAAGATTCGTGCGGTCACCTTGCGAGCTCTATATCGTCGAGGATAGTGAGCTTGCATGGGGTGCGAAAAACGATCATTTCGATCGTGGTTCCATCTTCACTTCCTAGTTCGGCATAGCTTGCAAGAAGCTATGGGAACTCGTCTTTCTTCGGCCTGACATATCACCCCCAAGCGGATGGTCGATGCCAGAGGTCAACCAAGTATTGGAGGACATGCTTGAGCTTGTGTCCTTTCCTTTGGGAAGAATTGGGAGAAGTGCTTGCCATTCGCCGAGTTTTCTTACAACAACAGTTTCAAGCCGGTCTCGGCATGGCACCATTCGAGGCCTTATACGGGAGAAAGTGTAGAACCCGTTGAACTGGTGCGAGACGGTGAAAGACCTTTCTTTGGCGGACTTCGATTAATGAGGCCGAAGGTCAAGTCCAGCTCATTCGTGATAAACTACGCATACGGCTCAATCCAGCAAAGAGCTATGCGGACCGCCGCCTCGTGAGTTGAGCTTTGAGCCCAATGACCGTTTATCTCAAGGTTTCTCCTCTGAAAGGTCACGGCGATTTGGTGTCAAGGGCAAGTTAGCTCCTCGATATGTCGGTCCATACCGTGTTATCGAGAAGAAAGAGTTATTGCCTACAAGTTGGAGTTACTGCTGCACTTGCGGGGGTACATGATGTGTTCCATGTGTCCCGGCTTAAGAAGTGCCTCAGTGTTCCAACAGAGGAAGCTCCGTTGGAAACTCTTGATGTTCGGAGGATTTGACCTATCGCGAGCACCTGTTCGCATACTCGAGGAGGCCGAGCGAAGAACAAGAAACAAGACCATCAAGTTCCTTAAAGTTCAGTGGTCAAACCATTAGAGGCGAGGCTACTTGGGAGCGAGAAGATCGTCTTCGTCTGTGCACTACCCTCTTTCTTTTCCGAGTGAACCAAATCTCGGGACGAGATTTTTGTAAGGGGAGGTTTGTAACATCCCATTTTGGCTTGTGTTTCAAATGTAAGAAATTGAGGGTAAATTAAAACTTTTCTTACATCCTTGTGCTTTTGAACTTTTCTAAAATTCTTGTAAAAGAATTTTGGGAAATTCAAAATCAAAACCCTCAATTATCTAAAGTCAACAACCTCCTTGGTCAAATCTTGTGTCAAACCTTGGTAATAATTTTCCCTGGGTTCTAAGGTTGCCTTGTGACCCATCTGAATTATTTCATAATTTTTGGAAATTATTGGAACTATTTTAGAGGCAAGTCAAACCTTGGTCAAACCTTTGAAATAGCCTTCTGGAATTTCTTGAGAAAAATTCAGTGCACAAAAACCTCTGGAAATTTTATGGGAGGTAAACCCCAAGGTAAGCAAGCTCCAGTTAAAATTTCATAAATTTTGGAGTTGATTTGATGCCTCAATTAAATCCCCAAAGTTTCAGTTCAAAAATCAAACCTAATCAGTGCCGCACTGCATTCATCGGGCTCGAGTCAGTTGGCTGGGTCCAACCACCTAACTGCATCGGCTCGGTTTGGACCCGTCGGCGTGGCTCGCTTGTGTGCGTCGGATCTCCATCGCGCGGTCCTGTTCGTCCAGCGAGGTGGTGACGTTCTCTTGTCCGCCGTTGGATCAAGATCGGGCGGCCACCTCGTCGTCCTCCTCGCTCGCTCGCCGACCGCCGCTTCGCTCTGCGCCATGGCGAGAGGCTCGTGGGCGATAGCGTCGCGTCCACTCACCTCGACGCCAGGCGGGCGGGTGCATTAAATGCGCGCGTGAGCCGTCCCAAAGTCCACCTTCTACCGCTCTCCTCGCTCTCTCGCGCGGCAAAGCAGAGGATCCGGGCGGAGCAACGGTGCCTTCTCGCTCTTCCTGGCTACTTAAGCCCCCTTGCTCCCTCCTTGACCTCCCTTCCACCTTTCCGCAGCTCATGTGTGCACTGTTGTGCGTGTTTGAGCTCCAAAAACCCGAAACCACTCGCGCCGCCATTGCCGAGCTTCGGGCTTCTCGGTGAAGCGGTACCACGTGGCTCTCCTCTCTTTTTCTTGCTCCCTCTGCTCCTACTTACTCCTGAAGCTTAACCCTCAATTAATTTTGGGTTTATCGTCGCGAGGAGGCTAATTCGAGTTCCCAATTCGACCGCGAGCGCCCCTCTTCGTCTCGGTCTGGGGTGAGTCCATCTCCCCTCAATTCCTTTCTCTGGGAGCATCAGTGTGGCACGTGGGACCTATTTTGATGATGCGGTCGCTCCCTAGTTGTCGGGGCGGCTTCCTCGTTCACGCCATTGTTGCCGTCGCGGAGCTTCGTCGCGGAGCTACTCGGACCGCCTCTGCACCTCGCGTCCGTCAGGTAGCTCCTGGTAGTCCCTAGATGCTCGGGCACCGCTTGAATGGACCGTCGCGGGCTCTTTTTTTGCTTATCGTCGTCGTCATCTTTGCCGTGCCGCCTCTCTCCGTCGCATCGCCGCTCAGTCCACCACCGCCGGTGTGAGTGGTGCGGAGGCGCGTAATGCTATTGCGCACCGTTGCTAGCATCCGCTCGCGCGCCGTACCTTTGGTCGCGGCGATTGGCGGCGAAGCTCGGTCGCGTTGCCGGACGGCGCGTCGCGCAGATCGCGGCGTGGCCCAACGTCGCGCCGTCCATCCTTAGATCTGCGGTCGAGATTTCGTGTGTTCTGTGCGGTGTCTTTGTGTGGCGTTGATTGTGAGCCGTCCATCTCGCGATCGGCGGTCCACGGCCATTGTTCCGCTCGTAGCGCGCGTTTTCAAGCAGCGTCGGCATGGTTCAATCGGATCGTTGGATTGAAGATCAACGGTGGGATTGCGAAGGCATTCGTTCGGTCGAATGCCATCATCATTTGGACCGTTGGATCTTGATTCAACGGTGAGCCTCGATGAAGCGTATGTGTCTTTGTGTTGCGCTGCGGCGCGTGGGCCGTCCGATCCAGATCGACGGTCCCTATTCACCACGTCGTAATAGCATTTATGAGTTTCCAAAGCTTTATTTGCAAGCCGAAAAGGTATTAAACTTCAAAATGCATAACTAATTCATTTTAAACCCAAATCGGTTGATTCAAATTTTGTTAGCTTTAGTTTGAGCTGTACTTTAATCTAAAAATGAATAGGAGTTTAGTTCAGCTCCAGAAAACAGATTTTAAAATTTGTTTAGAAATAGGTTCTACTTATTATTCTAAAATTTGCAATTAACTTGTAAATTGCATAACTAATTCTCTGGAAATCAATTTTTAGTGAAACAAATTTTGTTAGCTTCCTCTAATAAAGTACTAAATGATAAAATTGATTTTAAGCATGTTACTGTTTTTAACAAGATTTCACATGCAATTTAATTTGGTTCATTTTCATGACTTGAAAAATCATAACTCTTTCAATATAACTCCAAATGACCTGAAATTTTATATGGCTTATCACTATACCAGTAGGTAGCTACCATAAAAGTTTCAGCTTCAAAATATTTCTAGAAAATATTTTTGCTACAGTACCTAATTATGGCTAGAAATAGGTTTTTAGGGAATATCTTTTGCACCACAAATCCAAATTAGGTTTTCCAGTTTCTATGTCTAGGTTTATTCCTATTTTACCTTGTGCATAAATTTCATTGCAATTGGATAAATTTTGCTTGCTCTTTTGTTTAAGGGTTGCTCGTCTTATTGGTTGTTCTCGTTTCTTTTTGCTTTTAAGCTTAGGCTTGACATTTGCGGTAACCCGAGAACGATCCTCATAACAGTTTGAGCAACGAAGCGAGCAAGTAGTTTGATCATTTCCATTGATCCCATTACTTTTAAAGTCTAATATTTTGTTTAACTTCTATGTATGCATTGCTATTTTGTTGTTAAATTGATTAGTTAGACCTCTAGTTGCATAATCTGTAGGTAAATGATTATCCTCTACTACGAGCCTAGGTTATTTCTTTGTGATTAGAGTTAGTTGGATGAGCTCTTGTCACTTAGTAGATTCGAATAAATATTGCTTAGCCATGCCTAGTATCGGTAGTATTGGGCGATCATCGACTTAGTCGGTGATCTTGATCACACTAAATGCTAATATTATTCCATTATGTCCAACCCTTGTGTTTTACCATTTTGCAAATCAAAAAGCGAAAACATAAATTATATCTTGGCTTGGGCACAATGGTATGTTGGGTGATCTGTTGGGTGTGATTGGAATGGTGCCTAAGTCCCTAAGGACCGAGTTACTTGTGCCATTGATCCAAGCAATTGTTGCGTGCTAACCACGCGAGGATATGGAACCTCTCTTGACTTAGTACTTTGGGAGGTGTTAATTATGAGCTGGTCGGTGGGTGTGTTGAAACTGTGTGTGTGTTTGTGGTGTTGGAGGGGAGCATTAGCGGACCGGTTAGGCTATCTAATGTGTCCTTCTCAGTGGGTTCGCGGCTCTTAATTAGCATCGTCCATTGGAAAGCGTCTTGTTAGACTTAGCCATGCACGCATACCAAAGGAAGTGTGCTAACCGTGGTGGTGGAAAGAGCGGTCTATCGTGTGGTACATTGGTACACCTGTGGTTAAAACTATTGAATAGCCTCGCGTCTAGGTTATGGACACGCTTGGTTATTTCCACAAGAACTAGACTACAACCTTTTAAAAACTTAAACTTGACATGGGTGGTATGAAGGGTACTTCATGCTATTGTTGTGGTGACTATGGGTTAGTCACTTCTAGGTTAGTGTTGTCATCTATCTATTGTTATAATTGTTTCTCTTTTATTTGAACAATAAAAGTTAATTGCAAACTTGCTTTGAATCTATTACCTTATTGCAAATGAAAACTTGCTTTATCTTTGAAAATAAGTCTAGAGCCTCATCCACTTAAATAAAGCTTGCATGTAGTTAATTATAGTTACATTTATCTCACACGTCAGTCTTGCAGTACAAAAACAATTTTTGTACTCATCTACTTTGCTTAATATTAATTGTTGCGAGAGGAAGAAGGTGAGCCCCAAGGGCCTCACTTTTGTGAGCTATGTTGCGGTCTTGTTTGGGACGATTAGCTTGGCGGTCCGGTTGGTTGCCTTGTGGGTAAAGGCACACCGATTGGCTTTGTTTATCGTCATCTTATGGTCATTTTGCTTCCATTGTTTAAATTAGTTACTTATGTGTTATTTGGCAGTCGGCCTCTCTTTTGTAATAACTCTCTTTATATTATCTATGTCTTTCGATTGTTGCTTTTGCTTGACTCTATGTGTATGAATGGAATTGATGCATGATTTTGCAGGTGTGTATCTTGCAGTGCAGGAAGTATACATATCTCGAGGCTTGGTTTATTTGATTTGTACTGTTAGGACCAAGTGGATGGTTAAACAGTACAAGCCGAATAAACCGGGGTCCTCACAAATCACCTTGAATCAACTGGATATCTAGGGAAAGCAAACAGATCGATGTACCCTTACATGTAAAAGTGCAACCCAGGGTGCGCCAATTATGAGTAATCGTGCCTTGTTGCTCGCACCATGGTCCTCCCAACAATAGATGGCACGAAACTGTGAGGACCCCGGTTTATTCGGCTTGCAATGCTTAACCAGCCTTTGGTCCTAGCATCACAAATCAAATAAGCTGAAGCCTTGAGATATGTATACTTCCTAGAATGCAGTATACACACCTCCTTACAAAATCATGCATCAATTCCATACACAGGTCTAACAACAGACATACATAATAGAGATTTATTACAACAAGGGCCAACCGGCCAAATGACAACTAAATAACAATTGAATAGCGGAAGCAAAAGTGCCATAAGATGATGATAAACAAAAGAGCCAATTAGTGTGCCTTTACCCACAAGGAAACCAACGGGCCACCAAGCTAGTTGTCAAACCCGAGCACATCTCACAAAGGGAAGCCCTTGGCTCTCCTTCTTCCTGCAACAAAAACATTAAGCAAAGAAACTGAGTACAAAAATTATTTTTGTACTGCATAAACTGACGTGTAAGGGTAATGAACTATAATTAACTACATGCAAGCTTTATTTAAGTGGAGGGGGCTCTGGACTTAGTTTTAGCATAAAGCAAGTTTTCATTTGCAATAGTGTAATAGATTCAAAGCAATTTGACAAACTATTTGTAATTGTTGAAATAACAAATGATACAATAATAATAACAACAATAAGGACAACCTGGAAGTGACTAACCCATTAGTCACCACAATAATAGTATGAATATCCATTCATACCAACCCATTAAGTTTTAATTAAATGTTGTAGTCTAGTTCTCATGGGGCGTATCCGAGCGTGTCCATAACCTAGGGCGAGGCTATTCGAATAGTTTTAACCTGCAGGTGTACCAATGTACCCACACTTCGCATCGCTTTTTGCCAAGCTATTAAGCACACTTCCTTTGGTATGCGCTGCGGCTAAGTCCTACGAGACGTTTCCAATGGAATGCGTTAATTAAGAGTCGCACGTATGGGGTTAACCCTTAGTGACCCGTCGGCGAAATGGGCCACTAGGACCACACGTTGTGGTGGAGTCAAGCAAAGCCGGGAGTCATTAGCCGTTTAGGGTAAAGCTAGCGGACATTTGCAAGACCCGTCGGGTGGAGGACCTAGAAAGGAACCACCCCGGTCACGCCTTTGTGATCCTTTTTCTCTATAAGCTACAGCCAGCGACTCATTAATTAATGCCTCCCAAAGTACTAATTCAAGAGAGGTCCCATACCCTCTAGTGTGGTTAGCACGCAAAATGCTCAGTACGGTGGCGCAAGTAACTCGGTCCTTAATGACCCGGGCACCATTCCAGTCACACCCAAAAGCACACCAACATACCATTGTGCCCAAGTCTAAATCATTTTATTTTTAGGGTTTAGTTTTCACAAGTAAACATGGCACAAGGCTGAAATCATAAGTGATAATATGTTTTATGTGATCAAAGCTATCGACTAAGTCGATAACCGCCCAATTCTACCGGTAACTAAGCATTGCTAAGCATCATATCGTAAAGACAAATAAGAGGCCCTAAATTATTTACCGGGCTCTAATTCACCGGTGAGGATAATATTCCTAAGGTAGTGGCAGGGGTGAACAATTTAAGGGAAACAATGCAATAGGATTAGCTACCTCTATTCGGCAAAATTAATCATTGACACAAAAGCATGCATACATACAAGTAAAACAAAGTATTAGATTTTAAAAGTAATGGGATGGAGTGGATATGATCAAACCGCTTGCCTTGTAGATCACTTTCATCTGCAGAAGATTCACTCACGTAAACAATAATTCCTTCCGAACCTAACGCGAAAAGGCGATAATCAAATAAGAACAAGAACTCCAAACAAAACTCAACAGCAAAAGTTCTCCAAATATCATGAAATTCATTACAAAGAAAGACGATTATGATTTTAGACAATTTTAGAAACAAGAATTTCTTCATTTAGACTTGGTATGCAAAAGTTATGGCTAAAACAATTTTGTTCAAATTGATAAATCAACTAAAATCCTATCTCATATCTGTTCAAGGAGAAAATTTCTAGAATGATCTAACTCTGGAATTTTTATGGTGAGTAGGAAATAGTATCCTAACAACAACAAAATTGAGTTTACACAATTTGGAGTTAAAATGAAATAGTTATGATTTTTCTAAGTTGTAAAACTAGCACATTTCATCTTTCTAGAGCACTAATATGAACAAAGCGTATGCTAAGTTAAAGTACATTACAGAGGATTTTACAGCTTTGAGTTTTCTCAATTTGGAGTTATACACAAAAAGTTATACATTTTACAAATTCTGAAGTGATTTTTCTAACCCTCATTTCATTTAAACTTCCACTACCACATATTCCCATCTCTAGTGTAGAACAGAGCCTCAAATCACCCTCAAATTAAAGCCTACTCTATTACAGAGCTAATGCAGTTTGAGTCATTCATAAAGGAGTTAAAATGACAAGGTTATGCATGTTTGAAAATTGAAGACTTAAATACTTTCGAAAGCACACTCTCGGGGAGGTCCAAACGAACCAGAGAAGACAGGGAGGTCGTGGACCGCTGATCCGAGATCGCACGGCTATGGAGCACGGGAGCATAGCGCAACCGTACGGAGGAGGTCCACGCGCACTGGGAGGTCTAAGCCGGCTTAACGAAAAAGGGGAGGTCGTGGCCGTTGAGATAAGATCCAACGGCTACGACCAGATGGGCGCACAGCGCACGCGAGAGGAGCTCCTCGCGCGCCTAGGAGGTCATGACCGTCAGATCAAGATCTGGCGGTCCCGAGCACTAAGGGAGGTCCTAGAACTCCAATCCAACGGAGGAGGTCTGGACGGTCAGGATTTCTCGGGGGAGGTCCCGACGGTCTAGATTTCCGGGAGAGGTCCTACGGCTTAAGACCACCGAGGAGGTCCCGACGGCTAAGATCTCCCAAGGGAGGTCTTAACGGTCACGATCAAGCGAAGGAGGTCCGAGCGGTAAGATCTAAGGAAGGGAGGTCGGAACGGTCAAGATCTCACGGGGAGGTCTTGAACGTTCCAAATTTAAACGAGGGAGGTCTGATGCGACAGGGTTTTAGCGGGAGGAGGTCTGGACGGCTCAGATGGATCTGGAGAGGTCCTGAACGATCGAGATTTCATCAGGGGTGGTCCTGAAGGCCTAGATACACGGGAAGGGGAGGTCCTTAGGTTGTCTTTGCAAAAGACCAAGGGGTGGTCTTTTGCAAAGAGGACCTCGGGGAAGGTCTTGGGGGTGGTTTTCACGAAACGACTAGGGAAGGTCTTTGCGGAATCACGGAGAGTGGTTCTACGGTCCAGATCAAACCCAAAGAGGTCTTTGAGGGCTCGGAACACCACAGGGAGGCCTTAACTGATACAAACTAACAGAGAGGAAGTCCTGGATGGATAGGATGTGCACGAGTAGATCTTGATGGCTGAGATTTAAAGGAAAAGAGGTCCTGGCGCCAGGTTTTATCAGACAACCTCCTATGGTTAAGATTTAATCTCCAAGAGGCCCTTAACGGTGGGGATCGAATCGAGGAGGTCCTTAAGGTTGTCGCGGAGGTGGTTTGGTGTACGACAACAGGAGGTCCTTAAGCCGACGACTTAACCAACCCTTCCGACAGCTAAAATTACCAATCATTGCGCTACAGGGGCTGTCCGAGTAGGGCACGACAAAAACCCCGAGGTTAAAGACAAGCTCACCGCCGACTCCATCCACTACAGAGAGAAACCAAGGAGCGGGGTAGGTCCAAAATAGTGAGGTGAACCTAGAGGTGCCAACAACTACCACTGAACACCTCCCACCACTGCTAGCCGGAGATGATCGCGGAGGCACAAAACGACAAAATACCGAACTAAAGTAGACCCGCATTGTTAATCAGGGCAAAAGCTCGAACACTAAGGGACTAAACAGGGGTTACCTGAGGACGATGAAGCCAAGGAGATAGTAGGAGGAGCTCCGGCGACCAAAAGCTTGCCGGAGATGAGGAAGAAAGAAATTCCGACTTCAAGGAACGTGTTCCCACTTTGACAATCCCTGAGGAGGCCAAACAAGGTAAGTTAGGGAAATGCTCAAAGTGCCCAAATGGACAAGTTGGCGTGCCAAGAAATGCAAATGAACCACTGGAGTTCGGATGGCCTTGAGGAGCTCCAAAGTCTAGAAATGCCAGAGAGGAAGTTTCTCTGGTTGCGTGAGGGCAAGAACATAGAGAGGAGCTTAGGTGGCAACGAAGGCAACCAAGAGGAGCTAAGGAGGAGCTCAGGGCCCTATATGGCTAAGAGAGCAAGGAGGAGCTTAGGCCACTTCCATGGTTCACGGCTTTGCCAGGGACAAGCCGACGTGATGGGAATAGCTAGGGCACGACTATGGGCAAGCTGACACGCATTCAATGCAAGGTGGCAAAAGTTGCTGACAAGGACACAAAGTGACAAGGCACTGCAGGCTTCACTGCCATGTCCCACGCGCGCAAGGAAAGTGACAATGACTAGCTCAGGGGGTCCCACCTGCCAGTGAAAGAGCCCGAGGAGGTCTGGTTAGACGAGTCCAACGGTTGAGGAAAAGTGCTGACATGCAATAAAGGCTGGCAGAGCTAGCCGTTGACAAGGGCAAGAAATGACAAGTCACTGCTTAAAACTACCTAAGCTCTGGCACACATACAAGCGCGTGAAAACGATGATGACCATCCCGAGGTCCCACCAATCGTTGAGGGAACCGGGAGGACCATCAAGAGAACATAATGGTTGGGGGAGGCTTTGATTGGAGTTGGGGAGGCCCGGGTGGTTAGATTTGAAATGAAGGGTTCCGATTTAAAGAAGTGATCGGAGGTCCTAAAGCACAAGGAGGTCCAGCCCGGATCTAAGGATGGACGGCTCACGATCTCCTCGGTGCAAAAGTGGTCGACCGAGGTGGTCTTTGCAAAGGTGCAAAAGGGTGGTCCAAGGGGAGGTCGGGGGGGTTGTCTTTGCAAAAGCCTGAAGGGAGGTCCTAGGGTGGTCTTTTGAGGAGGTCCATGATCGTTGGATTGAAATCCAACGGTCCAGACCACACGTGCCCAAATTGACCGTGCCCAGTGCAGTTAGGTGGCTAGGCGCGACCAAGACCGGGGGTTGGGCTCGGGTCTGAGTCTGAGTCCGACTCAGACCTGACAGAGAATTTTGAAATTAGGGTTTAGAACGGACAGAAACTTTGAGGGTTTGTTTGAGGTAGCAAACCAACTCCGAAAGTTCTAAAATTTTTACAGTAGCTTGCTGACTTGAGGATTGACCTTGCATAAAATTTTTAGAGGTTTTCATGCAGTGAATTTTCCTCCAAAAATTCAGCAAGGTACTGAGCGAATGTTTGACCAGATCTCAAACTGGTTTGACTGCCCTCCAAATACATTCAAACAATCTTCTAAAAATTGTGAGATTGTTCCGAGGGGTCTCACATTAACCCAAGAGCTTAGGAAAAATATTTCCATGGGATGATCATAAGTTTGACAAGAAGGTTTTATTTTTGAAGGGTAAGGTTTAGGACAAAATGACTTGTGACTTTGTATTTCCCTATTTCCTTTACAAGAATTTCTCAGAACGCCAAGGAAATACAAAATGTAAGAAAAAGTTTTAATTTCTACTCATTTTCTTACATTTGAAACACAAGTCTAATATTGGGATGTTACAGAAACCATAAGAACTGGTATGACATCGCACAAAACCTCGCAAGAGAATTTGCCCAATGAAAATAGTACCTTGACTTGGTTCGCAATCTTGAGCACGCCAGAATACCACTTCATGAGATAGGGTTGCGGATGCAGTGTCATCGACAACTCCAACTTCTCAACGAGTTCAATACTAGCAGCATTAATCGAACTCTCACGATCAATCGACATGGCACAAACTTTCTCCCTCACTTTGCAGCGAGAGTGGAAAGTTCAGTCCATGCCGTAGCCTTCTTCTTCATACAGGATGTTAGAACTCAACTTCCTGAAGCTCTCCTCCGAAGACTCCATAGCAGCAACATCTCCACCACCGTGAGCAACCATTGCTCTGATAGATCGGCACGTACCATGATCAACGAGTGCTCTGATATCACCTGATGTGGATCCAACTAGCAAGCTAGCGGGATCTTGTTGTTTGGCCCGATCTTTCACGGTACACCTTGACGGTAGCTTCTTAGCTCTTGCGCAGCACAAGAATAGCAAGACTTCCTTGATAAACCTTCTCCCACGTACACCATAGCACGTGAACAAAGGGTAGGAGAACCGAAGTTCCAGCGAGCACAAATCCAACACCACAGTTGGATTCAATACACTAAAGAGTAATTCCTCTCGGAAATCTCAAGACCACACCGACCATGTGCCACCAAAACTATGGTGATTTTCTGGTATCTATTCCTTAACCCATAACTTTTCAACTCCTCTTATAATGTGTGGCCATGGTGGTTTAAATAGCCTCCCACGCAAGCACAAAATATGAAACTAACTCAAACTCCTAAACGCACACAACTCAAACTTTCCTAATGCAAAAATTAAAACATGTTGTTTCCTTTTGCATCTCGAAAACCAACCGGATTGATTTTGTTGACTGTTACGGCTGTAGGTGGACCCCACTCCATATCTCGTAGAGAAAGGAAACTACGCAGGCATAATACAGTTTGACCTCCTGCGACTTTATCTCCAAAAATATCCAAACAGATATTCTTTCCTTCTTAGGCTGATTTTGTCATATGCAATCCAAACCAACCAAAGTCCGGTTCCCTTGCTCGCTTCTTGGTACGACCACCTGGGCGAGGACTTGGTCGAAAACCTGGGCACAGACCTGGTCATGGTTGTAATCTTTTTGGATGTGGTCGTAGCCCCCCTCTGGAACTAGTCGTAGCCCCTTTAGAAGTGGTCGTAGCCCCTCTAGAACTAATTGCAGACCTTCTGGAACTGATCGTAGCCCTTGTGAATCTGGTCGTAGACCTCTAGGAACTGGTCATAGCCCTTGTGAATCTGGTCGTAGACCTTCTGCCCTAGCATCCCTCTCGACCACACATAGCTTTTCTTGTATATTGCACAAAACAACACTACTTTGTGAAGTAACCTCAGTTTGCAATGTTGAAACACTACTCAAAGTAACAATGCTACTTGGTACCGCATCATAAACAGCTCAGGTACCACAACAGCAGCACAAAGGGCTGAACTCGCTAATCCTAGCCACCATATAGGTATGTGAAAGGAAAGAAATGGCAGAATTTTCGACCAACAACACCGAAGCACGACCACCTTCATACAAGATATCAAGGATGTCCTCAGGCTTAGGGTGCAAACAGGAGCGAAAAACCTTCGAGTTGAAGTCCTTTAATTTCTCGGTTGGGTTTTGTCCTAGTACAGTTTTTCTTCTGTTTACTTTGTACAGTTTTTACTCTCCATCTTAATGAAATGAGTAATGACAGCTCTCCTACGATTTGTTCAAAAAAATGTACACGAAGCTTCTCACTTTGTTATATTTTTGAATTTAGCTTATTTATTATCCGGCTTGATATACTTTTGCTTCTCATGATACAGAAACCATGCGAGAAAACATTTTATTTTTGTAAAGCGAAATCTAGTTTTGAAACTAGGGGCTGGAAAATTTTCCTATAAATATTTTCCTTAAAAAGATGTTCCCTATCTTTTCTTCGTCTTCACCCTAACGTAGAAGACTCCATATATTCATTCATATTATAATCATATTTCCTGTTAAGTGTTCAGCGCCACCCCGTAGACTACAGTATATAATCATGGTTAACCTGACCCGGCCCTGTCATGCTCCAATGATTACCAATTTACCATCGCACCCTTTGCTTCTACCTTCATACCTCCGCAAGGACAAATGGACCATACTGCAGTGGCCTTTAAGTGGCATAACCTCATTCTCACTAATCGAACATGTTCAAATCTCTATATCCACTTTGCTCGCAACACCTCTGCAATTTAGTGGACTCAACAAAGATAAACATCACCAAACAATAATTGAATTTATCAATAGCCTCCGTTTAGCATGTGCCCGTTGAAACTGTTGGACCGGAAAGGCGACTAGAGGGGGGTGAATAGGAGCACGCTCAATTTTTTCACCAACGATCGAATTCAATACGAATCTCACTCCAATAGCTATGAAAGCTATGAAGATCAATCAATCAAGTACAGCGGAAGACTTGTATTGAATCCAATCAAAACCCCGAAGTAGAATCAACAAAAACTCAAATCACAGAGTCTCGGGCGGTCTGACCTCTCACGCGGGCGGTCTGACCGGTTGGCCTAGCGGTCTGACTTCTCAGAAACCGGGCCGAATATTTTGCCTAGCGGTCAGACCTCTCACACGGGCGGTCTGACCGATTTGCCTAGCGGTCTGACCTCTCAAGTGGGCGGTCTGACCTCTAGCACGATGAACAGAAAATCACCCAAACCGAAACTAAAATCGGTCTAACTTTTGATCTACAAGGCCAAACTTGACCAAATTTGGAACACACCTTCCTAAGTATATTAGGAACCTATTCCAAGCAACGATTGAGTAGATCCACATCAAAGTTTTGACCTTTTCCATTTTACCAAGGAGGGTTCAAACCGGTCAAAAACGAAAACTTGATCTAGAAACTTGCTCAGGTGATTGATGATCAAGATCATCCTAGATGTGTTCCCACATGTCACAGCAAGCTATATCAAGAGAAGAAACTAAGCCAAAAGCTCTCAAGAGCAAAACCCCTAAAATCACCCTTTCTTTCACTAAAACCGGGCAAGATCAAAACTTAGATCCAAAAGCTTGCTCGTGGGTGGATGATGATCAAGATGACCTTAGATAGGTTCCCACATATCCCAGCAAGCAAGATCAAGAAGAAAAACTAAGTAAAAACTCCCGGATCAAAGAAAGCCCCAAAATCATAAATAGAGAGGATGAACACAAAGAGATACAATTTGTGAAATCTTTCTTTGGATTGATTGGATTGGATAGATGGTATGTTTACAGCCACTCCATCAAGGAGGACAAAGCTCAACACTTGAGCACTCAAATCAATCCCTCTCTCTAGAACCCTGACCTCCCACTAATCTCTCCAAGCCCTAACAATCAAAGTTAGGGTTTCCAATTGAAGGGTTGAGAAGGTGCTGGCCAGCACCCTCCTCTATTTATAGTGGAGGCTAGATTCTAGGGAATATTCCATTAGGGCACCCATTAAACCCTAACACACAATGGGTTAACACACGCACGCATTTTAAAGCGCCGTCTTCATCTTCGATTGACCTAAACGGCTTCACCATGCACCGACCCGCGCCGCGGTTTAGCCAAAAGGTCACCAAGGCGGTATTTGGTGAAATTACCAAAATACCCCTTCTCGGTCCTTCTCCAAGACCGAGTCCAGACAGCGGCACTCGCTGTTCGCCACGCGTAGGTTGATCCAACGGCTCTCATCATGCTCGGCAAGTCTCTCCCATCCGGCTCCCACCGAAACCACCATGGCACTTGCACCACCCCGCGCCGCTTGATCCAACTGGCCGCGACCGAATCGCCTGCTCGGTCACCTTTGTCCATCTTGCACCATACTTGAGTCCAATGACTTCACCCGCATCGCCGATCGCTCGAACCTCGCTCTCCAAGCCTAGTCCCGATCATCCTCACCGCTGACCGTCGTTGACCACCAAGCAACTCGCACAACAATAGACAAGCAAATCGAAACCGGAACAAGTTCTTCACAACTTGACCCACGTTAGCCAAAACATGCATCATGCAACACATATGCACTAATGAACATGAACTTGACCTAACAACACACGCCGCCCACGCAGACGCATTTAACTGTCACAACCGGCCGATCGCCACCCTTGGCCGGTCCGATCGCTTTCTTACGGCCGATCGCCACCAAAGGCCGGCCGACCGTCGACCCAAGACTTAGCCAAATTCCACTTGAAATCCGCAACCTCTCGGAAATTTCAAACCAATAGAACTTTTGCCCGAGGCTCCAAAATTATGAGACCAAGAGCAGAGAACCTCCTCTCTGCCTACACCTCTATTTTTGGCCCACTCAAAAATCCAAAGCCACTTTCATGGCCGGTCGACCACAAGTAGAGCCGGCCGATCGCCACACCGGCCTGGCCGATCCGCCACCCACGGCCGGACCGCCACCACTCACAAGCAAAACAACCAGCAGCACGGCGGTCGATCGCCACCATGGCCGGTCGATCGCCAAGCTCGACAAAGACATGAACTTCACCAAAACGAGGTTTCTCCAAACACTGACGCTATTGCCAATTGTTCAACACACTAAGATTAGGATCATATCCACATGATCTCCACAATCTCCCCCTTGATGAACACATTGGCAATCTTCTCAAAAATGCAAATTAGAGGTTTGAAAATGAAAATACCCGACGTTACAAAAAGGCACAACTTGGTCCAAATGCAAGAGAAAGCAATGGAAAAGACCAAGTGGCTTCTAAATAGCATAGGCAAGTGAGATAAGGCAAAAGAAAGCATGAAAGCTTCAAATTCCAGAGAATTGACAAAAATCTCACTTAAGGTCCATATGAAAGAACAATTGTTCGATTTGACCTTTGATCATTGTGAGTCTTCAAGAATTGCAATTCAAGTTCAGAAAAGACACTAAGATCAAAAGAATGCAATTTCAAAACTCCCTCACTATGATCATCATTTTACAAGAGAAAAGCTAAAGCTCCCTTTGGCAATGAGAAGTCATTTCTTCTCCCTTTACAAAACTTCTCCCCATAACATCCTGAACTTCTCCCCCTTATCCTGAAAGCTCTTTTTCACATTTTTGCCAAAACTTCTCCCCCTTTGACAATGGATTCATCAAGGAATCATAACTTCCTCTCATCTAGAGATAACAAGTGCAACAATACGAAAGAAGCAAAAGAAAGAGCATGCATGAAGTGCAATGGGGTGGCTTCATTTTTGTTTTGATTTTTCAATTTTTAGTAAAAAGAAGCTTTGGGGATTACTCAATTGAACAGGCTAGCATTTCTACCATTACTCAAGATACAATAAGCCTGACAAAGCTAGCAAGATCATATTAAGACATGTATAGCAAAGCTAAGCTAGTGAGCTCAAAATACCACATGTTGTTGGATTAAGTTACAATGCTTCAAAATTAGCAAGTTCAACAACAGTATCCTAAAGTGATAATGGTCATGTCGAATGTCATTGTGAGATCCAAGCTAGCAAAGACCATCTTAGAGACAAAAAGTCCTGAAATGAATCATTTAGCTCAAATTGTCTCAAAAGCCCAAATTTCTCAACAGATTTCATTTTCAATAAATATTGAAGTTGAGTAAAGGTCTATCTTGGTAAAGAAGATCCCGGACTATGAGCCATCCACAATCTCTTCCTAAGCTTCAACCAATTTGACAAATTGCATTATTAGCCATGTGCTAGATCTCAAGCCTTGCCGCGACCATCCCAAGCAACAAAAGCTTAAAAGAGTGGTCTAAGTCATCCAAAACTCCCCCTGAGTTCATGCCTAGTGCAGTGGCAAGCCGTCTCATGAGAAAGAATTGGTGAGATCAGTTCTTTCGCACAAAAGAGATCATTTTTCATTGATTCATAGAGCAATTATAGATTCTTAAAAGAACAAGAAGCTCCATAAATGTTCAATTCTAGATTCAAGAGCTAACAAAGCAATTTTGACAGGGCCAATGTCACAAAAAGATCACTAGTTGAGCAACTAGCTAAAAGATCCACAAATTACAATTTTTAGTTCAAGTTGTTTAATAGTTTTAGCTCAGTTAGCAAAGACATTGCTGCACATGTGAAAGCATGATAATTCTAGCAAGTCAAAGAACTAGACACGATCTTTGAGCAGGAATTGAAATACTAAAGCTCAAGAGGGTAATAAGCAAAGCTTCATCAAATTAAAAGACGTATAGAAAGCTTATAATACAATGCATCTTTTTGGATTTTTCATATGAATGCAATATGATACAATGAGATGCACGAAAGAGTAAAAGCCTAAAAAGACCGAAAAGGATCCGAAGAAAATACCACTTGAAGAAGGTATCATAAAAGATCTACAAAACGCTCACATGAACAAGGAAAGTTCAAATGAACAAGGAAGGCTCAGAAAGAACCAACTCCCTCAAACCAACCCATAGGGATAAATTATCCCTAACTTGCTTCTCAAGGTGGCAAACCTTGTTTGGTCAAAAGCTTTGAGGGAGATATGCCAAAAGTGCCAAAACTCCACAAGATAGCACAAAGACTTCAAACACCACACGATCTCTAGGAAAGCAACTCAAAAGCTAGGGAGCGAAACACCAACACTAAAAAGACCTACAGCAACTCAAAACCTGCTAAGGACTAATGATTGGGAAACAAGCTCAACCTAGGTCGTGAGAAGAGTGCATCCTAGAAAACATGGGATAAGAAGAGTGCCTAGAAAGGACACGTGCTAGAACAGAGCCTCCTATCTACCCCGAACTCAACAAGCCCAAATGCTATGCAAGGTAGACTAGGATACCATACATAAAAGTAAGGTAGAGAAGCTCGAACTCGAGTCACATCGCTTGGCAGTGAGATATAGTCATGATGGATGAAGATCCATTCCTTGAAGCTCCAAAAGTAGTTGCGCCACCCATCATTCTCATCTCAAAATTCCTTCGTCTCCTAGAAGTGATAGCCAACATTGAATGCAAAATGAAGAAGAACCAACAATGAGTCTTTGACCACTTGTTGGACCACATGTTCTTCTTCTCAACCAAAAGGCTACACCACGAGACAAGAAGAGTCTATGCCTTGGTTCCGGGTTAGTGAAACATTATCTAAGGAAAACAGACCAAGACACACGACTAACAAGGATAGCAGCAAATGATCCAAAGCTCATAAAAGCATATAATCAATAATTCAGAACATGAGCATGAAGATAGACAAATCAATTGCAGCACATGCTATCCAAGATATGACAAAACTCAAACTATCCTTAATCCACAATAAGGCATAGGAGCAAGCAAAGAAGCACATAGCATATCACACATCAAATATACAATCAAAAGTAAAGCATGCTAGTGAAAGCTATGGTAAAGCTCATATATCCACAATTAACAATAAAGCACAATAACCATGTAAGCATAAAGCAAGTTATAGACCAAGTCATTGAAAAGGTATGCTAACATGGATATCAAATAAGAATGTGGATACATATAGCAAAAATCAACACGAGCAAGATTAATCATGTACAAAACAACATAGGCTCGTGAAGACAAAACCAAGCTTATACATCCATGGAAATAATGAACAACAGTCTAATACATGGATACATAAGCAAGAATCAATCACGAGCAAAATAATAGAGGTACAAGACAAAGACAAGCTCATGATGACAAACTCAAGCTCATACACCCATGAAAAATAAAGAACAACAATATGATACATGGATATATAAGCAAGGTAAAGGCATGATGAAAGATATCAAGAGTAATACATGCCAATTTGGTACAAGTGAGCACAAAACAAGCACAACATGCCAAGATTGAATAATCATGAAGGTAAATGCATGAAGGTATAAGATTGCTCACAAAATAGATGTAGACGCCGATCATGAAAGCATATGCCTCTTGGAGGCCATTATTGGAGTGGAGAACCATCAAGTGTCCCGATCATGTGAAGAAGCAAAAAGACCAGAACCCCTTAAGTCCATGTTCTCCAACCCGTGTTCCTGCACCTACACATGAGAAAGGCAAGGTGTCCAAGTCTTGGATCCCAAGGGTTAGAGAGCAAATGCTTGGGAACCCAAACCTTGGACACACCACCACCGTAAGCGATCGAAACATTATGTGAGTTAGCATGATGCAAATGATGATCCATGCAAGAAGATCCAATATCATCCTTGAAGGCATGTCGCGAGTGGACACTGATGAAGAAAACGAGGTCCATCTCTAGAAAAGCGGCGATGACCTTGCTTGAAAGCACCAAGATGAGAACCAACAAAAGCATCAAAAGAACTCACACAACCTCGCCGTGGGTGTGTACCTCGATGAACAAAACGAGGTCCACCTTTTGGAAAACGGCGAAAATCCTGCCTTGGGGCAGCTCGTGGACCAAAACTAAAATCATGGAAACCAAGTCCACGATGCTGTCCAACACCACTAGAAAAGGTGTCAAAGAAACCATCATCAAAGCGAGTCTTTGTGTAGGCTCTTTAGTGTGCATGTCATGAGAAAGACTATGCTCACTAGGAGACTTAGAAGCATGAGCTCGACGCAAATGTTTTGCACGCCAGCAGTAAATCCACAAGATGTCCGTTCTTCCCACAAAAAGAGCAATGGTGTAAAGGTCTACTAGAGACACGGTCCGAGAGGATAAGGCACCATTAAGGCTCAAAGAAGAAGTCCTGAAGAACTAACATCAAGACTCGTCCTCAGATCGGCACTAGACTCACACATGCCACGATAAAGACTATGTGTGTTCCTAGAGGTACGACGACGCACTCGACGCCATATTTCAAACGGCGAAAGCAAAACTCAAAGTGTGTCCATCTTTCTTACAAAGGTGCAATGATACTTCTCTTTGAAGATGTAGTATCATTTGAAGAAGAAGCACCTTTGTCCTTTGAAAACGTTGGACAACACAAGAAGGGTTCGAAAGAGTCGAATCTCCTAAAGAAGAGCTATTCAAAAGATGGAACAAGAACCAACATCAAGTGACTCACTTTAGCACAAAAGACTCCGACTCAATGCAAAGATTCAAGAGAAATCTTAAAAACATCAATTTCGAGTGAAGACAAATACAAGAGTCACAAGACTTGGCGCCATATCAACGCAAGCAAAGAATCAATCTCGCTTCAAAGAAATGCAAGATGTGCAAGAAATTAATGATGCTTTTGAATTAAGCAAGCAATTTAAAGCATCAATTTCATTTTCTAAACAAGCACAATTCTTGCAAGAGACTAAACCATCCTTAAGCGATTTTTCATAATCAAAGCACATGCTACAAGGCCTAGCTTTAATATCAATAATTTCAGCCCTAGCATTCTCTAATAGCTCAAGGTAAATGGAATTAGTCAATTTTAACTTGTCAAATTCAATAAGCATGCCTACATGAGAATCACAATTATTTCTAGCCATAGAAGTAAGATTGCCTATTTCTAACTTAGCATTGTCAAGTTCATTATGTAAGGCAACACAAGAATTACATGGCATAGAAACATTTGATTTCAAAATTTCATTTTCAGCTTTTAGGCATGCAAGAGAATTATTCAAGTTATCCATGTCTATAAGTAATGAATCATAAGCACACATGGATGTTTTCAATTCGAGAGCTCATTAGATAAATCACCCTTCTCTCTTTCTAATAATTTTATTTTTATCCTTAGAGCTAGCAATTTAGAATCATATGAATATAAGACATTTACAAGTTTTTCTTTTCTTACCTTGCTTAGCTCGAGTAGGGATCATCCTCGGAAGAGTCATTGTGATCATCCTCAAAAGCTCTCCATTATGTTCATCCTCAAATGCCACGCACACATACCAATGGGCTCTTTCTCCTTAGGCTCCATGCGTATCTCATCTCTCAAAACTAGGACAATCAAAACTAAAGAGACCGCCACAAATATAGCAGGAGAATCCCTCCTGAACCGACAACACCATTATTGCATCTTCAAACGTCTTGTCATGACTCACATCAACGATAAAAGAATCATGCCAAGATGTAAGGAAACGCTCACAAGTCGGCACACTAGTCGCCATGCTCAAAGATCGGTTAAGATCACAAAAGAGCAAACTTGGCTCTGATACCACTTGTTGGACCGGAAAGGCGACTAGAGGGGGGGTGAATAGGAGCACGCTCAATTTTTTCACCAACGATCGAATTCAATACGAATCTCACTCCAATAGCTATGAAAGCTATGAAGATCAATCAATCAAGTACAGCGGAAGACTTGTATTGAATCCAATCAAAACCCCGAAGTAGAATCAACAAAACTCAAATCACGAGTCTCGCGCTCCGACTCTCTCACGCGGGCGGTCTGACCGGTTGGCCTAGCGGTCTGACTTCTCAGAAACCGGGCCGAATATTTTGCCTAGCGGTCAGACCTCTCACACGGGCGGTCTGACCGATTTGCCTAGCGGTCCGACCTCTCAAGTGGGCGGTCCGACTCTCTAGCACGATGAACAGAAAATCACCAAAACCGAAACTAAAATCGGTCTAACTTTTGATCTACAAGGCCAAACTTGACCAAATTTGGAACACACCTTCCTAAGTATATTAGGAACCTATTCCAAGCAACGATTGAGTAGATCCACATCAAAGTTTTGACCTTTTTCCATTTTACCGAAGGAGGGTTCAAAACCGGTCAAAACGAAACTTGATCTAGAAACTTGCTCGTGGGTGATTGATGATCAAGATCATCCTAGATGTGTTCCCACATGTCACAGCAAGCTATATCAAGAGAAGAAACCAAGCCAAAAGCTCTCAAGAGCAAAACCCCAAAATCACCCTTTCTTTCACTAAAACCGGCAAGATCAAAACTTAGATCCAAAAGCTTGCTCGTGGGTGGATGATGATCAAGATGACCTTAGATAGGTTCCCACATATCCCAGCAAGCAAGATCAAGAAGAAAAACTAAGTAAAACTCCTGATCAAAGAAAGCCCCAAAATCATAAATAGAGAGGATGAACACAAAGAGATACAATTTGTGAAATCTTTCTTTGGATTGATTGGATTGGATAGATGGTATGTTTACACCACTCCATCAAGGAGGACAAAGCTCAACACTTGAGCACTCAAATCAATCCTCTCTCTAGAACCCTAACCTCCCACTAATCTCTCCAAGCCCTAACAATCAAAGTTAGGGTTTCCAATTGAAGGGTTGAGAAGGTGTCGCCAGACCCTCCTCTATTTATAGTGGAGGCTAGATTCTAGGAATATTCCATTAGGGCACCCATTAAACCCTAACACACAATGGGTTAACACACGCACGCATTTTAAAGCGCCGTCTTCATCTTCGATTGACCTAAACGGCTTCACCATGCAACCGACCCACGCCGCGTTTAGCCAAAGGTCACCAAGGCGGTATTTGGTGAAATTACCAAATACCCTTCTCGGTCCTTCTCCAAGACCGAGTCCAGATTGTGCGGCACTCGCTGTTCGCCACGTGTAGGTTGATCCAACGGCTCTCATCATGTCGGCAAGTCTCTCCCATCCGGCTCCCACCGAAACCACCATGGCACTTGCACCGACCCCGCGCCGCTTGATCCAACCCGGCCGACCGAATCGCCTGCTCGGTCACCTTTGTCCATCTTGCACCATACTTGAGTCCAATGACTTCACCCGCATCGCCGATCGCTCAACCTCGCTCTCCAAGCCTAGTCCCGATCATCCTCGCCGCTGACCGTCGCTGACCACCAAGCAACCCGCACAACAATAGACAAGCAAATCGAAACCGGAACAAGTTCTTCACAACTTGACCCACGTTAGCCAAAACATGCATCATGCAACACATATGCACTAATGAACATGAACTTGACCTAACAACACACATCACCGCCACGCAGACGCACGAACCAAGTCACAACCGGTCCGATCGCCACCCTTGGCCGGCCCGATCGCTTCACGGCCGCATCACCACCAAAGGCCGGCCGACCGCTACCCAAGACTTAGCCAAATTCCACTTGGAAATCCGCAACCTCTCCGAAATTTCAAACCAATAGAACTTTTGCCCGAGGCTCCAAAATTATGAGACCAAGAGCAGAGAACCTCCTCTCTGCCTACACCTCTATTTTTGGCCCAACTCAAAATCCAAAGCCACTTTCATGGCCGGTCGACCGCCACAGAGAGTTCGCCGATCGCCGCACGCCGTCGGACACTCCTCGGCCGGCCGGACCGGCACCACTCACAAGCAAAACAACCAAAGGCACGGCGGCTCGATCGCCACCATGGCCTGGCCGATCACTCAAGCCCGACAAAGACATGAACTTCACCAAAACGAGGGTTTCTCCAAACACCTCGACGCTATTGCCAATTGTTCAACACACTAAGATTAGGATCATATCCACATGATCTCCACAGAAACCTTCAAGGGACCATCGTCTGTTTAATCCACCTAACACTTGTTGCATGCCTTAGTTTATCCAAAATATCATAGCTCGATGTGTATTACACACAATTAAATATTTCTAAAAATTGTGCCATTTTGGCAAAACCACAAGAAAACGCTCGCTTCAACTCGAATGATCATACGTATATTGGGAGCAACTATCACATAGTGGCCTATTTTTTTTTTTTTTGAAAAAGATAACACTTAATTTTTTGGACCGTTGCATTTTGATCCAACCATTCAGATCCCCTCCTCTCTGCCCCATAAACACCCCTCCACCCCCTAACCCTAATTCCCTTCACCCTTAGCCACCACCACCGCCTTGCCGGCGTCAGCACCACCGCTGGCGGTGAGGCCCGCCGGCTAGCTCCTCCCTCCCTCCATCCTAACCACCTCACACGTCGTCATCTTCCTCCTCTCCAGCAAGAGACCCAACCCCTCTCCCACCCTCTTCCTCTTCTCCTGTGGCTACAGCCACCGCCTCCTAACCTCTTCGTTTCTCATCGCCCTCACCGACTGCTGCCGCCCACCACCCTACTCCGTCCCATGGCACCCCTGCCACCGGCCATCACCATGCCTCCACCACCCCAGCCTCCCTCTAAGCCTAGGGGGCACCGGTGAACCCGAACAAGGCGAACCCCCATGGCAGCGAAAGACGATGATGACAGAGAGAAGGACGATGGCGGGCCGAAGCAAGTCTCCATGTCAAATCCAACGGTGAGCAAATTTAACAATGATTTTGCAAAATTTCACACACCTCTGAAATAGCAAATCGTTGTATATTTTGGTACACTCTCTAGTACCCCAAGCAAGCCCTACTTATCTGTTACCCCAAGCATAGCTAGCTAATCACCCCTATCAACACACCTAAGCACACCAAATACAACAGAGGAAAAAGAAAAAGGAAGCCACCATCCAAATACCAGCCACCATCCAAATACCAGCCACCACCTCTCCCCGATGGCACCTCCACCCTGACACTCACTGAACTCACCCACCGGCCGCCAACCTCCGGCGACGGCCATGCCCCCCGTCGCCGTCCAGCTCTACAGCCTCCTCTTCAAGCTCCTCCTCCGCCGCCGCCTCTCCTCCCTCTCCGCCTCCGCCCCCGCCTCCTCGTTCGGCGTCTCCTCCCGCCCTGCAGACCACCACCCCTCGCCACCGTCCAACCCCTCCTTCTCCCCGCCTCCCTGACCTGTCGCTACCAAGGACCTGCACCCGGACCCCCTCTCCTCCCTCCACCTCCGCCTCTTCCTCCCCAACCCCCACCACGCTGCCCCCGTCGCCGCCAACAACCCCCCCTCCGCCGCAACTCCTTCCCCCAGCCCCACGACGACCACGGCCCGGGACAAGAACTCACCCGCCGCGCCAGCGCCAGCTTCCATGGCGTCGGCGTCTCGTCCTCCGCTGCGTCGGCCCAGTCGCACTACGGTGGGTACCTCCCGACCGCACGGTCCGCGAGGAAGCTGCCGGTGATCGTGCAGTTTCACGGGGGTGCGTTCGCGACGGGCGCCGTGGACAGCGCCTCCAACGACGCCTTCTGCCGCCGCGTCGCGCGCCTCTGCGATGCCATCGTGGTGGCGGTCGGGTACCGGCTGGCGCCGGAAAGTCGGTACCCCGCCGCGTTCGAGGACGGGGTCGCCGTGCTGCGATGGATCGCCAAGCAGGCCAACCTCGCTGCGTGCGGACGGACGATGGCGAAGGGGCCCGACTCATTCGGCGCGGCGATGGTCGAGCCGTGGCTCGCCGCGCACGCCGATCCATCCAGGTGTGGTTTCGTCTTTCTTGGTTATTTTTGGGGATTTTGGTGTGGCGTGTAGATACGTTGTTCTCGGTCGCTGGAGACTAGCATTTGCATTTGGCATTGCGAGATTTAGTTCTGTAACTTTGTAGTAGTAATTCTTTTTCTGGTTGCCTGGTAGGTGATGATGATTGTATTTGATGAATGGATGGGCGTATAGTAGTTGGTTTCGGATTTTCAGTATGCGCGGAGTTGCATTGCAGTGCTTGTAATGTGTGTGATGAACCTTACAAAATGTCGGTTTAATTTGCTAGATCTAGTGACTAGTGGAGCAATGAGTACATTGATTTGATCAATTCCGTATCTGTTTACTTCTTTGCTTCGGTTATGGCAATTCTCACAATCGACGTGCCTTTTGTCTGAAACTATCGAGCTCTCGCATGGTGGCATAATGTTGCATTCATGCTGGTTTACAGAGTGTAGCAATTGCCAGTTTGCCACCACCCACCAACACATGGCCAACTCAACCATGATTGGTTCTCAATAAGCTTGTCAGTTGAATGTAGGAGTAAATAATACCAACTTATGAGTCATGTATATTGAATTTACAATCTTTCTCTGAACTGGTCAAATGATTTATTTCCTGGTCGAAACCAGTTGGTTCCTTCTCGAGCCTTTGGATGTAAACATTTTTGTTTAGTTCAAATGTTAAAATGGATGTATCTAGATGTATTCTTGCTGGTACCCAATACTTGTTGCTTGACTAACATCGTAGCACAAGCCTCATAACAGCCGCTGTGATGCACATGTTAAAAAAATTTCCCATGTCAACATCCTTGTGTCTCAGGATCAGTATTCAGTGCTAACACATTCTAGACAGGGTGATCTCAATTGTGGCAGAATTGGTGTTCTTGCGACAATACCATGACGGAAAGAGTAGTAGCTAGTAGAGGATGGGAAGAAAGGGTTGGAGTAGAGGCGTCAGGTTGCATACAGGTGTGGTAAATATGCATAGAAGACGAAGACCCTATACAAGAGACTAATAGCAAAAAGCATATACAAAGTACTCCAACACCCCCACACACACACGCACACGCACACACACAAAATTCATGGTGGATCTGAAACACTGAGTTTGGAGAGGTAGAAAACATGTTGCTCGGGTCCGCGGCTTGGTGAAGAAGTCGGCAAGCTGCAACTCCGAGGACACATACTGTAGGGAGATGACACGCTCTTGTACCTGAGAGCATGTGTAGGAAGCATCCGCACCAATGGATCACAAGCAATGCTAATCGCACATCCGCTGACAAAGTAGTCGACTCAACCATAACATCAAAATCGCAAGTAGCCGCCGAAGCCATAGCTCTTAACTTAGCCTCAGCACTCGAGCAGGACACTGTGGTTTGCATCTTGATCTTCCAGACAATAAAAGCGGAACAAAGGAAAACACAAAAAGCAGAGAGGGATCGACGATCAGTGGGATCACTAGCCCAAGTCGCATCGAATCGCTCAAGTCAGAGTGAGCTTGAGTGAGGAAAGAACAAACGCCGAGAGATGGTTCCACGCAAATAGCGAAAAACCCGAAGTAGATGACTTTAGTGTATCTAGGTAGGAGTATAAACAAACTGACTCAGGATGTGAACAACATGAGAGATATCTGAACGAGTGATGCCAAGGTATACAAGGCTCCCAGCAAGGTGGCGATACCGAGTGGGAACCGGAAGGGGGTCACCATCAGTGGCACGGAGCTGAAGGTGAAGCTCCATGGGAGTCTCAACAATGTGATGGTCAGTGAGGCCAGAATGATCCAGGAGGTCCTGAACATACTCTGTTGGGAGAGGTAGTAGCTATTAGGCGTAGAGGTGACCTCAATTCCTAAAAGTAGTGAAGGGGGCCTAGATCAGACATTATGAACTGCTCACTGAGACGCTTCTCCACAAAGGCAATATACCAAGAATCATCACAAGTGGTGATCATATCATCAACATAGAGAAGGAGCGTTCGACCACGAGGAGAGGTGTGAATAAACAGAGCAGGATTATGAGCACTGACAGAGAAACCAAAAGCAGTGATGACAGTGGTAAAACGCTCAAACTAGGCACGAGGGGCCAGTTTGAGATCATAGAGAGCACGATGAAGACGATACATGCCCATCAGGAGCAGAATACCCAGAGGGTGGATTAGTGGATGCATATAGACCTCATGCAACAACATTAAGAAAGGCATTCATGACATCCAGTTGAGAGATAGACCATTTTCGAAAGCAACAATAATAAGAGTGCGAACACTATTCATGTGAGCAATAGGGGCAAAAGTCTCATCATAATCGTGACCATACTCTTGTTGGAAACCACGAGCTACAAGACGAGCCTTGTGGCGCTCAACAGTACCATTAGACTTGGTTTTGATCTTATAAACCCTCTTGCACATGATAGAAGTAGCACGAGCAGGAACGGGAACAAGATCCCAGGTGCCAGTACGTTGAAGAGCATCAGGCTCTTTTGCCATGGCAAGCTCCCACTCAAGATGAGAGGCGACCTCACGATATGAACTCGGCTTAGCAACAACAAGAGCCTGAGTAGGGGAATCGAAGCCATAGCGAGGAGGTGGCTTAACGAAAGCCCGATCACGGAGGTCATATCGAGGAGCAGAAGCAGGTGAGGTGTCCGGTGGTGAAGTAGGCAAGGATAGGAGAGAAGGCTGGCCAGCAGAAAGATCTGGTGGCGGTGGAGGAACACGCTACGCCTAGAGTAGTGGAAAGGAAACTAGTGCTAATTACAATTTGAATGAGTAGATGCAACAAGCACAAAAAAAGCCTCACCACCCAATGTGGATAGATTGAGCCGCAAAGATGAGCATGACTACTTGACACAAAACCAAAGAACTAGACTGTTCTTCAACTTAGCGCACACACCCAAACATGTCGAATTTGACGTGGAACACACGCACATAGGGATTCACCCCTAAAGCCATCTCGGCAAAACCTTTATTCATAATCAATAATCTGAGTTACATGGATGTTTACAATGGCTTATATAGCCCTCCTAAGACACTTAACACAAGAAACAAATTCTCTAGATAACTTGGACACAAAAAGGAAACTCAAAAATTTCTACCGTAGGCTTGTTTTGGTTGTTGCATCGTACATGATGGAATCTAAAGCTGGTACTTGATCCTTTGCGTGGGTCTTGAGGTTAGCTTTCCAACAAGTAAAGGAACTCAAATCCGACTCCGTGTACAAAAGTTATGGCCTTTCCAATCCAGGTTGTGCTGACTGTGACGAGTTCAATCTGAATTGATTTCAAACCTCCCTATCTTCAATTTCTTTACTTTGGCCGACTTGAATCCGTGGAAAACATGAACAAGGAAGTCTTCTAAACCTTTGGAAATCCGTGTCACGGCTGGATATCACCCAAAGATGTTGTACATGTCACGGACTCGTCATGGTTGCCAACTTGCGCGTGCCATCCGGACTGCCTGTGCAGCGTCCACTCTAATTGTCATAACTTTTTGCACAAAACTCCAAATCACATGTTTGATTCATTGGAAACAAGACTTGATAGACTTTCTAAATATAAATTTTGTGTGCATTAGAAACCAAGGAATTGGTGCTCAATGCTTCATGAGCTTTGTGAACAGAACAACGAGCACAATGTTGATTGAAACTTGATTGATCTTGTTTCCTCCTCTTGGGTCGACCTCCCTTCCTCTCTAGCCCAAATAGGTGTATATGCACTGCATATCCTCATCAATATGAGCCTATCTCCTTTGCTTTCCTTGCATGCACCCCATTCATCTGCATCATGTGCACATGGTATGTCACCTCTGGGATCAAACACTTGCACAACATCTCCGTCTTTCTTCTCCGTAATTTCTGGAATTAATCCATATGGAACAAGTTGCACACAAGAATTAATTTCAGAAGTGAAAATGGTAGATCTGGCTGCATCAAGTAAGGCCGAGACTCATCAAAAGTGACATCTCGTGAAATCCGGATCTTCCGAGTAGAAGGATCATAGCAGCGATAACCCTTTTGCTCAGAACTGTAACCAAGAAAAACACACTCAACCGATTGAGCGGTCAGTTTGGTGCGCTCGCGTGGCTGTAATAGAACAACTCAACCGATTGAGCGGTCAGTTTGGTGCGCTCGCGTGGCTGTAATAGAACATAGCAAGTGCATCCGAAAACACAAAGATGATACTGGGGAGGTCTAGAGTGAAGACACTCAATCGGAGTAACTCCCTGTAGGGTAGTAGAAGGCTGCATATTCACAAGATCAGCCTAGAACTAAGGTGGAACATGGGAGGCAAGGAGAAAGGTGTGTGCAGTCTCAATCAAATGACGGTGCTTGTGCTCAGCGACACCATTCTAAACATGAGCCCCTGGACAGGAAGATTGGAAAAGGGTGCCTTGCCCAAAGAGGAAATGCCGAAAAGCAATCGATCGATGCTTGCCTTAGCAACAACCCTGACAGCCTCATCATTGGAGGGGGCTGCAGAAGAAGATGGTCGAGGGGCAAGGGGCGGAGGAACGGGAACTTGATGGCAGGGCCTCTCACTCGTGATGATCTCCCATAGATGCTGGCCATCTAGAGTGACTCGTGTAAACGATGCCCACCCCCTGTAGTTGGTCCCAGCCAACTTGATGACTGATGTAGGATCAAACTTGGACCAAAGAAAGCCATCCCTGATCCGGGTCAGCAACCCAACAGCAGGGCTGTGATTGCTTGAAGTTGAGAGGAGCGCGGCCTCCAGCAGTAGCAGCAGAGGAAGCGGCGGCCTCCAGCAGCAGCAGAGGTGGTGACAACCTCCAGCAGCAGCAGAGCCGGAAACTCGACGGCGGTGGTTAGGATTTGGATCGAGCACCATGCTCTGATACCATGTAACGAGAGAGCTTGAATTGCAATAAGGCCCAAAGGGGCTGATATACAATGGGTACACAGGTGTGGTAAATATGCATAGAAGACCCTATACAAGAGATTAATAGCAAATCATATACAAAGTACTAACAGAGGGGAAGAGGATTAAGAGGAAGATTAGGAGGGGAGTAGGAGTGGCACTGGTACCCCTGACCAGATATCTGGTCTTCATAAGCAGGAGGGGAGAAAGAGAAGTGAGCTATTACCAGTAGTTCAGTAGGTTATGTATGACAGGAAGGGGGCGTAGGAGTATCATTGGTGAGAAAGGCATAAGAAAGAGGAGCTGAAAAGAAAGACGGGGAGAAAAAAAAGGATGTTGGAGCAGTAGCATCGTTGAGAAGCATGAAAAGGAGAAGGCGTGTGTGTGTGTTGCATGGTGTTTTTTGTTGGGATATGGTGAGATAATTTAATGAACTTCATTAGAGCCTTGTGGCTGCATTATTGCACTGTGTAGTATCTTCTATGTCTACAGTGTCGTTCTGGTTGCCTGTACGCTTGAATTTTTTTCTGCTATATATCTTCTATAGCAAGAAAAGAATACCAGTAGCTCTTCAAGAGGAAAAAGTTCAAAAATGAAGTTCAGTTCTGGAGGCAAAAGTAATATTTTGTAATTTGGTTTCATCTGCACCTAGAATCATGCATAAGTAAACCAGTGAACTTCGATTCAACATGCTTTTATACCTTTGACGTTTCTTTGTAACCTAGCTGGGACAGATTCTTGGGTTTCACCTTTGTTGGATTTTCTTTTTGTTGTTCGGATGACTGTCTACAAACAAATTTCCGTGATGAAATTTCATCATTCACTCTAATAGATGAGTTCCTTAAATTTGACACATGTGTAAGGACCCAACTTTAGTGAATATTAGGTATTTCTTTTCTTACAGTTTGTTTATGTGTGTAGCAACACTCTTTTGTGTTAGTTCAGCAAAAGTATTGGTTGTGCCATTTTCTGTGCTAACATTAGTTTAGCATGGTATGCATATCTTCTTATTCTTAGTGCAGTTACACGAAATACTTTTCTTTTGAAAAAAGATTTCTGAAATGAAGTAAAAGGTTAGCTAAAATGTATATACTAACCTTTCTTTTTGTAGCTGTTTTTTTCAGATTCTTTTTAAGTGAAAATTTTAGAAAGATTTTGTAAATCTCAGCAGTAATACATGCTTTTCCATTTATACATTTCTGTATTAAAAATATTTATAAATTAGCATTTTGCCACTGTACTGCATCAAATTAGCGTAGTTAAATTTGGTGAACTCATTTGTTTAACGCAGTTTGATGATCTATAACTAATGGAGATAGAATTATTGCAGTAGCATTTTTCAATTGTTTCAAAACTTGAATCACTAATTTTGTAAATGCTTGTAGCATGTGATTACTTAATTTAATTAATGAGTAAAGTACACTGTGGAACCCTAAACTGTCAAGTTGGGTTATTTAGGTCCTCAAACTTTGGAACTGCATATTCATGCCACTAAACTTGTTAAGTGGACCGAAGGTCCAAAGCTTGCCACCCTGACTCTGACCGCTCATGTGGCCCCTTGACCAAAGCCAACGTGGCACTGATTTGCAATAAACACCCCAATGTTTCGTGCCTTTGCATTCGTGCTCCTGTTCTTCTGTCGCCCCAACCATGTTGCCATGCCTTGAAGACTTTACCGGAGTCCGTCGCTGGCTAGCTGTGACACCGTAGGTCACCGCTGCGAGCGTCCCACCTTCTCTCCCTCTCATCCTCACGTTCTGTTCTCACTATCTATCTTTTCTACCACGAGCTTGCTGTCGTGACTGAGACTAAGAACGAGAAGGAGGCGACCGTGGCGTCGGGCTAGGAAGGCAGATGGCGGATGGCGGAGAAGAGGTGCCGAGGCTTCGGGAATGGGAAAAATGGTACACTTATGATGAGTGAGCCCGTTGGTGGTGATGGTTAGCGGAGAGAAGTATCGGAGATGTGCCAATGATGTCGGGCAGCGACGGTAGCGATCGAGTGAATTTGGCGCTAGCATTTGGGTGAGCAGGGGATCCGACCAAGTGCGTCAAAATGAAGGCAATGATGAGGGAATGCTTGTGGACGAAGCAACTGGACCGAAGCTCATTGGAGGTGATGTACGGTGATGACCAGATGCGAACAACAAAAATGGCCGATTCGTTGTGTTGCGTGAACGAAAACCAAATAAATTTGGGGTATAAGTTCATCAAGGGGTAGAGCATGATATGACACGAACAAACATCGATGTTGCTCACCTTATTGGGAGATCAACGTGGTGGTGTCACGGTTCTCCTTCCGTACGCAACCTTGGTGCCATGATTGTCCCCGCCTGAGCACACTGCGGGCCACTCTACTCACGTCGCTTGGGCTCGAATCAACTCACCTACCACCCTCCTTCACCAGTGAACGTCACCGATAGCCTACGATTGATCGCTGCCAACTCCACGATTGCCTCATGAGCTCGCGGTGCGAACATGAGGTGAGGGAATGCAGAGGGATTGCAATTATAGGGGGTTAAATGAAAAATTTACCACCCATTCGGCTGGTCATGTGAGCTGCATGTGATCCTGCGCCACGGTCAACATGACACATTAGGGGTCAACCGCAGCTAATCGCGCCGTGGCCTGCCGGTGAACCACTTATCAAATTTAGTGGCATGAATCCGCAGTTCCAAGGTTTGTGGACGTAAGTGACACAACTTGACAAGTCTAGGGACATACAATATATTTTGCTCAATTAAACGTAATGTCAGATAGTGAGTGTCTAGTTGGTTAGATTCAATGAGTAACCATTCCACTAGGTATCATCAGTTTTTCTGGGGTTGGCAGTATTCTATGCTTGTGGGGCCATAAACTTTCTTACTTATTTTGAAATTTCAGTTCATAGACTCAAAGCTAATTTATCAAGTTGTGTTGTTGAGATTGTTAAAGTTTGAGTATATTGCCCACTTTTACTCAACGACTTAAGCTTTTAGGTGAATTGGTTGGTGCATGAAACTCAATATGGTATTAGAGCCAAAGATCCTGAGTTCGAGACTTGGCTGGTGTGATTTTAAGGGGGAAAAATAACTGCTGCCCATTTCAGTTGACATTATAGACCTAATGGAGCGTAGACTTGAAGGGAAGTGCTTAAGTATGAGTATATTGCCTACCTTTCCTCAATAGCTTAAGCTTTAGGGTAAATTGGTTGGTGCATGTAACTCAATACTCAATAGAGATCACAATTGGCTTAATATACTAGTTGAGCATAAAACCTTCAGGTCCTACTAGCCTTTTCAAACCCGTTGGCCACTGCATGAGCTTATTTTATGTTTAGTTCAATACACATTAGACTAATTTTGAATAAGTACCCTGTCCTGAAAAAGAATCAAACTAGGTATACCAAGCATGGTGATTGGCAGCCTAAATCTGTTAGAAGTTACTCCCTCCAGTTTCAAAAGAATGCGTTTTAGGGTATATGCAGTCAAACTTTCTAAACTTTGACTATTAATATCTTTTTCAATATTTAGATTGAACACGTGAAAATTGTATGTATAGATTTGTCTCGGAAAGAACTTGCATAAAAGTATAATTATATTAGGTTTTATAAATAGTGACCGTGTCAATGTCTACAACGACATTCTTCTGTGACGACGGGAGGGAGTATGATGAAGCTGCACTGTTTTATAATTTGTAACTCCTTATCCATGGTACATTTTATCATGTGGTCATGATTTCCTGCCACTCAAAATATGTACAAATTCGGTTCTACCATTAGAAATTTGATCATTTCGTTTTTGTCATTCTTCCGTCAGTGCATATTTTGTTTTTGCCACTCTGATCAATTTTTCGTCAAGTCAACGGAGTTTGACCGTTAAGAAATATGTAAAATTATCATAAAAAAGAGATTTAAAAATAAAATTTTCAAATTTCCGATGGCAGGATTGAATTTGCATATAGAGTGAGAGGAACAAAATTTTCCCTTTGCTTATTGCTGTTAGTGTTCATTATCAAAGGCTGACAGGAACAATAATTTTTTTTTAACATTATTCATGACACATATTCTCTGAGGGCTAAATTTCATTTTTACCCTTTTTGGGCTGTCAATAAGATGTGAATGCATGTTCAATGCAAGTTACTTCAGCGCCACTGTAACCTCATAGATCTAATCAATTTACCCAAAAAAAGATTGAACAAATCATTTCATACATCTCTTGCTAACTATTTAATTTTATCAATATACCCGGTTTCTGATTACCCTTATATTCAATTTTCTTGTTGATTGTACCTGGCTTGCATGTTAAATGACAGAATGTTTGCTACGGAACCAATTATATTGATTTATGCGTTTCACTGGCCTTATCTTGTAGATCCACTTTCTGCTCAGTCCATTTCTTCGATATCCTAGTTGTATTAAGTATGGCAATTGGCAGATGTAGATGTGACTTGCAAGCGTCCGTGTTTTGTATTTTGTTTTATGGACTAATAAAGCAGCTGATGCTAGTAGCTGACATGAATTTTCTCTTTTTTTGGTTAAAAGGTGTGTTCTCCTTGGAGTCAGTTGTGGAGCAAACATTGCTGACTATGTGGCCCGAAAAGCTGTTGAGGATGGGAAACTCCTAGACCCCGTGAAGGTTGTCGCTCAGGTTTTGATGTATCCATTCTTCATGGGAAGCAGTCCCACCCAATCGGAACTGAAGTTGGCGAACTCCTACTTCTATGACAAGTCAATGTGTTTACTGGCCTGGAAACTCTTCTTGCCTGAGGGTGAATTCAGTTTGGACCATCCAGCTGCGAACCCTCTCGTACCTGGAAAGGGACCCCCTTTGAAGCTTATGCCTCCAACCTTGACAGTTGTTGCGGAGCTAGACTGGATGAAGGATCGTGCGATTGCTTACTCAGAGGAGCTCCGCAAGGTGAATGTGGACGCCCCTGTTCTTGAGTACAAGGATGCGGTCCATGAGTTTGCCACGCTAGACGTCTTGCTGAAAACACCGCAGGCACAGGCTTGCGCTGAAGATATAGCCATCTGGGTTAAGAAGTACATATCACTGCGTGGCCATGAATTTTCATATTGACCGTGTTGGTGTGCTTCGATGAAATTTTAATCTGAGTTGCCCACCTACATCACGTCATGCTTCACGCCAGGCTGTTTTATGGGTAATAGAGATTACATTGAGGCCGACTGTAACATGGGGCTGAGAGAGAGAGAGAGAGAGAGAGAGAGAGAATTGGTCATCTGTGATGTTAGATGGTTGTTTTACGGCAGTTTAAGTTGCTTGGGGCGGAGGGGAGTGTAATCTAGGACAAGTCTGATGTTGTACATTTCCACGTTCTAATGGCATTTGAAGCTTTCATGTATGGACTTCCCATGTTCATTCATCTGCTTGGGCTGAGAACACTCTTTGCCTGGCAATGAGCTGACTCAGCTGAGAGCACTTGTGTGATGTCTGTGCTCTGCTGCTTGGGCGTTTCAGAATTGCTGTGCTGCCAACGAAGGCATTTATGTTAAGGAACCGTCGCTAGCGAGTCTAGTCCGAACGATTACCTCGTAGATAAGCGTAGAATTGTAAAAATAATGTATGAATACAAGAATAGAATAAGAGATTGAACACAGAAATGTAGGGAGACTCTTTGCTTCTCTTTATTACTTCATTCAACGATCAATCATTTACAGTGAATAGCACCCCTTATTTATAGGCTAGAGACCCTGCTAGGGTTTGCGACGCGGCTCTACAGGGCCGTCGACCGTCCCCTCTTTTTTCGTTACCGTTCATTCATGCATGTGTGATGCGATAATACCATGTAGTGCGGGACTGCATTGGTGGTGTGGCTTCAGGCCGACGTGTGCATGCTTGCCGCGCGTGCTAGCGGCGTGGTTCGCGCTGCCTCCGTGGCGATGCATGGTGGTGGCGACTAGCCGACCGTAACGATCGCGAAGGTGGTGACACCGCTGCAAAGGTGCCATGCACATGGTGCCTTCGTGCTATTGCATCTATAAACTACAATGCAATCATCATCTACTCTTTCATGCAACCCACCGGTCAGCTTGGCCGATGACTTCAAGTCGGCTCATGGTATATTAGAGCGGATTTGCACCGTAGAAAACCAATCTAGAAAGCCAAATTTACAGAATTGAAAGCAATCTAGAAAATACAATTCAATCTACGAGTGTCGTTCATCGACGGTTACCTTTTCGATGCGAGGAGAGTCGATCGTGCTGATAACGTGTTAAGAAACCGTCGCTGGCGAGTCCAGTCTGAGCGATTACCTCGTAGACAAGTGTAGAATCGTAAGAACAATGCATGAATACAAGAACAGAATAAGAGATTGAACACATAGATGTAGGGGGGACTCCTTGCTTCTCTTTATTACTTCATTCAACGATCAATCCTTTACGGTGAATAGCACCCTCTATTTATAGGCTAGAGATCCTGCTAGGGTTTGGGATGGGGAGCTCATACATGGACCGGCTTCCGGGCCGAGCCTATAGTTTCTTAACAATTTAGTCCCTAAGAAAACGATTACCACGCATAAAGAATGGGAAGGGGGTGACTTACGACAGGATTGCGCCAATTTATCAACGTTTTTTTAATAAAAAAATGCATGATTGTCAGACAAATTTCCCTGAGTAAGCAATTATCCTTAAGATGTTTTGTAGAATAAATGATCTTGTAATGTTATTGATCGGTGAACAATTTTTGTAATGTTATTATTTCTCTAATTTTGTGTTATTTGGGGTGTTCGAAGGTAATTTCCTCTTCGATAATTATATATATCCTCTATTATTAATATTATATAATTAAAGCAATGTTAAGAGGAGCCACCCTATTCGCTCAAAGAGGCTAGAAATTTACACATTAATCCGAGGAAAGAGAGAAAAAACTACATTGTTTATTTGGTGAACTGCAGACTAATCATAATCAAATAGAGATACTACAGTTGTTACAAATACAACTATATTAGAGTTCTATATTAAATAAAAAGAAAATTATCCTAACATCTAGCCATGCACGTGAAATTTATGGCTAGTTCTTATTACGATTGTGTGTCAGTGTATTTTTTGTAAGCACACCTCCAGATTCATTTAAGTTCCATGGAGGATTGACTAAACCTTTCACCTAGCTTAGGAGTTAGTAGCTTGACAAAGGAGTGTTAAGGCCAACTTTGCCATTGCCCACTGCAAACTTCAATAAGAGCAATGGGCAATTGTGGATGACAAGACGATTGCACCGATATGGAGGATGGTTGACGACGGCAAATAGTGGATTTCGCAACTTAGGGTGGCAAAACGGGAATAGCTAGGATGCACTCTTGGACGAGGGAGGATGGCATGGAGAGGTGGGATTGAGGATTTAGTGGAGGATAACGGGATTACACTAGGGAAGCTTTTTTCTTTGTGTTGTCCGTACTTTAGTCATCTTAAAATTTATTCAAAAAAATTCTAAACTTTTAGTATTATTGAGGTTTGCTAACTCAAATGATATAAGGCTAGGTGATGTTTTTTTATGGTCTTTTGAAATGCTGTTATAACAAATTATGCTTGCTGAGAATAACTAATTTTCCTACATTAAGACACATTTGAGTGGCTTGTAACAGAGAACTTAATTAATTAGAGAAGGTTATTTGAGAAAAGACACGACATGTTCCAACATGCTAGCTTTAAAATTTTTATTAAAAACTTATAGAAACGTTTGTAATGTTGGAGATATACCCTAGAGGCAATCATGGAGACGATGATATCACGTCTATATTTATGTGTTATTGAATAAGTGTTATTCTGTGCCTTAATTGAATCATCAGTTATAAAAATTAACGAGTATGTGACTTGTTAGTGAAGCTCTTTTAACTTATGATGATGTCATTCTAAATGTATCACTGGTCAAATGTCAATGGTTGGGACACTAGTGAATCTACGAGCAGCATTTGTATTGATTGATGACCATGTTTCACCGGTCATGAATATAGAGATATCGAATCAATAATATGGACACATGTTAGAGAACATGGTGTTGGATTGACCCACCTTGAGACACTGTTGAGATTGTTATAATTCTATATGTCGTCAGTTGGTCTCAAGCAATGATGATGTATAATCCTTAGACCTGAGATCAGTATAGATTCCTACATGTCTAATAGTACATTTAGGGGCTGCCAAACGCTACTCCGTAACTAGGTATTTATAAAGGTTGCTTTCAGGTATGCCATGAAACATACGGAGGAATGCGATCGATCGATATGGGATTTGCCCTCCTAACATAACAGGAGAGATATCTCTGGGCCCCTCGATGTGGTTGGATAAAGAAAGTGTATGGCCATGCCACTGGTGGTCGAATAGTTCGACTACATGAAGTTATCCGACACTTGATCGAGAAAGTATTAAACAGTCCACGGATGACACAATATCTCACCTAGAGTTCAACAGGATATCGTGAGGCAAAGAGAGAATACACGAACAAGTCGTTCAGTTCCACCAGATATAAACTGGTCGTATGGAGATACGAGCTGGTCGTAGACTGGTCGAAATTGGTCGTACACAGTTATGAGCTGGTCGTATGGAGATACGAGTTGGTCGTAGACTGGTCATACACAGTTACGAGCTGGTCGTAGACTGGTCGAACAAAGTCACAAACTGGCCGTATGGAGATACAAACTGGTCGTAAGGTGTTACAAACTGGTCGTAACTAATTATAGACTGGTCGTAACTAGATACGAGCTGGTCATAAGTGATAAGGGTCTGGTCATAGATCATATTGCATTAAGGTTCGTCTGCTATAATTTGTGTGTATTCGAGAATCGTTATGTCCTACTAGGTACCGCTACGACTTGTGATCAAAAAAGGTTTCTGAGTCACAACCGAACTACACATAAACCTAACGGGTCAAACACTTAACGGGTTAGAACAAACCAGTATGGATACGATTCGTCAAACGTGTTCAGGTAGGATCCGTCACGGACACTATATAAGGAGATGCTTGAGGCTATGGGGAAGAGGGTGTAACAGAGGAGACACACGACAAGAGTTGACATGAGTTGCTCTAAGCCCTAGTCGCCATCTTCTTGAGAGAGCCTTCCCGTGCGACTTGGTGCTAACACACCGGCGTACAGTGTTTCTGCCCTAGACGTGTGGATACCATATAGGTGCAGCATTATTGCGGTAGCTGTTGTGCTTGAGGACGATCCACGATCTTAGCGAGGAACTAGATTGGTTGCTGGAGGAGACGATCGACTCGCGATGACGCTAGACGATCGACTACAACCACTGCATCGACGCGCTCTTTGTTGGAACAAGCTGCTCCAACGTTTCTTTCGCTGCACTGCGCATCTAGTTGTAACGGTCTGTGATCATCTACTTGCTTAGCATCCTGGTTTACGTGGTAGAATTTTTGAATTGTTGCTAACGTAGCCTACCCGTATCCCAACAGTGGTATCAGAGCCATCGTGCATCGTTTTTGATCTAGATCGGTCGCATATACTGGATATGTGGCAGTAGTAGATTGGATCTATTACTGGTTTGGTCTAATAACCTTGATCGATTCATATGGATGGAACGATCTAGGCACTGGTCGATAAGATCGATCGGGTTTCGACAGTAGTAGATGGGTTTTGCGAAGAGGTATAAGTTAAGAGCACCAAATGATTTACTCAACTTGTTTTTGACTGCCTTGCGTGATACTCCTACCGGTCGGAATTCCTCCATCGGAGTGTGCCGTAGTGTGTGGTCATACTAAGGAAGCGATCAGATTGGTTCAGAATAGGATTAATATGATTAATTCGATGAGTTTCGAGGCTCGGTTACGTGAATAAGATTCATATCCCGAAAAATTTTCCAAGCACGCTGCCCTCGACCAGCAAGGGGCGCTGCCCCTTCGATCCCCGACCGCTAACCAGCTAGCGGGACCGCCGTGGTCGTTGCTGTGTTATATGGTATTATGTGTTCATGTCGCCCGATAGAATTGGATTCTATACATAACTCGTTTTTGCAGGGTTTGATGTGAATAGTATGGCCCATTGTTTATGTAACATCCCAATTTTAGGCTTGTGTTTCAAATGTAAGAAAATGAGTAGAAATTAAAACTTTTTCTTACATCCTGTATTTCCTATTGTACCAAGCAGGTATTGTACAAAAAGTTATGGAAATACGAAGTCACAAGTCTTTGATCCAAATCTTGAACTTTCAAAACAATCTTGTCAAACTTCTTGATCATCTCCGAAATATTTTCCTAAGTTCTTGGGATGGTATGTGGACCATCCAAAAGTTTCACAATTTTTAGAAAATGTTTGAATATTTTTGGAGGTCAGTCAAACCAATTCAAAATCTAGTCAAACCTTGGACCAGCACCTTGTTAAAATTTTGGAGGAAAATCCACAGCACCAAAGCCTCTGAACATTTTATGCTAAGTCCCCGTTTGAGCTAGCAAGCTCCTGTAAAAATTTCATAATTTTTGGAGTTCTATTGCTACCTCAAACAATTCTCCAAATGTCAGCCTTTCTCTAATGCCAGGAAATTTAAACCTGGTTTGAGTCAAACTCGGGCTCGGACCGAGCCCAACTCAATCGACTCGGCCGCCAAGTCGCGCGCGCCGCACCCGAGCTCGATCTCATGCGCGCGAAGCTGAGTCGTTGGATCTCCATCCACCGCCACGACCTCCCCACCGATCGGAGGACCTCTTGAGCGCCCTCGGCGCCTCTGGTGGTCCAAGCCATCGATCTCCATCCAGCGGTCACGACCTCCCAGGACCTCCTCGCCCGCGCAAGACCTCCCCACCTCGGCGATTCTTGGACGTCCATGACCACCCCAAGCAATCTGGGACGTCCAGGACCTCCCTCGGCTCTGTTTCTCTTCCTCACGACCTCCGGAGGTCCGGTCATCGTGGTTTTCCCGCACCCATGCGTGTGTCAGAGACAGAGCAGTTGGGAGCAGTGGCCTGTCACTTTTGGGTCCTTCCCAACGTCTCTTTCTGCCATGCATTAAATGCGTCAGGAGCCTAGCCCTAGAAGTCTTCCCCTACCCACCTGCTCTTGTCAAATCTAGCAAGTTCATGGCAGGGGCATGGACTTTGTTCACAGTAGGGGCTCGTCCATACCCTTGTCCGACCTCCCCGGCTTTATCTAGCTCAAAGCCCTCCTCAATTTCATTTTCCCACTCTTGGTTGCTGTTTGAGCTCTCTCGGTCGTGAGTGTGAGCCCAAACTCAAGCACCAAGAACACCACCACCTCCCTGCCTCCATTGTCACTTTTGGAGCTCTCCTTGAAGACCTCCGGGCTCCAGTGGTTCCTCATTACCTTTTTGGCTGTCACTTTGCTCTCTTGGTCAGCTCAAGTCCCCCTAACTTGTGTTGTTTAACCTCTACAGAGGTGGACGATTCGGGGAACTTGCTTTCGAGTTGTGCCGGTCGCCTTCCCCAACTCCCAAGCACCACCGTCACGAGCACCTCCTTCGCATCGACCTCTCCTCCGAGTTCCTCTGGACCTCACCTTGGCCCCGTGAGTCCTCGTTAGTCCTTTTAGCTCGGGTTTAGCTAGATTAAAGCGTAGCAAGCCTTTTAGTGTTTGTCGGTTTGCCGAAACGTAATTACCACCCTCTCGGCTCGCCCGGCGTTCGAGTCGTCGCCGCCGAGCACATCCTTTGGGTTCCTCGACGTTATTTGGAATCCAACCATGCCCTTGGTTTACGCCGCGAGGTCCCCATCGCCGCGGCAAACCGTTGAGCCCGCCGATTTTGCGGTTCAAAACCTCCGCTTCACCGTTTAGGACATCTTAAATGCCCATTTATTACCAATCATCGATGAGAGTGAGTTGTCTTAGCCGCCACCCTTTGTCGCTGTCGGAGGTCCCGCGCCTTTACACAAGACCTTGGACCTCCTAGAGCTCTTCGTGTCAGCCTAAGACCTCCCCACGCTTAGATCCGGACCTTTAGATCTTCCCGTGAAAACCCGTAAGTGTAAGACCTCCCTCGCTTAATCTCGGCCGTTAAGACCACCCTCGGTTAGATCTGTACCGTAGATAGATTTCCGCGTAAATTTCTAAGTTCTAGGACCTCCCCTTGAGTTGATCCTAGCCGTTTAAGACCTCTTGGAACTCCATCTGAGCCACTAGGACCACTCCTGCGCAAAAAGACCTCCTCGGGGTCATTTTTGTAAAAACCATCTTCGGGACCTCCCCGAGGTCCTCGTTGGAAAAGACCTCCTCGTGGCCCTCTTTGCAAAAAGAGCACCCCGGTCCTTGTTAGAAAACCCTCATGACCTCCCCAACCTTGATCTTAGCCGTTCGCGACCTCCCCGGCTTTAGATCTGAGCGTTAGGTTTTATTTGTAAAAGACCTCTAGCGCTCAGACCTCCCTCCGCGTTGTTCTGGACCGTTCAAGACCTCCCTAGGTCTAATCTGAACCGTCCGGATCTCCTCCGTTAAATCGCTATCGCTTAGGACCTCCCGAGAAGATCTTGGTCATCCAAGACCTCCTCGTGTCAATCCCACCGATCAAGACCTCCTCCGGAAGATCTTGACCGCCTAGGACCTCCTCCTTTGGATCAAGAGCATTAGGACCTCGCTCTGGTCTAAACCGTTAGATTTAGATCTAACGGTTAGACCTCCTTCTCGTGGATTTAGCCAGGAGTAGGACCTCTCTCCAGAGATCTAGACCGTTGGGACCTCCTCTGTGAGATTCGACCGCCTGCACCTCCTTCCAGGTTTACCCGTAGGACCTCCCCTAGTGCTCGGGACCACGGATCTCGATCCGACGGTCACGACCTCGATAGCGCGTGACCTCCTTGCGTGCGTGTGCACGCGACCGGTCGTGTCGTTGGATCGATCTCAACGATCCGCACCTCCCAGTCATGGGAGGAGGTCTTGTGCGCTGTGGCGCGTCGAGGCTCGTGAGCCGTCGGACCTTGATCTAACGGCCCACGACCTCTCCTTGTCTTCCAGCCTCGCTTGGACCTCCCGAGAACTCAAAGTTTCCTAAGTCTTTTCTTGTTTCAAATTTCAAAAGTGCATAACTTTGTCATTTTAACTTCTTTTGAATGATTCCAGATTCTTGTAGCTTTGTTATAGTATAAACTTTAATCGAGAATGAATTTAGGCCCTGTGTTGTAGAGAAAATGATTTAAATAACATGATCTTATTTAATGCAAAATGATGTCTAGAAATTCATGGAAAATTTGTAAACCCCACAACTCCTCTCTGTAGTTGCAAAGTGAGCAAACTCAACTCAGTAAATTTGGCTGTAGACATGCTTTAATTTGATCTAGGCTTTGTCTTTATTCATGTTCCGGAGAAATGATATATGCTAGTTGTAGAACTTAGAAAAATCATAACTAAATCATTTTAACTCCAAATGACCTAAAATTTTATATGGGTTACCACTATACCAGTAGGTAGCTACCATAAAAATTTCAGCTTCAAAACCTTGCTAGAAAATATTTTTGCTACAGTGCTAATTATGGCCGAAAATGAGTTTTTAGGTAATATCTTTTGCACCACAAATCCAAATTAGGTTTTTCCAGTTTCTATGACTAGGTATATTTGTATTCTACCTTGTGTATAAATTTCGTCGTATTTGGATAAATTTTGCTTGCTCTTTTGTTTAAGTGTTGCTCGTCTTATTGGTTGTTCTTGGTTCTTTTTGCCTTTCGCTTAGGATTCGACATTTGCGGTAACCCCGAGAACGATCCTCCGCAACAAATTGAGCAACAGCAAGAAGGCAAGCAGTTTGATCATGTTAATCCCAGTATTTTAAGTATTTATGTTGATTACAAATTCTATGTATGCATTGCTACTTTGTTTTAATAGTTGGCCTAGTAGATGCATTTCCTTAGCAAATGATTATCCTCTACTACCATGAACCTAGGTTACTTGCTGTGATTTAGAGTTCGTGGATGGGCTCTTGTCACTTAGTAGTTGCGAATTAATTGCTTAGCCATGCCTAGCTTCTAGAAATGGGCGGTTATCGACTTGTCGATAACCTTGATCACACAAAACTTATTATGATTTATGATTTCCACCTTGTGCCATGTCTACTTATGAAAACTAAAACTAAAAACAAAATGATTTAGACTTGGGCACAATGGTAAGATGGTGTGATTGTGGGTGTGATCGAATGGTGCCCGGTCAACAAGGACCGAACATCTTGTTACACTAAACCAAGCATTTTAGCGCTAACCACATTAGAGGGTATGGGACCTCTCTTGACTTAGTACTTTGGCGTGTATTGGCTCCGAGTCGCAGGAGTCGCAGGAGGGATGGTGTTGGGAGATTGTAGTGTCCGAAAGACTTCACCCGTGATGGGATTTGTTGTCTTTCGGCTTGCAATGTAAGCATATGGGTCTCTATCCATATGAGCGGCTCGTAGTTAATACACAAGATTGGAAATGTCTCAGAGGACTTAGCCGTACAAAGATACCTTCTAAGTGTGCTTTGTGGCTTAAAGGCGATCTCAAGTGTGGGTACATTGGTACACCCCCGCAGGTTAAAACTATTCGAATAGCCTCGTCCCTAGGTTATGGACACGCTTGGCAAGGTCTTTCAAAAGTTAGACTACAACCTTTTAAACTAAAACTTGATGGGTGGTGCGAATCGGGATTCGTGCTATGTTGTGGTGACTATTGGGATAATCACTTCCGGTGGTTACTTGTATGTACCTTTACTTTCATTACTTTGATAACAAAACAGATTTGCAAACTTGCTTTTGAAATGTATTACATTATTGCAAATAAAGTTGGCTTTATGCAAAATGAGACATACAACCTCCACCTAAATAAGCTTGCATATAGTTTATGAATAGGTCCGCTATTCCACACGTCGATCTTATGGGTACAAAGACAATCTTTGTACTCGGTTGCTACGCTTAATTGTTTTGTTGCGAGAGGAAGAAGGTGAGCCCGAGGGCCTCACTTTATGAAGCTGTGTTGTGGTAGCTTATGGGCGACTAGCTTGCGGCCCGGTCGGTTGCCTTGTGGGTTGTGTGGCTAACCGGTCGACTTTTGTTCTAGCCATCTTATGGCGCTTTTGCTTCATTGTCATTCTTGTATATTGTTCTATTTGGCCGGTCGGCTCTCTTTGTAATAACTTTACTTTATGTATGTCGTTGTTGAACTTAGTGATGTATGTGTATGGAATTGATGTGTAATTTTGTGATGATGTACGTATGCTGCAATTCTGGGAAGCATATGTCCATCGAGGCTTAGAATGTTTAATTAGTAACACTAGAACCATTTGGAGGTTAAGTGTTACTAGTTAAATATTCCGGGTCCTCACAAAGTTGGTATCGAGCCATACCGACCGTAGAAACCCCTAGCTTGGTCGCTTTAGGATATTTTGAAAACTTACTTTCAAATAGTTTATGAAAACTTAAGTAAGTTCTCTAATTTTATTCTCACTGCCTTAGCTTGCTCATCTCACCTTACTCTCACTTAAGTTTGAAAAGTTGTTCCTCTCTCCCTTTCAAAAATTAGCCTCTATCGATTAATTTGGTTTTGGGAGAACCATGAGAGGGCTTGGAGAAAGAAAATAGGACAGCTAGCTAGTGGTGAGTAATTAGGGTAGGAAATGAGAGATAAATACAACTAAAACTTGTGGGAATAAAAGGGTAAGAAGTGATATGAAATTAGCTAATGCCTATACTCTATTAGGTGGGTATACCTTGAATTTTGGACTAGTTTGAGCGGGAGATTAGTGCTGAAATTTTGGGTCTTCTCAAACGACACTGCTCTTCCATACGGGTTAGTCGTTTGGAAGTTGATTCGTGACTTATGGTCTCATGTTCTTTTGTGACTATTCTTTGGTCGCTTTAACTAAGTTTGGATTTACGTGCTCTTGGGTCTTGAATCGTATCTAACTTGTCTTAGTAAATCGGATGGTGGTGGGACACGTAGCGGCGGAATCACCGTAGTCCCGATGAGGAGCTTCCCATCCTCCACCATGGCGGAAGTCTCATGCAAATCGAACGCAATCGTTCGGAGGACCGCAGGTGTTGGAGGTTATCGCCGAACACCTCCACTCCTCTGTGCCTCTGGATCCGGAGGTGGGCACCGTGACGCTGGGGCTTGCGGAGTTCCTCCGTCGCACCTCCTACCTTCTCCCGGTCCGAGGATCCTTGGACGCGGACGATCGGCTGCGTCGGTTGAGCGGAAGCTCAACGCTGCTCGCCGGAGCGGAGCGGGCGCACTTTCGCATCCCATCACCGGAGGGTGCGGCACTCTCATGGTGGGAGAACTTCCGCCATGCACCGCGGACACGTGGTCTCGTGGGAGGAGTTCGATCGACTTTCGCGCCGCCCATGTCCCCGCCTACCTGATGAAGTCAAGAAGAAGGAGTTCCTTGCGCCAAACAGGCGCAGATCGGTGATCGAGTACCTCCACGAGTTCAACCATTTGGCGAGGTACGCTCTGCCGAGGTGGCCACCGATGAGGCCAAGCAGAGAAGTTCATGGAGGGTTTGTCCGAGGAGCTTCAGACAAGCTCTCTATTGTGGACTTCGACTTCCGGACCTTGGTGGACAAGGCCATCATCGCCGAGCACAAGGCGAGCGCCACGAGTCCCGCAAGCGCAAGTGGGAGGCTCGGTGTCGCAAAGCCGCCTCGTTAGTCCCCGAGTTGGGCCTACACCGGTGGCCCGTTCTTGGCTTCACCACCGCCGAGGCCTTCAAGACCAACTCCACGCCCTCCGCAGCCGTGACTCGATCGCGTGCACTGCGACCCAGAGCAGGTGTTCCCGCAACCCCGCGCCGACGCCACCGCTTCTCATCGCCACAACAAGGGCCACTACGCGTAGTTGTCCTAAGAAGAGCTGAGCGCCCCTCGCCCCAATGGAGGACGCGGCAAGGGAGTGGTCACCACCACCGTAAGACCCCGGCTTGGGGAGCGGCCGAGTCAACCATATCTCGGTGAGGAGGCGCAGGAGGCGCCCGACGTGGTGTTGGGTACGCTCCTTGTTAATTTGCGCCCCGCTACGCTTTATTTGACTCTGGGCCTCGCATTCTTTTATTTCGAGGTCTTTTCTGTTGATTGTGGGCTTCACTGTGTTCCTCCGGGATTCCATCACGATTCGCTCTCCGGTTCGAAATGAGAGCCACCAAGTATGCCGGATGTTCCTATCCACATCGAAGGAGGGATTCTTGGCGAATCTTATCCTACTCGACTCGCGCGCTTGGATGTGATTCTTGGCATGGATTGGTTGTCCCAACACTTGGGGCAAATCGATTGTGCCAGAAGATTGTCTACCTCACCACCCTTCAGTGAACAGGTTGGGTTTTCGCCATGCTTTGCGAGCCCCATCTTTATGTCCTTGAAGCAAAGCCAGATTGAGATTCAGGATGTTCCCACAATGTGAGTTCGTGGATGTCTTTCCCAAGACTTGCTGCATGCCACTGCTCGAGATCTGAGTTTGTGATCGAGGTTCGCTGCACCGCCCCTATTTCTAAGAGGCCAGACGCATGCCTCCTAATGAGTTGGAGGAGTCTGAAGAAGCAATCGGGTGAGCTGCAAGAGAAGGGTTTTATCCGTCCTAGCTCATCTCCTTGGGGTTGTCCATTATCTTTGTGAAGAAGAAGGACAAGACCTTGCGCATGTGTGTTGATTACCGTCCGCTTAATGAGGTGACGGTAAAGAACAAGTATCCTTTGCCCGGATTGATGATCTCTTCGATCGCTTGACCGAGCACGAGTTTTCTCAAGATTGACTTGAGATTGGGCTATCATCAAGTCGATCGGGCGAGGATATTCCTAAGACACCTTTGCTACTCGTTATGGCCTTTACGAGTACACGTCATGTCTTTTGGTTTGACTAATGCTCTGCTTTATTCATGAACCTAATGAACTCAGATTCATGGAGTATTTGGATAGGTTTGTGGTGGTATTCATCGACGATATCCTTATCTACTCCAAGAGTGAAGAAGAGCATGCCGAGCATCTTAAGCTTGTGTTGGGCAAGGCGCGTGAGCACCACCGTATGCCAAATTCAAGCAAGTGCGAGTTCGTTGAAGGAAGTGGCATTCTTAGGCCATGTTCTTTCAGCAGGAGGTGTGGTCGTGGATCCTAGCAAGGTCGTTGATGTGCTATCTTGGGTCACCAAGTCACCACCGATGTGCGGAGTTTTCTTGGTTTGGTGGCTACTATCGCCGCTTTATCGAGAATTTCTCCAAGATTGCAAAGCCCATGACCGAATCGCTCAAGAAAGACAAGAAATTTGAGTGGTCCATCGCTTGTGATGTGAGTTTTCAGAACTCAAGAAGCGGTTGACCTCATTTCTGCTTGTTCTCCCGATATTCACAAGAGTTTTGATATCTATTGTGATGCTTCTCGTCGTGGTCTTGGTTGTGTTCTTATGCAGGAGGGCAAGGTTGTGGCCTATGCATCGCGGCGATTGAGGCCTCATGAACTCAACTATCCTACTCATGACTTGGAATTGGTGCTGTGGTCCATGCACTCAAGATTTGGCGGCATTATCGATTGGTAACCGTTGTGAGGTGTATTCGACCACAAGAGCTTGAAGTACTTGTTCACCCACCGGATCTGAACCTCGTGCAAAGAAGATGGTTGGAATTGATCAAGGACTACGACATGGGTATTCGGTACCATCCGGCAAGGCCAATGTTGTTGCGGATGCACTCACGGAAGGTGTATTGCAACATGTTGATGCTCCAAGAGCAGCAGCCTTCCTCATTTCGAAATTCCAATACCTCAATTTGGGTTTGATCGAGCACGGTTCTCTTGCTACATTGGTTGTGCAACCAACCTTGGTGGACCAAATCAAGGCGGCACAAAGCAGATGATACGGTGTGAGCGGATCAAGCGTAACATCAAGGATGGGATGACCAAGTGCTTCTCGAGGATGAGCATGGCGTTGTGTGGTTTGGGCGGCGCCTTGTGGTTCCTAAGGTCATGGAATTGCGGGAATTGATTCTCCGCGAAGCCCATGATTCTCCTTTGTCCATCCATCCCGGGCTACCAAGATGTATCAGACCTTCGTCGAGATTCGTGGACCCAATGAAGCGCGAGATTGCTGTGTTCGTTGCCGAGTGCGACGTGTCTTTGTCGCCGTAAAGGCCGAGCATCGGCGTCAGCGGTCTTCTTCACCCTTGCGGCTGCGAGAATGGAAGTGGGATTCCGTTGGCATGGACTTCATCACCGGATTGCCCGCTCATCCAAGGGAATGATGCTATTTGGGTCGTGATCGACAAAGTTGACTAAAGTGGCACATTTCCTTCCCCGTCAAGACTCGCCGTGTGGGGCCTTTGGCGAACTTTATGTCTCGAGGATTGTGAGTCTTCACGGTGTCAAGACGATTATTTCGATCGTGGTGCGCTTTTCACCTCGCGGTTTTGGCATAGTCCGCAAGAGGCTATGGGGACCCGCCTTCATTTCGATCTGCCTTTCATCCTCGGGATCGATGGTCGACGGAGCGAGTCAACCAAGTGTTGGAAGATATGCTCCGTGCTTGTGTTCTTTCCTATGGGAAGAAGTGGGAGAAATGCCTACCATTTGTCGAGTTCTCCTACAACAACAGACTTTCAGCGGTCTTGGCATGGCACCATTTGAGGCTTTGTATGGGAGAAGGTGCGAACCCGTTGAACTGGTCGAGATCGGTGAGCGGCGCTTTTTCGGCCAGTTCGATCAATGAGGCGAAAGTCAAGTTCGCTTGATCCGCGAGCATCTGCGCACGGCCACCGGCATAAAAGAGCTATGCAGATCGTCGTCGCGTGAGTTGAGCTTTGAGCCCAATGACTTTATGTATCTCAAAGTCTCACCCTTGAAGGGCCATCGGCGTTTTGGCATCAAGGGCAAGTTGGCTCCTCGATATGTTGGGCCTTACCGTATCATCGAGAGAGTTGGAGCGATTGCATCACATTGGAGCTACCAGCTGCACTTGAGGGTGTGCATGATGTGTTCCATGTTTCACACCTGAAGAAGTGCCTCCGTGTCCCGACTGAGGAAGCTCCGTTGGAGGTTCTCGATGTGCAGGAGAATTTGACCTACCGCGAGCATCCTGTTCGCATTCTTGAGGAATCTGAGCGGAGAACAAGGAACCGTGTCATCAAGTTCCTTAAGGTTCAATGGTCAAACCATTCTGAAGATGAGGCAACTTGGGAGCGAGAAGATCGCCTTCGTGCAGATTTTCCTTCTTTCTTCTCCGAGTAAACGGAATCTCGGGTCGAGATTCTTGTAAGGGGGGGAGAGTTGTAACATCCCAATTTTAGGCTTGTGTTTCAAATGTAAGAAAATGAGTAGAAATTAAAACTTTTTCTTACATCCTGTATTTCCTATTGTACCAAGCAGGTATTGTACAAAAAGTTATGGAAATACGAAGTCACAAGTCTTTTGATCCAAATCTTGAACTTTCAAAAACAATCTTGTCAAACCTCTTGATCATCTCCTGGAAATATTTTCCTAAGTTCTTGGGATGGTATGTGGACCCTCTGAAAAGTTTCACAATTTTTAGAAAATGTTTGAATATTTTTGGAGGTCAGTCAAACCAATTCAAAATCTAGTCAAACCTTGGACCAGCACCTTGTTAAAATTTTGGAGGAAAATCCACAGCACCAAAGCCTCTGAACATTTTATGCTAAGTCCCCGTTTGAGCTAGCAAGCTCCTGTAAAAATTTCATAATTTTTGGAGTTCTATTGCTACCTCAAACAATTCTCCAAATGTCAGCCTTTCTCTAATGCCAGGAAATTTAAACCTGGTTTGAGTCAAACTCGGGCTCGGACCCGAGCCCAACTCAATCGACTCGGTCAAGCCAAGTGCGCAGCGCCGCACCCGAGCTCGATCTCATGCGCGCGAGCTGAGTCGTTGGATCTCCATCCAGCCGCTCACGACCTCCCCACTGATCGGAGGACCTCTTGAGCGCCCTCAGCGCCTCGGGGTGGTCCAAGCCACTGGATCTCCATCCAGCGGTCACGACCTCCCAGGACCTCCTCGCCCGCGCAAGACCTCCCCACCTCGGCGATTCTTGGACGTCCATGACCACCCCAAGCAATCTGGGACGTCCAGGACCTCCCTCGGCTCTGTTTCTCTTCCTCACGACCTCCTGGAGGTCTGGTCATCGTGGTTTTCCCCGCACCCATGCGTGTGTCAGAGACAGAGCAGTTGGGAGCAGTGGCCTGTCACTTTTTGGTCCTTCCCAACGTCTCTTTCTGCCATGCATTAAATGCGTCAGGAGCCTAGCCCTAGAAGTCTTCCCCTACCTACCTGCTCTTGTCAAATCTAGCAAGTTCATGGCAGGGGCATGGACTTTGTTCACAGTGGGGCTCGTCCATACCCTTGTCCGACCTCCCCGGCTTTATCTAGCTCAAAGCCCTCCTCAATTTCATTTTCCCACTCTTGGTTGCTTGTTTGAGCTCTCGGTCGTGAGTGTGAGCCCAAACTCAAGCACCAAGAACACCACCACCTCCACGCCTCCATTGTCACTTTGGAGCTCTCCTTGAAGACCTCCGGGCTCCAGTGGTTCCTCATTACCTTTTTGGCTGTCACTTTGCTCTCTTGGTCAGCTCAAGTCCCCCTAACTTGTGTTGTTTAACCTCTACAGAGGTGGACGATTCGGGGAACTTGCTTTCGGAGTTGTGCTGGTCGTCTTCCCCAACTCCGGCAAGCACCACCGTCACCAGAGCACCTCCTTCGGCATCGACCTCTCCTCCGAGTTCCTCTGGACCTCACCTTGGCCCTGGTGAGTCCTCGTTAGTCCTTTTTAGCTCGGGGTTTAGCTAGATTAAAGCGTAGCAAGCCTTTTAGTGTTTGTCGGTTTTGCCGAAAACGTAATTACCACCCTCTCCGGCTCGCCGGCGTTCTGAGTCGTCGCCGCCGTCGAGAGCACATCCTTTGGGTTCCTGACGTTATTTGGAATCCAACCATGCCCTTGGTTTACGCCGGCGAGGTCCCCATCGCCGGCGGCAAACCGTTGAGCCCGCTCGGGATTTTGCCGGTTCAAAACCTCCGTTTTCGTCAGCTGGTTAGGACATCTTAAATGCCCATTTATTACCAATCATCGATGAGCGTGAGTTGTCTTAGCCGCCACCCTTTGTCGTCCCCGAGGTCCCGCGCCTTTACACAAGACCTTGGACCTCCTAGAGCTCTTCGTAGCCGTCTAAGACCTCCCCACGCTTAGATCCGGACCTTTAGATCTTCCCGTGAAAACCCGTAAGTGTAAGACCTCCCCTCGCTTAATCTCGGCCGTTAAGACCACCTCGGTTAGATCTGCATGCAGAGATAGATTTCCGCGTAAATTTCTAAGTTCTAGGACCTCCTTGAGTTGATCCTAGCCGCTTAAGACCTCTTGGAACTCCATCCGAGCCACTAGACCACTCCTGCGCAAAAAGACCTCCTCGGGGTCATTTTTGTAAAACCATCTTCGACCTCCCGAGGTCCTCGTTGAAAAGACCTCCTCGTGGCCCTCTTTGCAAAAGAGCACCCGGTCCTTGTTAGAAAACCTCATGACCTCCCCAACCTTGATCTTAGCCGTTCGCGACCTCCCGCTTTAGATCGAGCGTTAGGTTTTATTTGTAAAAGACCTCTAGCGCTCGCACCTCCTCTCGCGTTGTTCTGGACCGTTCAAGACCTCCCTAGGTCTAATCTGAACCGTCCAGATCTCCTCCCGTTAAATCGCTATCGCTTAGGACCTCCCCGAGAAGATCTTGGTCATCCAAGACCTCCTCGTGTCAATCCCAGCCGATCAAGACCTCCCTCTGGAAGATCTTGACCGCCTAGGACCTCCTCCTTTGGATCAGTAGCATTAGGACCTCCTGCTCGGTCTAAACCGTTAGATTTAGATCTAACGGGTTAGACCTCCTTCTGTGGATTTAGCCGTAGGAGTAGGACCTCTCTCCGGAGATCTAGACCGTTGGGACCTCCTCTGTGAGATTCTGACCGCCCAGACCTCCTTCCATAGGTTTACCCGTAGGACCTCCCCTAGTGCTCGGGACCACCAGATCTCGATCTGACGGTCACGACCTCTGTTAGGCGCGTAGACCTCCTTGCGTGCGCTGTGCACGCACTGGTCGTAATCGCTGGATCGATCTCAACGATCCGCACTCTCCCGATCGGGAGGAGGTCTTGTGCGCTGTCGGCGTCGAGGCTCGTGAGTCAGCGGACCTTGATCTAACGGCCCACGACCTCTCCTTGTCTTCGATTCGTTTGGACCTCCCGAGAACTCAAAGTTTCCTAAGTCTTTTCTCGTTTCAAATTTCAAAAGTGCATAACTTTGTCATTTTAACTTCTTTTGAATGATTCCGATTCTTTGTAGCTTTGTTATAGTATAAACTTTAACTGAGAATGAATTTAGGCCCTGTGTTGTAGCAGAAAATGATTTAAATAACATGATCTTATTTAATGCAAAATGATGTCTAGAAATTCATGGAAAATTTGTAAACCCCACAACTCCTCTCTCTGTAGTTGCAAAGTGAGCAAACTCAACCTGTAAATTTGGCCTGTAGACATGCTTTAATTTGATCTAGGCTTTGTCTTTATTCATGTTCCGAGAAATGATATATGCTAGTTGTAGAACTTAGAAAATCATAACTAAATCATTTTAACTCCAAATGACCTAAAATTTTATATGGGTTACCACTATACCAGTAGGTAGCTACCATAAAAATTTCAGCTTCAAAACCTTGCTAGAAAATATTTTTGCTACAGTGCTAATTATGGCGAAAATGAGTTTTTAGGTAATATCTTTTGCACCACAAATCCAAATTAGGTTTTTCCAGTTTCTATGACTAGGTATATTTGTATTCTACCTTGTGTATAAATTTCGTCGTATTTGGATAAATTTTGCTTGCTCTTTTGTTTAAGTGTTGCTCGTCTTATTGGTTGTTCTTGGTTCTTTTTGCCTTTTCGCTTAGGATTCGACATTTGCGGTAACCCCGAGAACGATCCTCCGCAACATATTGAGCAACAGCAAGAAGGCAAGCAGTTTGATCATGTTAATCCCAGTATTTTAAGTATTTATGTTGATTACAAATTCTATGTATGCATTGCTACTTTGTTTTAATAGTTGGCCTAGTAGATGCATTTCCTTAGCAAATGATTATCCTCTACTACCATGAACCTAGGTTACTTGCTGTGATTAGAGTTCGTGGATGGGCTCTTGTCACTTAGTAGTTGCGAATTAATTGCTTAGCCATGCCTAGCTTCGGTAGAAATGGGCGGTTATCGACTTGTCGATAACCTTGATCACACAAAACTTATTATGATTTATGATTTCCACCTTGTGCCATGTCTACTTATGAAAACTAAAACTAAAAAAACAAAATGATTTAGACTTGGGCACAATGGTAAGATGGTGTGATTGTGGGTGTGATCGAATGGTGCCCGGTCAACAAGGACCGAACATCTTGTTACACTAAACCAAGCATTTTAGCGTGCTAACCACATTAGAGGGTATGGGACCTCTCTTGACTTAGTACTTTGGCGTGTATTGGCTCCAGTCGCAGGAGTCGCAGGAGGGATGGTGTTGGGAGCATTGTAGTGTCCGAAAGACTTCACCCGTGATGGGATTTGTTGTCTTTCGAAACTACAATGTAAGCATATGGGTCTCTATCCATATGAGCGGCTCGTAGTTAATACACAAGATTGGAAATGTCTCGTGGACTTAGTGTGCAAAGATACCTTCCGAGTGTGCTTTGTGGCTTAAAGGCGGTCGAAGTGTGGGTACATTGGTACACCTGCAGGGTTAAAACTATTCGAATAGCCTCGTCCTAGGTTATGGACACGCTGGCAAGGTCTTTCAAGAGTTAGACTACAACCTTTTAAACTAAAACTTGATGGGTGGTGCGAATCGGGATTCGTGCTATGTTGTGGTGACTATTGGGATAGTCACTTCCGTGGTTACTTGTATGTACCTTTACTTCATCATACTTTGATAACAAAACAGATTTGCAAACTTGCTTTTGAAATGTATTACATTATTGCAAATAAAGTTGGCTTTATGCAAATGAGACATACAACCTCCACCTAAATAAGCTTGCATATAGTTTATGAATAGGTCCGCTATTCCACACGTCGATCTTAGTGTACAAAGACAATCTTTGTACTCGGTTGCTACGCTTAATTGTTTTGTTGCAGAGGAAGAAGGTGAGCCGAGGGGCCTCACTTTGCGAGCTGTGTTGTGGTAGCTATGGGCGACTAGCTTGAGCGGCGGTCGGTTGCCTTGTGGGTTGTGTGGCTAACCTGGTCGACTTTTGTTCTAGCCATCTTATGGCGCTTTGCTTCATTGTCATTCTTGTATATTGTTCTATTTGGCGGTCGGCTCTCTTTTGTAATAACTTTACTTTATGTATGTCGTTGTTGAACTTAGTGATGTATGTGTATGGAATTGATGTGTAATTTTGTGATGATGTACGTATGTCGCAGTCGGGAAGCATATGTCCATCGAGGCTTAGAATGTTTAATTAGTAACACTAGAACCATTTGGAGGTTAAGTGTTACTAGTTAAATATTCCGGGTCCTCACAGTTTATGTGATGCATGAATGGATTTTCATAGCCTACGTGTCATGCTATGAGATAGCCATCGAGCTACATATTTTTGTATAACGGTCTGCGTACCGACATGTGATGCTTGATTTTATCATATGTAACTCATTACTAGCTCTTAGGAGTAATTGCTTAGTAGATGAATGCGGTCGGAGATTTCAAGCATGATGGTCGAAGGACAGGAAGCATAGTGATGGAGATCATCATGATAAGGGCTATACTATTTCATAGTTTAATTTGATTATCTGTGAATGTTTATTCCTGTCATGCTATTTGATCATGTTTTATCATTATATGCTTATAACATGGTAGAAGTAAAATTCCCTCACATAATATTAAGTTAAATTGATGCCCTCCCAATTTGCTGCACCATCCAAAGTCATGTATTTTAATGGTAGGTCTTGCCAAAACAGAATGCTATTAACTCTCCTTGACTAGATGGGTTTGTGTCGCATACTTTACATGCATAGCATTGGTTTAACTTGACAAGGTAATCATAACGGTTATGGACTTTGGGGCATAGGGTTGGGTCTTGAGCATAGAGATGCCGCTCAACAACAAGAGTCATATAGAGATATGATTAGCAAAGGGTTGCTTACCATTTTCACTAATCTTCTAGCAGTGATGCCAAAGCTCACTAGTAGATTAACTGAATGTGGGTCTTGAATCACTAAATGTCATAAGAGTGATATGGAATTTAGTGGAAGTATCTTTTATTATCTGTTGATGATTAAGTTTGACTAGGAAAAGACTAGTCATATAAAGATACGAGGTTGTCGTTGACTCGTCGAATGAAACCACCAACATGAATGCCTAATAGAAGATCTTACGTAAACATAGTGTTGAATCTTTGCATATATTTCTGTTGTAGATCTTAACACCTACTACTTCTTTTGCATCGACCTTTATTTTGTGATCTGTTCTTGAGAAAGAAAAGTTGAATGGTTCAAACTTTATTGATTGGTTTCGAATTTTGAGAATTGTTCTCAAACAAGAAAAGAAGTAATATATTCTAGAGAGTCCCTATCCCGAGGAACCGAATGCTGATGCTACTCGAGCTGAAAAGAATGCTTATGAGAAGCATTGCAATGACGCAGTCGATGTGCACCGTCTAATGCTTGTGACCATGAACTCTGAGTTTCCGAAGCAATATGAGACCACAGACGCTTATAATATGATTGTAGGTCTGAAGGGTATGTTTCACGTTCAAGAAAGGGTAGAGAGGTTTGACACCTCCAAGGCATTGCTTTCTTGTAGGCTGTCAGAAGGTAACCCGGTCAGTTCTCATGTGATCAATATGACTGGTCTCATTGAGAGCTTAGAAATGCTTGATTTTCCCCTTAGCCAAGAGTTGGCTACTGATGTGATTCTCCAATTGCTTCCTACGAGCTTTGAGCCTGTCATATTGATTTTTCGTATGAATGGCATGGAGAAGTCAATGACCGAGTTGTATAGCATGCTTAAAGGTGCTGAAGAGAGCATCAAGAAAAGTTTCAATCATGTGATGATGGTTCAAAAGACTACAGCCTTCAAGAAGAAGGGTAAGTCGGAAAAGGAAAAAGGCAAAGGAAAGACTCAAGATGAGATCGAGAGTCTCAAGGCTAAGCTTAAGAAGCTCAAGCTGGGTCCTAAGCCTGACACAAAATGTTGCCATTGTCATGAGGCTGAACATTGGAAGAGAAATTGCAAGAAGTTTTTGGCAGAGATGAAAAAGAACAAATGAAGTAAGACTTCCAGTTCAGGTATAAATGTTATACAAATTAATCTTGCCACTTCTCTGACCAGTTCTTCAGTATTTGATACCAGATCGGTTGCTCATATTTGCAATTCGATGCAGGGACTGAAAAGGAGTAGATGTTTGGCAAGAGGAGATGTTGATCTCCGCGTGGGCAATGTAGCAAGAGTTGTTGCATTAGCTATTGACACTTTACCACACTACTACAGAAAACGTCATCACAGACGGTTCGAAATCGTCATCACAGACGGTTCAAAACCGTCTGTGTTTTTGTATGTCTGTGATAACTGGCGGTTATCACAGATGGTTAAAAAACCGTCTGTGATAAGTCACAACACAGACGATTCTAATTAAAAACCGTCTGCAATATCCACATATCACAGACGGTTCTAGTTACCAACCGTCTGTGATATCCACATATCACAGACGGTTCATAATTGGAACCGTCTGTGATATGTGGATATCACAGACGGTTTAATAATCAAACCGTCTATGATATCCACATATCACAAACGGTGTAACAATCAAACCGTCTGTGATAGTTCTTTCAGCCTAACTAATTTTTTTTTTGATTTTTGGCTAGCCTTAGGAATTGCTAGCCATGCCCTCTGAAAACAAGCAGACAGAAAATATCACAGATGAATCAATCATTGACAACTCAAAGTGATCATTTATAACTCAAAATCAATTACAAACGAATATGAATCAAATATTGTCGCTAGAGTTACAATTGAATTACAACTATTCAAAGTGAATTACAATTAATGAATCAATTGTTTCAAGGTCGTTCAGCGGTGTTGATGGAGTAGTGAAACTCTCCGTCGCCGTCAATGATATCTGTCGTGATAAAGGTGCAGAGCCTCCCTCGAACATCCGAGATCTCTCTCTGAACAAGTGAATCTAAATCTATATTCAAGCCCTGTAGCTAGCAAGAGTAAAGTAGTAAGCATATATATTTAAATTTATAATTAGGAAATAATTATTACGAGATTGACCAACCTCGGATCCTTCAACTTAGCACTCATGAGAATCGCATATGATGGCAAACGAGAATGCACATTCTTACGCTTTTCTTGCCGACCTTTGCAAAAATAGAATTACATATATAGGTATAGTCAGTTCGAGACGCATTATTACGAAGTATGATATAGGATTATTGTGTTGTAGCACGTACCGAAAATCGCGTCCTGTGATTAAGTGTGGCGTTCGTTCCCTTGTATAGCCCTCCCTTGGCAACATAGGAGATGAACGACCTACATGTTTCCAAAAAGTTAACCTCGGCCATTTCAAATGAAGGAAGACTACAATAGAGTTATGTATGGAGGAAATGAGCACACCTGTCGAGTACTCCTTGCACAAGGGTGAAGTCGTTGCTTTTTTGACTAGGAATCAAGGTATAGTACTGGTTCCTCTTTGGTATAATGACTAAAAGGATCGATGGTGCCTACTCATGTATGTCGCTATAGTCATTAAACCTAAGTTCGTGCTCGTTATAAAGTATGCGATGAAATTTGTATAGCAAGTAGTGAAGCACTTACTTCTGGTTGTAGGGCACCATTATGTAGTCCTTGTCGTTTTGAGCAAGCAATCATGTCGTTATGTATTTCTCGACGTAGGATGCGTCTGCCAAGATGGTTTGCTCAGAGACCATGTGTGGGTCGAGGAAACCCACCGGTTCTTTCAATCGACATGCATTTTTAATCATGTATCTATACATAAGCAATGAGTTGTTATATTAATCGGTATTACGTGAATGTAGAACTTGATTGTACACACTTACAGTGTCCAGCATCGTAGAAGTGAGGCATCGAGGGCTTTGAGGTTGAATAGGCCGAATAAGTCGTCGAAGCCCACGACGAAGGGGGCCGGCTCGTGGAGGACATACTCCTCCGTGTATCTGACGGTGATTCCATCAGCGCACCCTTTCTCTTCGGTCTTGTGCAAGTACGGTATGCAAGCCGTGACAACCTAATCCAAATGAGGCTAATCGTGGTGGTCGCCAACGGACTTCCGAAAGAGTATATCTTAGGGTTAGGAGGCGAAGCGCTTAATGTTCTTCGATTTAGATTTGTCTGAGCGACTTGCTCGCTCGCGCCTTCCCGTGAGACGACTCGGGAACCGTCTGGCGCACGCTTTTTTGTTCGTTCGGTGTCTTCTCCACGGGAACCGATGAGGCGGGCTTCTGAAGCGAAGGTTGAGGTGTAGTTATGGAGGGTCCTGTTGGAGAGGCATGGTCGTGTCGAGATGGTTGGGGTGGAGTCATCAAAGGTTGAGGCGGCTCTGCAGGGTCCAGGGCGATGTCCTTCTTGGGTCCTATTGGAGAGGCATGGTCGTGTCGAGATGGTTGGGGTGGACTCATCAAAGGTTGAGGCGGCACCGCAGGTCGAGCGATGTCCTTCTTGGGCCATCGGATAAAACGTACGACATCCCCTAGTGTTCGATGTCGTTGTCGCGAATCTCCACGGACGGCCTAAAATTGTCATTTACCATGTCCACCGGACCTGGCGTAACCTCGCCACCGGGCACCGTCTTTGCACTATCCCTTCCTTGCATGGATACGCCACCCCCCGCCCAGTGTCAATATACATCCCAACCATCCTCACTTGGAGCGTGCAGTGCGTCGGCTCCTACAAAACGATACGCAATTAGCTAAGGCGTTCTATAGGTCTATCTTTGGAGCATTCCAGAGATGTACATTACCTTGATGTCGTCGATAGGTAATTGGACGTCATCATGTTCATAATTTTGCGTGGACGCGACGCTACTCCGATGTTGAGGAGGACTAGCTCCCAAAACAATGGGGGCGGCTTGCGACTGGTTGAGGAGTAGGAGTTGATTCACTTGGTCCTGCAATCTTGCTATCTTTTCTTCAAATTTTGCAGTAAGCACCCGTTCTCTTCCTTCAAATTTTGTAGTAAGCACATGTTCCAACACTGTGTCGTACTCGGCCTTGGATCTCTTCCTGCTCCTATACGTGCAGTAGTTGTCTGGGAATCCATCCCTCCAAGATACGTTAACCTCTTTGCCTCGCGTGCGACCCGGGTGCTCCTTGTTTCCCAGGGCCGTAGATAATATATCCTTCTCCCTGTCTGCTTGGAAGGAGCCTTCGGAACATGCGGAACTCAATTCTTGCTGCAAGAGGTCATCATGTTATTATAGACATTATGAAGTTATGGACTTATTAACAACTAGGTAGTTCGAAGACATATTTACCACACGGTTGGCCACATCCCGGTCTACCGGGTTTGTGAAAGAGATTTCGCCCGAAGACGTGACTGATGCCCACACTCTTAACCAGGAGAGAGCGCGCTTATCTGTGATCTCAGCAAATGGCCTTGTTTCGTTCTCAAGTTTTACCCATATACCCAGCGGTGCCGAGTTTGTGGGGGTGAGTGTTCAGTGTCTGGAGAGCCTTGTGCGTCGCACTTTTCCCAAGAAATTCGGCCATCGTCTTCATTTGCACAAAGGCGTCCCATATATCCCACGACAAGAATTTATACGCCGTGAAGGGCGTTCGACCCGTGTTCACGTACTTCGTGACAAGCACGCTCTTGAAGGTCCTCCACGCCTTTCCCATCGAGAGCAACGCCTGCCGTTCCACGCACGCCTAGTTTGCGGCTGGGAAAGTGAACGATTTTAAAACTTCATCCCACAGCTCGTGTCTCTGATCATCCGACACAGTGTCCCAGCTCAGTGTAGTGATGGGGACCCGTTCCCTTTCAAGTATCCCACAGATGGTCTGGAATCTCGCCGCTGCTTTGGGGGGACTCACAGGGATCCCATTGGCATTGACCTCCGTGACGGTCATTAGGCCTGGAGGAATTTTCGATATTCCTCTGCCATCTCGCGACGCACCACTTTCTCTGAGATCGGGCGCATTCGACGACGCCGATAACGACGGCGAAGACGGTGCGGGCGCCATGTCGCTTACTTGCTATCTATATATGCACGGCAATATGCTTAAGCTCTAATCACCAGATTCAAGCGGTTTACTTAACTTAACCAAAATGATGCACAAACGTAATATATAAAGAAGGATTGATGATAGTTTGTGCTCTCGTAAGAGAGTTGCAAAGAACAAGTCTTTGCCATCTCAATCCTATTGTCTATACTCTTCATTAAATGAATATGATAGTATAAATTCAAACTATGAGCTCTAAACAATACTTTGCTTAATCAAATGATCTCAATCTGTTAAGAAAATGATCTTAACTATCACATTCAATCTCGATTATAAGACAAAGTTCATCACAGAGCTAACTAGAAGAATCGTAATAACTAGCATTCAACCGAAAGTAACAAATTAACAAGATATCAAATTGTGAAGAGCAAGTAATACAATAGAGCTCAAGAATGAACTAACTATCACATTCAATCTCAGTATAAGACAAAGTTCATCACAGAGCATGTCAACAAAGCCCACTGATCAATTTGCAATATCTTTAGTACTAGATTCAATTCACATATTATCAAAGACTATCAAAGTCAATATATCCACCGGGACAACAAAAGGCACTCTGTTATGAAAAACAGGATAAAGCATATAATGTACTAAGTTGTAGCAACAAATATACACATGTACATATTGTACATCATGAAATAAAGAGAAAAACAACATAAGCATGATAATGAGTTGATGACTTACTTGTTTTGATCCTAACATATATTTCTTTTGCGTAGTGGGCAGTCCAAGACTTCAAGTATATCAAATTTGCCTACTACAATCGCTATTCACAACTACTACTAATTCTACTACTACTACTAGTAATCACACTCGCCTACTACTCTGCTGCTATCTAATACGGATCTCGCTACTACTACTAGACTACTAGTCTACTCTGCTATTACTAGTACTACACTACTACTACTACTACTAAAACAGCAGCGAGGGCGCGGCGTGCGCTGTGGCGCAAAGCGAGGGCGACTAGTCGACGATTAGTCGCGACTAGTCGTGCGACTTAATAACATTGCTAGCTCATACAAGGATAATCTGAAGCCAAAGTGATGTACAAACGTAATATAGGAATACTCACAGAAGCCTTATCCACAGATTGAGAATAACTATGTATCTCACAACGATCAACTAGCTCATACAAGGATAATCTGAACTATGCAGAACTCACAACCAAAAGGAATAAAGCTATATATTAAACCTAACAACAGAAAGACAAAGTGATGCACAAATCATAATATAGGAATACTCACAGAGAGGATGCCGCACAACAACTCACGGTGCAAGGAGGAGGCCGGTGAAGGGGAGGAGGCCGACGTGGGGAGGAGGGAGGCGCGGGGAGGAGGCCGGTGAAGGGGAGGAGGCCGACACGAGGAGGAGGACGGCGCGGGGAGGAGGCCGGTGCAGGGGAGGAGGACGACGCGGGGAGGAGGCCTGTGTAGAGGGAGGAGGCCGACACGGGGAGGAGGCCGCGCGTCGAGGCGGAGGCAGCGTCGTCGATGTCGGGGGCGGCGGCGTCGGGGCTTACAGCCGGGGAGGTGAACGGGTGAACCTTAGAGGAGGTGACAGAGCGCGCGAGAGCCTAAGGGACGTGGGAGAGGAAGTGACGAGTAAAGAGCAAAACCCTAGTGGTGTGCCTCTTTATAAAAATGCTATCACAGGCGGTTCTATGAAAGAACTGTCTGTGATAATATATCACAGACGGTTATATTAAAGAACCGTCTGTGATATTACCATATCACAAATGGTTCGTAAGTAGAACCGTCGGTGATATACTCACATCATAGACAGTTCGTAAATAGAACCGTCTGTGATGAACACAGACGGTTAGTAATAAGAACCGTCTGTGATGTGAGGATATCACAGACGGTTCAACATGGAGCCGTTTGTATAAGTTCAACACAGACGGTTGGTAATAGGAACCGTCTGTGATATATTCACATCACAGACGGGTGGTAATAAGAACCGTCTGTGATATGCCACCCCTATAAATATCAAGACCCGACAGACCCCCTGCCCTAGCGCCTCTGATCTATTCTTTGGAATAGAGGGGCTTGAGAAGTTTTGCTCTGTGTTGGCTGTAGGAGGCTTGCTTATTTTTCTTGCCTTGTTCTTGGTTGTGGGTTGCCCTAGCAACTTATGGCTATTTGGCTTGCATGCTTGCTTTGTGAGGCTTGGCTTTGGTGGTAGCTCTCGGTTTGGGTGTTGTGAATGAGTGTTTTGTTTGTGCAGGGTGTTTTGTGAGAGGGATAAGCTTATGGGGGAGGTGCATTTCGACTGTGGCTCTTCTTTTGCCCTGTTCACTTAAGTCTCACATTGCACTGTGGCCTGAAGGAGAAGGCCAGTGAGGAATCTCGCGGGATATTTGGAATTTTTGTCGTGAGCTCTGAGGGTAAGATCTGTAACTCTTTATATTTGCTCTAGGTTTATCTTTAATCAATTTTAGTGTATTTGGTTAATAGGAGGAGTAACATATTTGCAATTTATTAATATAATTTAACACTACTAATTGTTACGTGCGTAGCGTAGATGGACCGAAACTGGATGTACGGTGCGAACCGTGTGAGTGAAGAGTACATTAATGACGTGATTGCTTTTAAAAGAGCCGCGGAGCAGGATATGTTGAATAAGGGGATATAATTTATGTACTGTCCATGCATTGATTGCGGTAATCTAAAGATTTTTAACAACCCGGCGCAGATCGTAGGGCACTTGATTCGAAGGGGTTTCAAAAAAGGGTATACGTGTTGGACGATCCGCGGTGAAGAAGCATTATACAGGAAGTTAATAATGACGACATCGCCGAGGAAGTTAATAATGATGACATCGCCGAGGAAGTCAACGATATGTCAGATGTGGACTGTGCTTTTGATGAGGATAGATCGTATGATGACAATCTGGATCAGATGCTACGCGATGCAGAAGTAAACTACAGTGAGAGAGAGTTTTGTAAATTTGAGCGTTTAATGGAGGACTTGGGGAAACCTTTGTTCCTTGGCTGCAAGCCGGAATACACAAGGTTGTCAACCGTACTTGAACTGCTGAAATTGAAGGCGAGCAATGTTTAGTCCAACAAGAGTTTCACGGCGTTGTTAGGTCTCCTAGCGGACATTCTTCCAGAGGGAAACATGTTGCCCAGCACCACCTACCAAGCCAAGAAGGTTCTTTGTCCATTCGGAATGGAAGTAGAAAGAATACATGCATGCCCGAACGATTGTATCCTATATCGTAAAGAGTATGCAGACTTGCATGTATGTCCCGTGTGCAAAGCATCCCGATACAAGCGTAAGAATATTGCTAAGGTGAAGCAAGGACCTCCTGCTAAGGTGTTGTGGTATCTGCCTGTGATCCCACGTTTGAAGCGTTTATTTGCGAACCGAAGGAGGCAAGATTGCTGCGTTGGCACTCGAGGAGCGTAAGAAAGGTGGAAAGCTAAGACACCTGCCGATTCGCGGTGGAGAAACTTCAATCGGACCTTCAAAGAGTTCAAAGGAACCGAGGAACATAAGGTTAGGGTTGAGTACAGATGGAATGAATCCTTTCGGTAACATGAGCAAACACATAGCACTGACCGTGAATCTATGTATGTACAACCTTCCTCCTTGGTCAGATATGAAGCGGAAGTACATTTTGATGTCACTACTTATCCAAGGGCCGAAGCAACATGGGAACGATATTGATGTGTACCTAGCACCATTACTGGATGATCTTGTGACACTGTGGAACGAAGGGGAACAAGTATGAGATGCATACAAACGAGAGAACTTCTCTTTACGCGCCATGTTGTTCTGCACTATCAATGATTTTCTGCCCTTGGTAACCTGTCGGGCTTCAGTACGAAAGGAGCCAAAGCCTGTCCGCATTGCTTAGATGCTACGGAGAGTGTATGGCTGAACAACTCGCGTAAAACTGTGTATATGCGTCACCGTAGGTTCCTTCCCAGGAGTCTCCCATACCGCAAGATGAAGAAACAATTCAATGGAAATAAGGAGGACAGTTCAGCTCCAAGGGCTTTTAGAGGGAAAGAGGTCTATGATATGGTTAAGGATATCGATGTTGTACTTGGGAAGGGACGTAAATTAAAAACCCGTTAGAAGAACATCTGGAAGAAGCGGTCAATTTTTTGGGACTTGCCTTATTGGAAGCACTTAGAAGTTCGTCACTGCATCGACGTCATGCACGTGGAAAAGAATGTATGTGATAGCTTGATTGGTCTCTTACTGAACATTAGTGGCAAAACAAAGGATGGTATTAACGCACGGCGTGACTTGGTTGATATGAACATAAGGACCGAGTTAGCACCGAAAGAGACCGATAAAGGACGAACATACCTTCCACCAGCTTGCTACACTATGTCCAAGGCCGAGAGAAATGAATTGTGCCAGAGCTTGCATGGTGTCAAAGTCCCGTCTGGTTACTCCGCTAACATTAAGAAACTTGTTTCTATGCAAGATTTAAAATTAATTGGTATGAAGTCTCATGATTGTCATGTGCTGATGACACAAATGCTTCCTGTTGCAATTAGGAGTATCTTACCGAACAAGGTCCGGGTGGCAATCTTGAGGCTGTGTTATTTCTTCAACTCAATTGCTCAGAAGGTCATCGATCCCCAAGGACTACATGCTCTACAGGGCGAGGTGGTGACGACTCTATGTCATCTTGAGATGTATTTTCCTCCGTCATTTTTCGATATCATGGTCCATCTCATTGTTAATCTTATGAAAGAGATAAAGATATGCGGTCCTGTGTTCCTACGTCATATGTACCCATTCGAGAGGTATATGGGAATTCTCAAGTCCTACGTACAGAATCGATCTCGACCGGAGGGCAGCATCATCGAAGGTTATGCAACCAAAGAGGTCATTGAGTTCTGCGTCGACTACATGACTTTGGTGGAACCGATAGGTGTGCCTCTATCTCGTCATGAGGGAAGGCTAGATGGTATCGGGACCATCGGAAGGAAATCAATCACCCCGATCCGATACGCACGCCAAGCCCATTTCACGGTCTTGCAACACATGACCCAAGTGTCCCCGTACATTGACGAGCACAAAGACATGGTACGCCAACAGAATCCAGACCGGTCGGAGGTTTGGATAACGAGAGAGCACAACCATCGATTCAACGAATGGTTAAAGGTGCAAATCACTGGGGGGTCATCAAGTGATGATACGCTGCTATGGTTGGCAAAAGGGCCACAATTTACAATTGTCACATGGCAAGGATACGACATAAATGAGTACACATTTTATACGGCAGCTCAGGATAGGAAGAGCACAGTCCAGAACAGCGGTGTCAGCATAGATGCATTCAGTACCGATGGGCTGAGGAGCTCATAGTATGGGCAAATAGAGGAGATATGGGAGCTCGACTACGTTCTTTTCAAGATCCCCCTATTTCGGTGTCGTTGGGTCCATCTCCCACAGGTGAAGGTCGACAAGTACGACATCACTACCGTGGACCTCGATCGTGTTGGATACAAAGACGAACCATTTGTACTGGCTAACCAAGTTGTTCAATTCTTCTATGTAACCGACCCGGTAAATAAGAAGCACCACGTAGTTCTTTATGGAAAAAGAAGGATTGTCGGAGTTGAGAATATAGTGGACGAGGAAGAATACAATCAATTTGACGAGTTGCCTCCTTTCGGAGACGGCATCAGGCTCAAGGAAGAACCCAGTGAGGAAGCTAGCTATATGCGCGTCGATCATCGTGAAGGGCTATATTTTAATTAAGAATTTACTCCATTGTAATTAATTTATTCCATAACATCATGTGTTATGGACTTGTAATCTCTCATACGTATATTTTGATGTCAACGTGGAATTGTAATCGCTCCTGTCCTTGTGGACCGTCCATCCTTTGATCAACGGCCCAGATCTGTGGGAGCGTTCGTGAGAAAAATACGAAAATAGATTTAATTCCCGTTTAGGGTTATTTGGTGCATTAAAAATTCATTTAATTTGAAAAATAGTCCAGCTGTACCACCTTTCTAGAAACCTAAAAAACTGAAATTTTATGGTAAATAGTCCAACACCTTTGCAAGGAAACTGGCATACTCATGCCTAATCTTGCAGTCGTCACTGCAGAAGACGACGTAGTCGTCCCACCCTTCCACACCGCAGCCGATGCTCGTGCACCGATGGCCGTCCTCCGACAGCGCCCACACCCGGCCCAGTGGCCCGGCCTTCTTCCCCCACGCCGCCGCCTGGACCATGTCCGCGGTGAGCCTCTGGCACCGCCTGCACTCCCGGTTGGTTTTGGCCGTCTCGCACCCGCCGGCCGGCTCGCCTGCCTTGACTGGGCTGATGTAGTGCTTCCCAACGTCGCGCGTCTCGCCAGCCGTGTAGGGGAGGAGGCCGAGCACGTAGGCCGCGGCCTTGTGGCCGGCCACGGCCGCCCGTTCAAGGAACATGAGGCCGCGCTGCATGTCTTGGGGCGCGAAGACAAGCCCGAGGTCGATGATGAAACAAGCCCCCGGGTTGCTGGCGCCGGCCAGGTGGTTGACGACGGCGAGGTAGCGCTCGTTGTCCTGCCACTTCATCGCCTCCTCTCGCTCCAGACCACGTGCCTCCCCAAGCGCGTTCCTTGGACACCTTGTACAAGGCCTTGCAACTCCAATATACGTACATACAAAATTCAAGATGTTAGAATAAATAGTAGTACATATGTATGTATTTTGTAGGTATAAATATGTACGTACGTTAATCGTAGGCTGCATAGGTCCTCCATGGGCTGAGGAGAGCTCGCGGCCACATGGCTGACGATGTCGACGACGACATCATGAGAAAGAGCAGCGATCACCGACCTCCTCGCCTTGGTGCTGGCCGTCATGCTCTGCATGCTCACCTTGGCGATTGCTGTGCGTACGTATTCAATACCGTGAGACGAAGAGCGATGGGAGGTTTAATCTTTGGCTGAGGAGTAACTGGCACGTGAGACGAAGAGACGCATGTAACGTGATGACTACGGTGGCCCGATCTTCCGATAGGTTCGATTGATTTCGTCGTGAGGACGTTGACGCTTTCGACCAGCAGATCGTCACCTCGCAATTCGCTACACCCGCACGACTGTCGTTATCGACCACGCTCGCACGCGATCGACCTTACCACGAAGGTTATTGTTCCTACAAGCAATCAAAGCAACTCACAAGAACAAGGAAGATGTAATTTGAATTGTATTGCGAATATGAATAAAGATCACAAAGTGGGGTTCCTCAAACCGTAATACGGTGAAACTGCAAGTGGCAGAATAATCTAAGAAAAACCCAACCCTAAACTATGGCGGCTACTGTCTATATATAGGGGGGGCGTGAGGAGGTCAACCTAGGGTTGTGCGGCCATGGGAAGAGGCGTACACAAACTGGGCTTTGACCTTGACACGCTTACAAAGCCCTATTAGGCCCAAAACGGTGACACAGCACCTTATTTCAACGACTCTTACTAACTCCCAACGTGGTCGTAGAGTGGGTACACCTGGTCGTGGAGCTTGTAGACCTGGTCGTAAATCACGAGAACTAGTCGTAGACCTCCTTCTACAATCCAAAATCGTTTCTCGAGCGCAATCGGAGGACCTCCTTTCTTGGGTGCAATCGTATGGATGACCAAGACTTGATGGATCCTCCTATTTTTTCTAAGTACAAAAGATCACAACTATTAGGCAATATACCATTCTGCATAGATAAATCGTTAGCACCTAGAAACGAGCTCACCTCATAATTTAAGTGACGTGCACGAGCTCTTTTCATAGGATCTTGTAGTTTAGCAACCAGATCTGGAGGATTTTGCGTAGTGCGTGTATCCAAAAGAGTGATGTCCTCATCATAACGTTGGCGTGCGAGACGAAGAGACGGTTGTGCGATGGTGAGATGAAGAGACAGATCGCGCGGGAGACGAAGAGATATGAAAGAAATATCACAGACGGTTCTATCATGGAATCGTCTGTGATAATAATATCACAGACGGCTCTATTAAAGAACCATTGGTGATAGTAGTATATTACAGACATTTCTATAATTGAACCGTCTGTGAAGTATCACAGACGATTTTATTTCCAAACCGTCTGTGATAAGGTGTCCTCATCACAGACGGTTCTTATTACCAACCGTCGTGATACTTCCTGACGGTTGGTAATAAGAACCGCTCGTGATGAGGCACTATCACGAGCGGTTCCAAAGGGAACGTGTCGTATAAGTTCAACACGACACTCCTTTGGAACCGCTCATGATGGCGTCGATATGACTGCTTTGTAGTAGTGCCATTCACTTTACCCTCGAGATTAGTTATGGAACTAAATAATTGCTATTATGTTCTAGCCTTAAGCAAAAACATTATTTCGCTTCATATTTTGGAGCGAAGGTTATGAGTTCGAATAAAGAACAATTGTTGTTCAATTTATTTTGAATATATACTTTATGGCCATGCTCCATTGGTGAATGGATTATATATTTTGAATCTTGAGGATATTCCTATTTATAACGTTAATGCTAAGAGACTTCGACTCAATGAAATGAATCTTACTTTTATTTGGTATTGTCATCTAGGTCATATAAATGAGAAGCGCATGATGAAGCTCCATAAAGATGGTATTCTAAACTCATTTGATTTTGAATCATTTGAAAAATGTGAAACTTGTTTACTTGGCAAGATAACAAAGGCGCCCTTCACGACCAGAGGTGAGAGGGCGAGTGATCTACTGGTCGTAATACATTCGGATGTATGTGGACCAATGAGCACTCTGACCAGATGTGTTTTTCAATACTTCATAACATTTGCTGATTTTTTCAGTAGATATGGATATGTCTACTTGTTGAGACATAAGTCAGAATTCTTTGAAAAGTTCAAAGAATTTCAGAATGAAGTACAAAATCAACTTGGCAAGACAATCAAATGTCTACAATTTGATCGTGGAGGTGAATATTTGAGCCATGAGTTTGGTGATCATCTAAAGAAGTATGGAATTGTTCCACAACTTACTCATGGAGGATGCCTCAATGGAATAGGGTGTTTGAATGATGGAATCGAATATTGTTGGACATGGTTCGGTCAATGATGAGCCAAACAGCTGCTTTCACTTTAAATAGGGTTCCATCGAAAATTGTAGAGAAGACACCATATGAGATATAGACCGGGAAGAGTCCTGTATTGTCTTTTCTCAGGATATGGGGTTGTGAGGCATATGTGAAATGTTTGACGTTTGACAAGCTCACAACCAAGTCAGATAAGTGTTTCTTTGTAGGGTATCCTAAGGAAACTAAAGGATATGATTTTATAATCGGGCTGATAACAAAGTGTTTGTTGCCTGTAATGGTGTCTTCTTGAAGAAAGAGTTTCTTTCCAAAGAAATTAGTGGAGCAAGGTGCAACTCGAAGAAATTCAGGAACCATCCAAAATATTTCAACTCCTCTCGAATCTCTACAGGGATGAACAAAATGTTATTGAACCTGTAGATAAGGCATCAGCCCCACGTAGATCAAAAGGCCACGTCAATTGCCTATAAAGTATGGGCATGACTTTTTATTATTGAATAATGATGAGCCTGAAACTTATGCGGAAGCAATGGTGGACCCAGACTTTGAGTCATGGCTTGAAGCCATGATATTCGAGATAAAATCCATGTATTCATGTCGTACGACCAGATTCGGACTAGTTGTATGATGATACAACCAGGTCCAGACTAGTTTTATGGAGATACGAGCTGGTCGTAGACTAGTTGACAATCAAGGTTGGAACTTGGTTGATGCACCTGAAGGTGTGATGACCATTGAGTACAAATGGATTTTTAAGAAAATATAGATATGGATGGAAATGTTCACATTCATAAGGCACGACTGGTAGCAAAGAGTTTCAAACAAATTCAAGGTGTTGATTATGATGAAACCTTCTCGCCTGTCACATTGCTAAAGTCTATCCGGATTATTCTTTCTATTGTTGCATATTTCGATTATGAGATATGGCAATTGGATATCAAAACGGCCTTCCTAAATGGAAACCTAAGTGAGGATGTGTACATGACACAGCCTGAGGATTTTTGTCGATCCAAAGGAGGCTAGAAAGGTATTCAAGGTTATGAAGTCCATCTATGGATTGAAGCAAGCATCTCGGAGTCGGAACATTTATTTTGATGAAGTGGTCAAAAGGTTTGACTTCATCGAGAACGAAGAAGAACCTTGTGTTTACAAAATGGTTAGTGGGAGTAAACTTGTGTTTCTGATATTGTATATGGATGACATACTATTGGTCGGAAATAATATTCCTATGCTTGAATCTGTTAAAACTTCATTAAGAAATAGTTTCTCAATGAAAGATTTTGAAAATAGAGCATATATTCTTGGTATAAGGATCTATAGAGATAAATCTAAAAGGCTAATTGAATTAAGCCAGGATATGTACATAGTCATATAGTGATACGACAAGGTCTAGACTAGTCGTATAGTGATACAACCAAATCCAGACTAGTGCCCATGGTGCATGGCATTTATCTTTGCAAGAGTCAGTGTCCTTCGATCACTGATGAGCGAGACAAAATGAGTAGAATTCCAAATGCTTCGGCTATTGGATCTATCATGTATGCCATGCTATGTACACGACCAGATGTGTCGTATGCTCTAAGAGTTATGAGCAGATATCAATTGGATCTAGGTGAAGGTCACTGGATAGCAGTCAAAAATATCCTTAAGTACTTGAGCAGGACTAAGGATGCATTCCTTGTTTATGGTAATGAGGAAGAGCTGGTTGTAAATTGTTACACCGAAGCAAGCTTCCAAACCGACAAGGATGATTTCAGATCGCATTCAGGGTTTATGTTTTTTTGAATGAAGGAGCAGGTATGGACTGGTCATATAGTGATACGACCAAATCCAAACTGGTCATATAGTGATACGACCAGATAAGCTGGAAGAATTCCAAATATGCAAAATGCACACAGATTTAAGTTCGACCGGTATAGACTAGTCGTATAATGATACGACCAGGTCCAAACTTGTCGTATGGTGATACGACCGCTTCTAGACTAGTCGTATGGGATTACACTAGGGAAGCATTTTTCTTTGTGTTGTCCATACTTTAGTCATCTTAAAATTTATTCAAAAAAATTCTAAACTTTTAGTATTATTGAGGTTTTCTAACTCAAATGATATAAGGCTAGGTGATGTTTTTTATGGTCATTTGAAATGCTGTTATAACAAATTATGCTTGCTGAGAATAACTAATTTTCCTACATTAAGACACATTTGAGTGGCTTGTAACAGATAACTTAATTAGTTAGAGATGGTTATTTGAGAAAAGACACGACATGTTCCAACATGCTAGCTTTAAATTTTTTATTAAAAACTTAGAGAAACGTTTGTAATGTTGGAGATATGCCCTTGAGGCAATTATGGATATGATGATATCACGTCTATGTTTATGTGTTATTGAATAAGTGTTATTCTGTTCCTTGATTGAATCATCAGTTATAAAGATTAACGAGTATGTGACTTGTTGGTGAAGCTCTTTTAACTTATGATGATGTCATTCTAAATGTATCCCTAGTCAAATGTCACTGGTTGGGACACTAGTGACTCTACGACCAACACATGTATTGATTGATGACCATGTTTCACCGGTCATGGATATAGGGATATCGAATCAATAATGTGGACACATGTTAGAGAACATGGTGTTGAATTGACCCACCTTGAGACAATATTGAGATTGTTATGATTCTGTAATATCCCGAAAAGGAGTTAAGATTTGAATCGAGGAAGTATAAAATTTGTTTCGGAGAGATCGATTTTACGGGAAGAATCAAGCGGAACAGCGGGAGGACTAATTGGTTTGATTATCGGTGCTGCAGTTTTAGAGGGGGAATAGCTTTTTACGGCAACTTGGGCTGGGCCAAGGCCCACCTAAGTGGCCGGCCAAGGGGGGCTCCTCCCCAAAACCCTAGTTCCCCTCCTCCTCCCCTAGCAGCCGGCCGCCTCTCCCCTCTCTCCACCTCCTCACCTCTCCACCTCCTTCCACCCTCCCTTGCGCCTCCCCATCTCCCATCACCTCCATTGCTGCTGTCCAAGGTGGAGTAGGAGCTCCCTTGCAGCCGGCCAAGGAGGAAGAAGAAGGAGAAAAGAAGAGAAAGAAGGGAAGAAGAGAAGGGAAGAAGAGGGAGAAGAAGGGATCCGCAGCGGATTCGTGGTGGTCTTCATCCCGCTGTGTGCTCTCTCCGTTTCGGCAAGGGTAACCCGTGGTTCTTTGTTTTAGGTCGTTTTCTAGTTGTCTAATTTTCGGATGCCAGTTCGTCGCTATTCTGCAGCAGGAAGTTTGTCGGTTTTGATTAAGCTAGAGGCAGATTTGGGTCTGGGTGTCTCCTAGGAAGTTGTAGCTATCGTAGTTACCTTTCATTGCCGACAAGAATCAAGTCATTTGGACTTCGGTAGCCAAAGTTATGAATTTATTAGTACTTCTGTGTTTCTGGAGAGAAGCAGATTTGCTAGTGTTAGTTAAACTGATAGAAGAGCGTATTTAGAGGGTTTCAGAGGTCTCACCATAACGAAAAACGAGGCTAATCCTCTTAGCTTTCAGGAAAGCTAAAGATCACTGAATTTGGACGAACGTAGAAAGTTATGATAGTTTATTTGTCGCTGTCCAGAGACCCGACGTGAAATATTTGCTCTGATTAAATAGATTGGTAGGTCTGGTAGATGGCCGAATCAGAGGGTCTCCCCAACTAAGTTTATTTAGACATTTCAATTACCTTTTCAGATTGTCCAAGATCATCCTATTTGGACTCCTGAGCAGAAAGTTATGAATTTTTGAAGTCTGCTGTCCGTAGTGACCGATCGCTAGAAATTAGAAAAGCTAGACGTGATAAGAAGATTAGCGATTTCGATTGTAATGTGATGTATGATTTTGGTCCAGTATGTTATTCTTAGTTTGGGGTTATCTTCTTGTCCAGGTGGCAGCGAGATCCCAAGGGCAGCACCCACTTCGCGTTCGCCGTTTTCGCACGGTTGAGGCAAGTATTCGGGTTATAGCGTATTTTCGGTTGTATGATATGATTGTGGTGATTGCTTGTTGTAGCCTTGCACGAATGTTAGCGTAATGAGTTTTCCTTTTATCTTGATGAATGCAAGCTATGGTTAATGTTTTCCTTGAGCGTTGCTAAATCTTACATGTTGTTATGTACATGTTAAATTCGTGTATATGAAAGACGTGGGCATGGAGCAATTGCATGTTCCAATCGTGTTGGAGACTTGGTCATACATGCATGTTTTTGATATATGATAGCGAAGTAAGGTTGCTGGCATGATGTTTATATTGAGATTGGTGAATACCCCAAGTATGATTATGCTCTATTTATGTCCGTTGTTATTGTACTTGGTATATTGATGATGAATAGATGTTGTGCATGTGCATATTGAGATCATGCTGAAGCTTGGTCACGTGGTGACCAAGCATGCATTCGTTGAGGCCCGTCATGTATTGACGGGCTTGAGGTCCCCACATTGGTGCAATGTGGGCTATGAGCAAAGAGGTCCCCATCATTCAGATGATGGGCAAAGGTCCCTATACATGTGGTGTATAGGCTTTTGGTCCCTGTGCCAGAGGGCACAGGCAAGGGTACACAGCGACGGTTGTATACCACGCATTACCGGTAAAATGCGAAAAGAGATAAAGTTAAAAGGTGCATTGCATTGGTTGCATACACATGAGCATGAAGGCTTTACTCTGGTGCATTGTTCATCTTGGATTATTGATGCTATGAATGTTAACTTGCTTAGCCTTGTTGGTACTTGCTTGAGTCTTTGGGCTCACTCTTGCTTTGATGTGTTTTAGGTACAATCGCAAGGCCGGCATGCATGGGAGGAGTAGATGAATTGGAAAGCACGCACTACCTCACAACATTAAAGCAATTGTCATTTAGCTTCATATAAGAATAAATAGACCGCTTGAGAAATACCCATGGTTGTTTTATGATTCGATTATGGTTGTGAGAATAGTGTTAATTTGATTACATTCCTATGATTATCTCTTATGCATGAGTGAATTGGATTATGAAATTATTGTTAAATGTTATGTTTACTGTTAGAAGCTATGGATAGTTTGAGTTTGATTAAGCGTAATAATGAGAATAGAAAGTTTTGGTTATGTTTATGTTATTATTCTACACGCTTGAATGAACTCGATTATGATTTTATTGATAAATGCCTTGATCAATTGTTAGAACCTCGGTATAGGCGACTATACAAAGGAGGTTTTGTCGAGATTTTGTAATTGGTCTTAGTTTAGCTTAGTTTAATTTAATTTTAGTAGCATTCAAGGCTCAATGTTGAGTGGGAGGTGTTCTGATTAGTATCGGAGCGAGTGTGTGAGTCCGTGGTGACTAGATATAAAAAATTGCTAATGTTAATCAACTTAAAAGTTTGACTGCCCGAACCGAGCATAGGATGGGGATGGGTCAATCTTTGCATTTACGTTCCGTTATATCGTTTTGATTATTGCTGATATCAATTGAGTTTGGTTGCTTATTAATTAATTATTATGATTATTATGAGTGGGATTAGTCGTTGTTGAGAGGTTAAGGTCGTTGTTGTGACCACGGCTTTACGGTGTTACACCACCGTGCGTGGAGTGGGTATAGAGAAGTGCTACCCGGATATCTTAGTACAGTGTCGATGGCGAGAATCTTTAGAAAAGTTGTTCTCTTCCACGAATTTGAATTTGGTCAACTCTTATCCGGTTGCGATTGATGGGTTTCTTTGAAGCGTTTGGTGTGTTTCCTTTGGCTTAATTTGCCCGTAAATCAACTATTGTTTTTCCCAACCGTTGAGTTATTCTCGATTGGTGAATTTTGCTAATTGTCAAGATTGACTTTTGTAGGGAGTTGTGTTTTCTTATTGGAAAGCTTGACCTATTTTATTAAACTTGATGTTTTGGTTAATAAAAGTTTCTTTTGTAAGTCTTTTAGTTCATGAAGGCTTTGACTCAACGTATCTCTTTGGGTATTTTGAGCGTTGAATATTATTGGTTGTTTTATGAGTTTTAAGTTAAGTTCGCAGTTTGTGCATGATCGATCTTAACTAAGGTCCTTATCAAAGAAAGTTGAATAAGTGGAGGTTGTCCTTTAGTGGTTCTTGATGAAATTTGTGACTATGAGTACGATAATAATTAGTTGGAATCAATAGAGTTATTAAGAGGTGTGGTATTCGATGAATTGGTGCGATCGTTAGGATTGTAGAATCGGTAGATTTATTGAATAGCATGGAGTAATGTATCTCTATGGATTAGCTTACCCATTAGTGAGGTTATGTTAAGAATGTGTTTGAGCGATGCTTTAGAGGATATCAGTTGGAAATTTTCGTAAATTAGTTACTTGATGATCATACATAATTGCTAGATTAAAACATGTATATTAGATTAGACGAACGTTGAGGTAGCATGTTGTGAAACCCTGTTGTACAGGCGATGAGATTATTAAATGTTGACTTTGTGTTTATAGATGGTTACGCGACTACAAGCAGTAGGACCCTATTTGTATACATGATTCATACAATTGACAATTGTTAATGACAGTTGGAGCGGGTGTGAGTAACACTAATGGTTGAGTGGGTGATTTAGTAAGTGGCCTCTGATAGTGTGCTTTGCGAAAGTATCATTTGATAGTATGAACTAGTTAAAATAGGTTTGTTTCAACCTTGTGGCTTGTGTTTCCTTTGGAGAAATTTATGATGGGATAAGAGGCTATGATGAGTCTCGCTAAGAGTGTATTGTTACATTACTAGTGTGATTGTCGATGAGGAATATGATGATAATATTGAATGTTTTGTATAAAGGGACTGGATCGCTCGCCAGATGTTAATTAATTGAATATGTTTCTAGTTCGCGTTTGTGATCTTTCAGACCTCATGTTGATGTGATAGCTGAATTTGTTTAGAGCAAAGTGACATGTTGAGAGGTTTTATTAGTTCCTAAGTGGAATAGGTGTTGTGATCTTCAATTACTCTTTGTCGGAAATGTCATGGTGATGCTATAACCAACGAAAATCGAGTAAAGTGGAAGTATTTGAGATTTAAGTAAAGTTTCATAACTTACAGAATATTGAAGTTTGTCTAAAACTTTTGTTCTTGCCCATAAGAGTTTTCCCGAATTCTAAAAGCAGTGTTTTATTCTCGTCTGAGGTTTGATATTCTCTGATTGTGGGACGTGCACCCTCAACTTTGATCATATCTTTTGGTTTTCGAGAACAGTTTTATCTGATTGTTTCTCTTGATCTTGTAACTACTGTAAGTGGTAACGTTTTCTTTTGAGCTGAAACTTATTTCTATTTGCCTCTTCTTCTAAGAAAGGGTTAACCGATCTGTATTGTAAAGTCTCGTAGGTGGTGTCTTGGCATCTAGATAGTGGTGGCCTAGTAGATGGTTTGATGAACCCTTAGGTGTCAAGTCGTGCCCGAGAGGCTTGGAGTAATAAATCGATTTATTGGAAAAAATCCTTGGAGAGGAATTGAGTTGAAAAGAATATTTGTCTTTGGAGCTAACAGATTTCGTTATGCGCAACTAGTAGGACCTATAACAAGTTGTAGTCCAAGATTTGGTGTTTTTTGACCGAGCATTAGAATTAGCAAGTATGGAAATCTGGATCAATTTATTAGAGTATCGCAATTTGGTAGTATTGCGAGGCTATGAAAGTTATTCTTGATGATGTGGTTTATTGAGTGGGGTTACAAAGTAATCAAATCGCCAAGTTAATTAATGGGATAATGGAAAATATTGAGTAACGTCAAGAGTGATTTGGCTTTAAATGAGTAACCTTACGAGGGTTATAATCTTTGTAAAGGTAAACTGGTCAAGAAAATATTTTCATGATGATGTTAATGAGAGAGTATGTTGGAATTATGGGATTTTACAGTTTAATCGAGATTTCCCTATCTTTTATATGAGAAGTTCGTTGTAGGAATCTTGGAGTTTAATTTGGGCTTTGCAATTTTATGCTAGGACTTGGGGCACCCAATGATTATGTATAGAGGAGGTAGATTAAGGGTGGGTTTGAGCAGTGAGATAATCATTGATAGAGCCCTTTTAGAAAGTATATGACTGTGAGAGCTGTGAATTCCAAGTTGTTTATTTCTAAAACATTGAGGAGATGTGATTGCGTGTGTAATCTATTTTGAGATGCATTGGAAGTCATCTCAAAATTAATCATGTAGATAGAGGAGTTGTTGAGATAAAGTTTGGCGGCGTAGATAGAGCCTTTATACGGAATTGTGGATGATGTATTTCAACTTGAGTGTAACATTGAGAATGTAAAGTTAAGAAAGATGAGTTAGTGTGTTCTGTGATGAACTGAAACTCCAAAGTTGAGAGAGATTTTATTCTTAAAGAGATCTTGAGAATTTGATACTTCCTCAAAGGAGTGAATTGTTTCCTCGATTCTCGTTTGAGTTTTGTGTTGTTGACCAATATCTTTCGTAAGTTGAGTTTGACTCGATTTTGGTATATATGATTCTTATCGGTTCGAAAGAATAAAAGAAATGATGGATTTGGTTAATTGAGTGGTTTCTCTTTTAGCGATCGTGGTGTTTATTTGCAAATTTTCTAATTGAAGGTGGAAAGATTTTCGTGTTAAATCATCGATTTTGAATTTGACTCCTTTTAGTATCGAGTTGGTAACGTTTGGTTGCGTTGAGAGTTCTTCATTTTCAGTTGAGCTTTCTTTGGTAAAAGAGTGTGTTTAGGAAGAGTATTGTTGTTGTGTGTTTCGTTAAAGGAGGTGATTTTTGCTTTAGTGAGGAGTATAATTGAGCGGTGGAACACGAGTTCGTGTTCTATGTGCATGTCGTGTGGTTCGGTATCTTTGGGAGGTTTAACCCAAGATACATTGGGTTGTTTTAAGCTAGTTGGCGTATCGCGAGGGTGTCTCGAGTCCATGCGCGAGTGCGTAACGTCTTGTAACTGGGAGATCCGAGTTTGAGGTTTCGATTGCGCGTTAACCATCGAGTGAGGTCTTACCCTCGAGTCTTGTCGGTGAGTGTACGGAATGTCGAGTGGAGCGTTAGTACGCACGTCGATTTACGTCACGGTGTTGTGGTCTCTTCTTGAGAGAGAGGTCACTTGAGAGTTGAAGTCTCACGTGGCGAGTTTAGTAAGAGTTGATCGCATTGGTATCATTGTTAAGTTCTAGTCGTGGTTTTCTTTCGGGAAGATTGGCGTTTAGATTCGGGTCGAATCTGTTAAGGGGGTAGAATGTAATATCCGAAAAGGAGTTAAGATTTGAATCGAGGAAGTATAAAATTTGTTTCGGAGAGATCGATTTTACTGGGAAGAATCAAGCGGACGCAGCGGGAGGACTAATTGGTTTGATTGTCGGTCTTTGCGGTTTTAGAGGAAATAGCTTTTGGCGGCAACTTGGGCTGGGCCAAGGCCCACCTAAGTGGCCGGCCAGGGGGGCTCCTCCCAAAACCCTAGTTCCCCTCCTCCTCCCCTTTCCCCCTCCCCTAGCAGCCGGCCGCCCCTCTCCCCTCTCCCCACCTCCTCACCTCTCCACCTCCCCTTCCACCCTCCTTGCGCCCTCCCCATCTCCCCCATCACCTCCATTGCTGCTGTCCAAGGTGGAGTAGGAGCTCCCTTGCAGCCGGCCAAGGAGGAAGAAGAAGGAGAAAAGAAGAGAAAGAAGGGGAAGAAGAGAAGGGAAGAAGAGGGAGAAGAAGGGATCCGCAGCGGATTTGTGGTGGTCTTCATCCCCGCTGTGTGCTCTCTCCGTTTCGGCAAGGGTAACCCGTGGTTCTTTGTTTTAGGTCGTTTTCTAGTTGTCTAATTTTCGGATGCCAGTTCGTCGCTATTCTGCAGCAGGGAAGTTTGTCGGTTTTGATTAAGCTAGAGGCAGATTTGGGTCTGGGTGTCTCCTAGGAAGTTGTAGCTATCGTAGTTACCTTTCATTGACGACAAGAATCAAGTCATTTGGACTTCGGTAGCCAAAGTTATGAATTTATTAGTACTTCTGTGTTTCTGGAGAGAAGCAGATTTGCTAGTGTTAGTTAAACTGATAGAAGAGCGTATTTAGAGGGGTTTCCAGAGGGTCTCACCATAACGAAAAACGAGGCTAATCCTCTTAGCTTTAAGGAAAGCTAAAGATCACTGAATTTGGACGAACGTAGAGAAAGTTATGATAGTTTATTTGTCGCTGTCCAGAGACCCGACGTGAAATATTTGCTCTGATTAAATAGATTGGTAGGTCTGGTAGATGGCCGAATCAGAGGGTCTCCCCAACTAAGTTTATTTAGACATTTCAATTACCTTTTCAGATTGTCCAAGATCATCCTATTTGGACTCCTGAGCAGAAAGTTATGAATTTTTGAAGTCTGCTGTCCGTAGTGACCGATCGCTAGAAATTAGAAAAGCTAGACGTGATAAGAAGATTAGCGATTTCGATTGTAATGTGATGTATGATTTTGGTCAGTATGTTATTCTTAGTTTGGGGTTATCTTCTTGTCAGGTGGCAGCGAGATCCCAAGGCAGCACCCACTTCGTTCGCGCGTTTTGCACGGTTGAGGCAAGTATTCGGGTTATAGCGTATTTTCGGTTGTATGATATGATTGTGGTGATTGCTTGTTGTAGCCTTGCACGAATGTTAGCGTAATGAGTTTTCCTTTTATCTTGATGAATGCAAGCTATGGTTAATGTTTTCCTTGAGCGTTGCTAAATCTTACATGTTGTTATGTACATGTTAAATTCGTGTATATGAAAGACATGGGCATGGAGCAATTGCATGTTCCAATCGTGTTGGAGACTTGGTCATACATGCATGTTTTGATATATGATAGCGTAGTAAGGTTCTTTGGCATGATGTTTATATTGAGATTGGTGAATACCCCAAGTATGATTATGCTCTATTTATGTCCGTTGTTATTGTACTTGGTATATTGATGATGAATAGATGTTGTGCATGTGCATATTGAGATCATCTTGAAGCTTGGTCACGTGGTGACCAAGCATGCATTCGTTGAGTCCCCACATGTATTGACGGGCTTGAGGTCCCACATTGGTGCAATGTGGGCTATGAGCAAAGAGGTCCCCATCATTGGATGATGGGCAAAGGTCCCTATACATGTGGTGTATAGGCTTTTGGTCCCACGTGCGGAGGCACAGCGCAGCAGTACACAATGACGGTTGTATACCCGCATTACCGGTAAAATGCGAAAAGAGATAAAGTTAAAGGTGCATTGCATTGGTTGCATACACATGAGCATGAAGGCTTTACTCGGTGCATTGTTCATCTTGGATTATTGATGCTATGAATGTTAACTTACTTAGCCTTGTTGGTACTTGCTGAGTCTTTGGGCTCACTCTTGCTTTGATGTGTTTTAGGTACAATCGCAAGACTGGCATGCATGGGAGGAGTAGATGAATTGGAAAGCACGCACTACCTCACAACATTAAAGCAATTGTCATTTAGCTTCATATAAGAATAAATAGATCTGTGAGAAATACCATGGTTGTTTATGATTCGATTATGGTTGTGAGAATAGTGTTAATTTGATTACATTCCTATGATTATCTCTTATGCATGAGTGAATTGGATTATGAAATTATTGTTAAATGTTATGTTTACCTGTTAGAAGCTATGGATAGTTTGAGTTTCAGATTAACTGTAATAATGAGAATAGAAAGTTTTGGTTATGTTTATGTTATTATTCTACACGCTTGAATGAACCTGATTATGATTTTATTGATAAATGCCTTGATCAATTGTTAGAACCTCGGTATAGGCGACTATACAAAGGAGGTTTTGTCGAGATTTTGTAATTGGTCTTAGTTTAGCTTAGTTTAATTTAATTTTAGTAGCATTCAAGGCTCAATGTTGAGCTGGGGTGTTACAGATTCTATGTGTCATCAGTTGCTCTCAAGCAATGATGATGTATAATCCATAGACCTGAGATCAGCATGGATTCCTACATGTCTAATGGTACATTTAGGGGCTGCCAAACGTTACTCTGTAACTAGGTAGTTATAAAGGTAGCTTTCGGGAATGCCATGAAACATATGGAGGAATGTGACCGATCAGATATGGAATTTTTCCCTCCTAACGTAACAAGAGAGATGTCTCTAGGCCCCTCAATATGGTTGTTTAAAGAAAGTGCATGTCCATACCACTGGCGGTCGAAGAGTTTGACTACATGAAGTTATCCGACACTTAATCGAGAAAGTATTGAACAGTCCACAGATGACACAATATCTCACCTGGAGTTCAACAAGATATCGTGAGGCAAAGGGAGAATACACAAACATGTCGTTCAGTTCGACCATATATAAATTGGTCGTATAGAGATACGAGCTGGTCGTAGACTGGTCGTAGACTGGTCGTACATAGTTACGAGTTGGTCGTATCGATATATGAGACTGGTCGTACACAGTTACGAGCTGGTCATGGACTGGCCGAACATAGTCACAAACTAGTCGTATGGAGATACAAACTGGTCGTAAGGTGTTACAAACTGGTCGTAACTAATTATGGACTGGTCGTAACTAGATACGAGCTGGTCGTAAGTGATAAGAGCCTGGTCGTAGATCATGTTGCATTAAGGTTCGTCCGATATAATTTGTGCGTATTCGGGAATTGTTATGTGCCGCTAGGTACCACTACGACTCGTGATCGGAAAAGGTTTGCAAGTCACAATCGAAATATACATAAACCTAACGGGTCACACACTTAACGGGTTGAAATAAACCAATACGGATACAATTCGTCAAACGTGTTCGGATAGGACCCGTCACGGGCACTATATAAGGAGATGCTTGAGGCTACGGGGAAGTGGGTGTAACAGAGGAGACACACGACAAGAGTTGAGTTGACGTGAGTTGCTCCAAACCCTAGCTGCCATCTTCTTGAGAGAGCCTTCCCGTGCAACTTGGTACTAGCACACGGTGTACGGCGTTCTTGCCCCGAACATGTGGGTACCATAGAGGTGCAGCGTTACTGCGGTAGCTGTTGTGCTTGAGGACGATTGACGATCTTAGCGAGGAACTAGATTGGTTGCTGGAGGAGATGATCGACTCGCGAGGACGTTGGACGATCGACTTCAACCACTGCATCGATGTTCTCTTCATTGAACCAGGCTGCTCCAACATTTGTTCAAGAACATAGGCACACTTATTTAAGAATCTATGGTACACACTGTGTTTAGTTCTTCAAGAATCATGCGTTTAGTTCAAGACAGGAAACATTTTCATTCATAATATACCGTCTAAATTGAACTTACTTGTTACAACTAAACAAAACATAGGCACACGTATTATTTTCTAGGGGATATAGACAACTATATTTGTTAAGTGTACTAATTAGTTGTAAATTTGCATCATCCAATGTGCATAAAAACAAATTCATCCATTCCATTTTATAGACAAATTTTGAGTTAAATATTTAGAGTTAACCATCTTTAGACAAGCAAATAGCCTTATCGATGATCACATCATTGCCGATAGAAACACACTATGAAGGTAGCTGCGATACTAAATTGCGCTCGGTCAACACACAACGCTCAATAGCGACGGTTCTCCCTCAACCCTTCATAAGAGGAATCTAAGTTGTCAATCACAATTCTAAACTAAAATATTTTTTTATGGGAACCCGAGAACTTTCATTCATTTAAGCAGAAAAGTTACAACCTGACCTTAGGCTAGAATAAAGAAACGAAGATTCATACCGAGCCACACTTGCGAACATAATTCCGTACACACAAATTTCGCACAACAATGGGCCGTGGCATTAGCCCCCTGTTTTACAAGTTGAAAAGAAAAGGGACAATGCTTTGATTCATAGGTCCAATACGAGTGATTCGTCGGATGCCCTAGTGCTACTACCTCTGCACCACTCATTCCCCACTACCATATTCTCTTCATTTCCCACACTCCGCCATGCTTCCTCTCCACTTCTCACTCCATCTACATCTCAATGCACACGGCCGTGGCCGACGACAGGCAGTCCTCCATGCCTTCCTTGCCCAAGCGCCGATCTTGGCTATCGGTCCGAGATCGCCACCGCCTGCGCTCGACAGAGGTCATCTGTTGTGGCTGGAGTTCGCCAGATCTGTTGCAGCCATGGCTGGTGTTCGTCGGATCTTGTGGGGTTGAGGCTAGAGCAAGGTTCAAGAAAGCGTTGTTCCCTTGCGCAGCCTATTTGTCAGTCATGGTTCTTTTCCTTTTACCTTTTTTCCTTCTACTCTCCTCCTTGTTCTTCTGTACCTACTCTGTTCTTGTAATTACCTTTATTCTATTTATTTAATTTACAGTAAAGCTCCCTCTACTGTTTTCGGTAAAAAAAGGTTCAAGAAAGCGCTAGGTGCTAGGAGGGCGGTGGCCTGGGGCCTAGCGCCTAGGTAGACTAGGCGGCGCCCAGGCAGCTGGCTTGGCTACGGTGCATATAAGTCCACAACAGGAATAATATGATGAATTGAGCAAGCATCATGCATCAAATTGAGCAAGATAGAAGGAAAATTACCTAAAGAAGTAAGACATGGGCAATTTGATGTAGTCATGTATATTATCTCCCCTCCAAAGCTCCAAGAGCTTGATGTAAACCTGTATGTATTGTAATCAAATAATGATGTAAACCTACATATTTAATCAATGATGAGTTGCTACTGTCTTGTATGAGAAAGAATATATGAATGATTTATGAATGAATGAAAGTATGACATACATATCACACATTGCAGCACAACACCATAGAAATTGTAGCACGACACCAAATTCAGACAATCAGAGAATCGTATGGTATCCTTAGTCCTTACTCCTTACAGTCACAGCATGATAGAAAAGCCAAATCACAAAGTAGTACTTCAGTTCAATATTTAGTCCTTACTCCTCACTCCTTCAGTTCAGTACTTCCGTATTCAGCAAGTAGTATACAGAGTTAAGCAAAATCAACAAATCACAAATCAAAAAATCAGAGTCACAACAGATCAACAAGCAAATCAGTTCAGTTCACAAATCACAAAGCAAAAAGCAAATCAGTTCAGTTCATGAATCACAAAAGCAGATCAGCAAGCCTCCATAGTATTCAGTTGATCATTCAGTTCACAATTCACAAATCACAATTCACAGTATTCAGTTGATCAATTCACAAATCGCAAATCACAGTATTCAGTTGATCAATTCAGCAAGCAACAAGTAGCAGCGTTGGGGGCAGAGCACATCATAGGCTCACAGCATGCAGCAGCACTGGGAGCGTGGGAGCAGAGCAGTAGAGGAGTGGGAGCTGTGGCGCGGGGTTGGAGCAGAGAAGTTGAGAGGAGAGGAGTTGCGCGCGAGTGCGGTGGGAGGGGAGCGAGAGAGGGAGGTCGGCGCGCCGAGGGGAGCAGAGAGGAAGAAGGCGCGCCTAGGAGGGGAGTAGAGAGGGGAGGTACCTCGATTCCGTTGCGTGAGGGTGCAGCAGAGGAGGGGAAGTAGAGAGGGGAGGTCGACGGCGGAGGGAGGGAGAGAGGGAGGCGGTGGCGGGAGGGGGAGAGGGAGGTACCTCGATTGGGCAGTGTAGATGGCAGGGCGAGCTCGATTCGACAGGGAAGATGGCGGCAAGGTCGATTCGGCGGGGGAGATGGCGGGGTGAGCTCAGATCAGCGGCGGTGAGGTCAAATCAGCGGCGGGGGAGGCATGATGTGGAGCACAATCCTTAGCCGCCTCGACGCCCGCCTTATGTCGCCTTGCCTAGAGTCACCGTCGCGCCCATGACTGTTTGGACCGCCTCGCTGGTCCAAGATGGCTCTCTTGCCTAGCTCACCGCTTGGGCAACGTCGCATCGGCAGGCACCGCCTCGCGCCATGTCGGCATCTAGGGCCCTTTTTAGAACCTTGGGCCGAGAATGGAGAAGGGAGGGTGGGCTGCTGGTGGTGGTGAGCCATTCATGCCTCCAATGCCCAAGCTCCATTGCCAACAATCGGTCTAATGTCGCCATCGCCCATTATGGCCAAAGCTCTTCAGATGTGACGAGGTTGTGGATGTGGTCGGAATGACGAAGCGGTGGTGTTGTGTAACGGCCCAAAAATTCGTAATTGCAAAATATGAGATTTTTAAAACTTTTTATGCGATACCTTGTGTTGTTCTTCTTGATTGCATTTTGAGAGTTGTTTGAGTACATTTTCTCTTTTGTTAGAACAAGTCCAATTAGAAATATCTAACAGATGCCAGATTTATATCTGTCATCGCATTAGAATTCCCTCAAATAAATATCTGAATTTTAGCAAGTCTAAAATTCGGTTAATCTATCTCTCCACAAAATTTTCCTAGACCTTTTCTCCCTGCGGTTCTTTGGGCTTAGCAATGTAGGTTTGGTTTGGGTCTGGTGTGACCAGCTCCCGCATATCCCCTTCCATCTTATCCAATTGGGCCATCCTTATCCCCGGGTCCTGTTCATCCGACCAGGTACCGGGATCAGCGGCAGCGGGCTGGTCTCTTTTTCCCCGCCCGACAACAAGACTACAGAGCTGGGTGCGTTAGCGGATGCTATCACTCGGCCATTAAGAGCTGTCGCTCAACCCGTCATGTTGTCTGCACTATACCACCGACCTAGTTGAAATTACCAGCCACTCCCCGCTTTTTTCGAACCTTGCTGAATGCATCGCGGGCTCTCGGACGAATCTACCCATTGCTTTTAGTATAACAAGCACTGAGCCCCCCTCATTGCCTTCTCCGCCACACCAGTATTAGTCCACTTTCTTCCTCCCTCAAGCAAGCTTGAGCTCCAGGTAAGGCTCGAGCGCTCACTTCGACTGAGCGCCACCACAGCGCCGCCATCGCTGTTGACCCGGCCCCCCACTAGAACCACCATCGGTCTTGCTCTTCCTCCCCTTCGGCCAAGTTAACCAAGTAGTTGAGTCGACCCCGTGGGTGAGGCGCACCCCAAGTCATCTACACGGAGCCGTCCACCTACTTCCCTAAAGCCGTCCTGAAGATTGAAGACTACCCTCTTCCCACGGGCCCTCACTGCAGTGCAGAGCCCCACTCGCCGTCACGGTCCACCATCGCTAGCCCAACTCCGGCTAGCTCGTCCCTTCTAGCACCGCATCGACACGTTCCTAATGGCCTAGATGCTCCTCCTCGTTCGAGCTGCCCTGTTCTTCTTCAGTTCTTTCTCTGGTTCTTTCTTTGGTTCTTTCTCTGGTTCCTCCTCTGGTTCTTTCGCCGATTCTTTCGACCCCTGTGGAGTAATAGAATCCTTCTTCCTTTCGACCACTGTGGAGTATTAGAATTCTTCTTTCTTTCGACCATTGTGGAGTATTAGAATCCTTCTTTCTTCAACCACTGAGGAGTAGTTGAATTCAGTTGAATCTCCCACGATGAAGAATCTAGACCCACCATTATGAGTTAATGGAGTATTTTGATGATTAATAAAAAATCTAATTGCGAGACTAACACTTCTACTTGTCATCTATTGTTTAGTCTCAATTGGATATAAAAGATGAAACTCATGGTTATCAATGACAAATCATTTTGAGAGACTAACATACACTTCTATTGTTATAGCTAATGTCTAGTCTCAGTTAGATTTAAAGATTAAAGAGGAATGCATTCGATATCACATTCTTATATCTTGTTGCATTCCTTAGATCCAAAATATAGGTTGAACTCCACTAAAAGTTTGACTTGAATATATGCATATGGTTTTATTACACATTCTGCACACATTTAGGGGGAGTTCACTCTATGTTTTGTGGTTTCACTAGTATCGATCCATGTTTCTCCTTCCATATATATTAAGGATATTTACTATGAAACATATCTTTTGAATATATACAACTTGTGTAGTTCATATATACTCATACCAATCTCTATTCAATTATCTATAATTGAGATGGTTGTCATCAATTACCAAAAAGGGAAAGATTGAAGTATCTTGTCCTACCATTATGAGTTAATGGTTTGTTGTAGTAATTAATGACAATCATATTGTAGAACTAACATTTTCCATGAGTTTGTGAAGTAGTTTGTGTTCAATATTGATGAAGACTTTGGATGACGTCATGAGTTGATCGTTATCAAGTCAAGAGCTTGAAGTAAAGAAAATCATCATGTGTTGATATGTATCTCGAAGATGAGATGATTATGACTTGATCATCAAGTCAAGAGAAGACCCATCATTTGTTATAGAGATCAAATGAAGAATGCATCATGCGTTAATGCATATCAAGACTCGGGATGAAGGATGTCATCATATATTGATGAGCATCAAGTCAAGGTCCCGAAGTAAAGGAAATCATCATGTGTTGATGATTATCAAGTTAATGACCCGGACTTGAAGTGAAGATGTGCGTCATCAAGCTTCAAGAAGGTGTGCAAGGCAAAGGTATGACTAGCTAGGGCTAAGGATGTGTTCTTAGTCTTTTACCGGTCTTGGTGTTTGGTTGGAGACCAGTTTGCTAGTATAGGTTGTCGTACTATTAAGAGGGGTATTGACTAGTAGCTTGAGTTAGTCATGTGTTGATAGCTCATCTTGCTAGCTCTAGCTCTCTTTAACATGTTGCCAATATTTACGAATATGTTTTGCAAATGATCGTGGCTCATGGTTAACCTTTGTGGCATGATACTATAGTTTACAAATGTGTTTCTCAAATGGTTGAAGTCCATGCACCTTATTACTTGTGGCATGATGCTATCTGTTTGCAAATTTGTTTTGCAAAGAGTTGAGGCTCATGTTTAATTCCTTGTAGTATGGGACTTTAGTTTGCAAATGTGTTTTGCAAATGTCTTAAGACCATGTACCTTTTAGTTGTGGCTTTGATTCTAAAAGTTGGTAAATGTATTTTGCAACTTGTTGAGAATTTTGCCTTCATGCCTTGTGTGCATCTGGCATCAATTGGCAAATGTGTTTTGCAATTGAATTGTTATTTGAAAGCCAGTTTGTGCTTTTCTCAGGAACATCGGTAGTACCGACGTATGTTGGGTGGAACTACCTCACTGTAGTAGTACCATATTTCCTTTGCCGGAACTACCGGTGAATGTTCGGACCGTCTGAACGATCTGCGGATCGTGTGGTCAAGACACGTTCAAATGAATCTGAGCCGTCCACGTGGCCAGTTTGATCGGGTGAGTTGGTTTGGTCGTTTTTGTGTGAACGGTAGTACCAGCTCTGTGAGAGCGAAACTACCGCACACTAGTTGTACCGACTATGTGGCGGTACGTTTTTTAATAGAACGTCACCTTTTGAGCATGAGTTGAACGGTGGTACCGCAGTGCCATGTGCGGAACTACCAGAGAGCAGAACAACCGCGTGTTGCTTGGTGGTAGTACTACGCCTCGTTTGCAACGGCTAGTTCAGAGCATGTGTTGTTGCTAAATCCGACCGTTGAGCTGAGGGTGGTAGTACCGAATGTTGAATGGCGGTAGTTCCGATCATCCTGATTTGTTCAGGAAGCTTGCTTCCAACGGCTAGTTTTTGTGGGTAGGCTATATATACCCCCCTTTGGTCAGTTGGAAAAAGGTGGCTGGGCTGAAGTCCCATTCTATTCTTTAGAGCAAAGAGCAAGCCCTCTACACTCTTTTGTGCATGTGTTGCACTTAGTGAGGTTTGAAGAGGCAAATCATAGTGCATGTGTTGCATTAGGTAGTGGATTGTGTATCCACTAGAGCTTAGACACTTGATTAGTTCAAGTGGAAGTCGTAGACCTGTTACTCTTGGAGTTTGCCGACTCCTAGATGGCGTGGAGACATCGAGGAGTCGGTGAGCTTCTCAAAGAAGATTGTGAGAAGTCCCGGGCGGTTGTGAGTGGTTTGGTGCTCGCCATCTCCGGAGTGGAGGAAGAGCAACCATAGTGGGGCGAGGTGTTGGCTTAATTTATGGAGCCAGTTCAATTGGTTTGGGCTTACCTCAACGTGAATTAGGGGAGATCGGCAAGTCTTCGAACACCACGATAAAACATCATCATGTCATTGTGGTTTGCATTCTTGTGCTTTACTCAATTGCAGTTTACTTTGTGCAATTTACATTCCTAGAATTAAACTGCTTAATTATCTTTGTATGATTACCATCTTGTCAATAGTCTTATATTGTTGGTGCACTTAGTCAAGATTAGTTGATTTAGGTTTTAATTGTGCAAAACCGAATTGATTTACAATTTCGCATAAAACTCGGTTTTAGCCAAAATATTTTTTAAAAAGACTACCTATTCAGCCCCTCTAGTCGGCCTCCTCGATCTTACAAGTGGTATCAGAGCTTTGTCTCTCATTCATTAGACTTAACCGTCTAGAGAGTAAATGATGGCGACTAGTGATTTAGTGCACCTAAGTGAAGCACCTATTTTTGATGGCACAGTGTATGCTCATTGGAAAATCCGTATTTCGGTGTTTTAGAACCGAACTTATGTGAAGATTATTTGATTCGGGGGGTCTCCACAATCGATCACGCAGACAAAGGGGACACGGGAATTTTTATACAGGTTCGGACCTTCTCTAGCGAGAATAACAACCCTAATCCTGTGTGTGCTGTATTTGGTATCCTGGTTACAATCAAGGAAAAGAATTGTGTCCTTTTTCCTCCTCTCAAAGCCTCTTCAAGCCTCCTCAAGCCTCTCCCCATTACCTCTAAAAGATGCCTATTTATAGTATACTGTGGAGGCGGTTGTCGTTCCGGTCAGGAGGCGTTCATCATTACGCAATAATGAGAGTAATTACCGGAGCAGTAACCTCCCCACGTTGCCTCACGGTGATCAATTAGAGATAATGGTGAGTTATCTGTAGTTATTCCAGTTATAACTACATATTTTGACTGCTCAGATCTCACAATTAATAGTATGAGACCCTGGTTTATTTAGCTTGTAATACTTAGCCTTCCATTGGCTCTAGCATCACAAACAAAATACACCGTGTCTCGATGTACATGTGCTTCCCAGAATTATAGCACATATACATCTTTACAAAACCATACATCAATTCCATACATCAATATAACAAGTCTAGCAAATGACATACATAATATAAAGTTATTACAAAAGAGCCGACCGGCCAAATGACATCAAAGTAGCATAAGACAGTGGAAGCAAAAGTGCCATAAGATGGCTATAACAAAAGCCAATTAGTGCAGCTATTAGCATAGTGGCCCTTCTGGTTGCAGGAGAAGCAGGTGACCTCGGCAGCTGGATTACGGAGGCCACCCTACTGTTGGGCCGTAGGTGCACGTGGCTGAAACACGGCCTGCGGGGGACGAGCAACTGGCGCCGATGGCCTCGGCGGTGGTGAAGCCTGAAAACGGGCCCCTGGTGCTGGCCCAACATGGGGACGAGGGAGACTGGCCCATGCGGTCTTCTGGGCCTCCCATTTGCGCTTGCGGGACTTGCCCAGCGCTCTCGCTTTGTGCTCAACGACGATGGCCTTGTCCACCAAGGTCTGGAAGTCAGCAAAATTAACAACAGAGAGCTTGTCCTGCATCTCCTCACACAAGTCCTCCATGAACTTCTCCTGCTTGGCCTCATCAGTAGCCACCTCAGCAGGAGCATACCTCGCCAAATGGTTAAATTCATGGAGGTACTCAGTCATAGATTTGCGCCCCTGTTTGAGCGCAAGGAACTCTTTTTTCTTTATCTTCATTATGCCGGCGCGGACATGAGCCCGACGGAAAGCAGTGTGAAACTCCTCCCAAGTGACCATATGGCCAGCGGGCTGCATGGCGAGGAAGTTCTCCCACCATGAGAGTGCTGCACCCTCAAGCTGATGGGATGCGTAGAGTGCCTTCTCCTGGTCCTGGCACTGAGCAATGGTGAGCTTTCGCTCAACCAGACGCAGCCAATCATCCGCGTCAAGTGGATCCTCAGACCGGGAGAAGGTAGGTGGCTGCATACGGAGGAACTCCGAAAGTCCCCCACGAGACTGATGTCCACCACCTCCAGATCCGGAGGCACCGGAGGGAGTGGAGGTGTTCCTTGTAATGACCTCTAGGATCCGCGTCTGATCCATACGGTTCCGCTCGATCTGAGCAAAAACCTCAGTCATGGTCGGAGGAGGCGGGAGCTCCTCATCATGACCCACTGGCTGACCGCTACGGGTTCTTCCAGCCATCCTGTTCCACAAAGTAAGTCAGCAACAACTCCGGGACAGAAGGCATGGAAAAACAATTAACATCTCTACAAAATGAACTCCAAAAGCTTAAAAACCAGCATAAAATCAATGAAAGATCTCAATTTACAAAATCAACTCCCTGGTATGACTAACTCGTATGGAAGAACGAGCAATCAGTTTTAGGAAGGCAATTTCAGAACATAACCACTGGTTCAACCCAGCTAAAAAGCAAGGTAACACCACGTAAAGAAGGTTAGACACTTAGCTAACTCATATCACTTCTTACCCTTTTATTCCCACAAGTTTTAGTTGAATTAACCCCTCATTTTCAGTTCCATATACTATTAATAACTAGTTGTCCAGAATATCCTACTTACTGTCCAGATTTTTCCTTCACTCTTCTCGCCGAAGTCCTCTACTCTAGAAGCACCTAATCTTCTCCAAAAGACAGCCACACTTCAAATTTATAACTCTCAAGATTCTCCCAAAACTAATTTAACCGATAAACAACTATCTTTTTAAAGAAGGTGAGAGGAAATTCAGCATTTCAAAACTTAACAAGACAAGGTAAGGTGAGCAAACTAAGATAGGTAAGAAATAAAATCTGAGAGATGACTTAAGATTTTCATAAATCATTTGATGTTTAGAAGCTAAGTTTTCAAAATATCCTAAAGACGACCAAGCTAGGGCTTTCTACGGTCAGTATGGCTGTGATACCAACTTTGTCAGACCCCGATTTATTTAGCTTGTAATACTTAGCCTTCCATTGGCTCTAGTATCACAAACAAAATACACCGTGTCTCGATGGACATGTGCTTCCCAGAATTGCAGCACATATACATCTTTACAAAATCATGCATCAATTCCATACATCAATATAACAAGTCTAGCAAACGACATACATAATATAAAGTTATTACAAAACAGCGGACCGGCCAAATGGCATCAAAGTAGCATAAGACAGCGGAAACAAAAGTGCCATAAGATGGCTATAACAAAAGCCAATTAGTGTGCCTTAACCCACAAGGTAACCAACCGGACCGCCAAGCTAGTCGTCTCAAACACTGCCACAGCACAACTCACAAAAGTGAGGCTCTTGGGGCCCACCTTCCTCCTCTGCACACAACAAACAATGCAGGTGAGTACAAAAATGTACTCGCAAGACTTACGAGTAACAAGCCTATACATAACTACATGAAAGCTGTATCAAAGGAGAATGGTTATATGGTTAATTGGACGCGTAAAGCAATTTTTATTTGCAATAATGTAATAGATTGAAAGCAATTGGTAAAATCTATTTTTAAGCATTGAAATAACAGCGAGTAACAATAAATAACAAGTAACCACCTAGAGGTGACTAACCCAATAGCCACCACAACATAGCACGAATCCCCGATTCGTACCACCCATCAAGTTTTAATTAAAAGTTGTAGTCTAACTCTTGAAAGACTTCCCCAAGCATGTCCATAAACTAGGACAAGGCTATTCGAATAGATCAAAACCCTACAGGGGTGTACTAATGTACCCATACTTCAGACCGCCTTTTTGCCAAGATATTAAGCACACTTCCTTTGGTATGCCAGCACGGCTAAGTCCTACGAGACATTACCAATATTGTGAATCAACTACGAGTCGCTCGTATGGATAGAAATGTGAGACCCCGGTTTATTAAACTTGTAATACTTAACCTTCCTCTGGTTCTAGTATCACAAATAGAATAGTCCGCGTCTCGATGAATATGTGCCTCCCAGAACAAGCAGCACACATACATCATATCAAAGCATGCATCAATTCCATACAACAGAATATAGCAAGTCTAGCAAAAGACATACATAATAAGTTATTACAACACAGCCGACCGGCCGAATGACAAGTACCAAATAAGTAACAGCGGAAGCAAAAGTTGCCATAAGATGGCTTAAACCAAAAGACGACCGGTTAGCCACATAACACCACAGGGCAACCGATCGGCCGCCAAGCTAATCGCCTTAAATCGCCACGACAACTCACAAAAGTGAGGTCCATCGGACTCACTATCATCCTCTGCACAACACAAGCAATGCAGGTGAGTACAAAAATGTACTCGCAAGACTTACGAGTAACAAGCCTATACATAGCTACATGAAAGCTGTATTCAAAGGAGTGTGGTTATATGGTTCTTTGGACGCACAAAGCAAGTTTCATTTGCAATATTGTAATAAGTTGAACAGCAGTTTGTAAATTCTGTTTTTAAGCATTTAAATAGCAGCGAGTAATCATAAGTAACAAGTATCCACCTAGAAGTGACTTTCCCAAAAGCCACCACAACATAGCATGAATCCCTGATTCATACCACCCGACAAGTTTTAATTTTAAAAATGGTTGTAGTCTAACTCTTGAAAAGCTTATCCAAGCGTGTCCATAACCTAGGGCGAGGCTATTCGAATAGTTTTAATCCTGCAGGTGTACCAATGTACCCACACTTGGACCGCCTTATTGCCAAGCTATTAAGCACACTTCCTTTGGTATGCCTAAGACGGCTAAGTCCTCTGAACCCTTTCCAATGGAATATGCTAATCAAGAGACGCACGTATGGGGTTAATCCTTAGTGATCTGCCGACGAAATATGGATCACAAGGACCCATACGTGGAGCAGGACACACCGACCTCGGCGGTGCTCCTCTCCCTAAACGTGTCCATGTTGCATATAATCAAATATGCAACCCACCACGCGACTCATTAATTAACACACCCAAAGTACTCGGCTAAGAGAGGTCCCATATCCCTCTAGTGTGGTTAGCACGCACGAATGCTCGGATAACGAGATACTCACAAGTAGTTCGGTCCTTAATTGACCCAGCACCATTCCAATCACACCCAAAAGATCACACCATCTTACCATTGTGCCCAAGTCTAAATTATTTTCATTTTGGTTTTAGTTTTGCAATTTAGGCAAAGCACAATGCTGAAATATACATATTATCGATTTGTGTGATCAAGGTTATCGACAAGTCGATAACAGCCCATTTCTACCGATAACTAAGCATGGCTAAGCATAATGACACGTAAACTACTAAGTGACAAGGGTTCATCCAATGAACCCAAAATCACAGCAAGTAACCTAGGCTTGATAGTAGAGGAATAAACATTTCCTCGATAATGCATCTAGTAGGCCAGCTATCGACAATAGTTTAAAACAACATAGCAATGCATACATAGAATTTGCAAACAACATATTTAGAATTTGAAAATAGTAGGAACAATATGATCAAATGAATGCTACATCTGCTTGCCTTGCTGGAGTGCAGGATCTGATGGCTGCTGTGGCTCAATATCAGCAATAAAATTATCTTCGGAACCTAACGCGAAAAGGCGATAAGCAAATAAGAACGAAGAACACCAAACAAACTCCAACAGCAAAACACATCCAAATCTAATAAAATTTACACAACAGCTAGGGAATGATTTTTTTTATAGTGATAGGAACAAGAATCATGCAATTTGGACTAAGCATGCAAAAGATGTGGACAAAATGCTCTTTCTCAGCTTTACATCAACCTAATTAATAATTAGCACTGTTCATGGCGAAATTTTCTAGAATGACCCAAGGTCTGAAATTTTTATAGTAGGTAGGTTATGACATCCTAATAACAGCAAAGTTGGATTTACTAAATTTGGGGTTATACACATTTACTTATGATTTTTCTAAGGTGTAAGTCTAATGCAAGTCATTTTACAGAGTTAAGAACATGCTCAGAACTTATTCCATATGAAAGTATACTAACAGATGAACTTAACAAAATTGATTTTGCGCAAATTGGATTTATCTGAGAAAAGATATGCATTTTTCAAGGTTAAAACTATTTCTTGAATATTCAAAGTGACAGAAATCAAGTTATTTCTAGTTACACAATTTTCTGCTACTGAAATATGCTTAAATCCATTTTTATAATAAACTTAAGTAATAACAAATTTTATTACAGTTGGAATTATCTAAAAAGTAGTTAAAATGAATTAGTTATGAGTTTCTAAAGTTTTTATATTATTTTCAGTTGTTAAATAACTACTTACCGAAATACAGACAAACTCAAATAAAAGAATAAGACGTGGACACTTATCCACCCTTGATCTAAAATCCTACGGCTCATGCGCGCCGGAAACAGCGCAAGCGCGCGAAACCTAAACGGAGCCCACCGTTGGATCAAGATCCAACGGCTCACGAAGGTGTATGCATCCGGACGGTGCGGTTGCTTGGGCCAATCCCAGCCGCAGATCGGCAGATGGACGGTCCAGAGCGCACCAACGGTCGGAAGGTCCAATTGCATACGCGATCTCAGCCGTTGATCGCAAGATCGACGGTCGAGAATGATCAAGGCATCCGGAGGGTCCGAATGTATACAAAGATCTGGGCCGCAGATCTAAAAATGAACGGCGGCTAAAGATCGAAGTTCAAAAAGAGATGCTGAGATGTGGGACCGCATGTCAGTGACTTAGGTCACGACGCAACGCTTTAACCCACGTTCACGGTCTGCTGGGCCACCGTCGTGGATCGAAGGGGCGGTTAGGGCAGATTAATGCCATTAATGATTAACATTAAATAGACACTAATGACTTCAAATTTGATTTTAACCCCTCGGGCCCACAAGTCGTGACCCGCAGGTGATTTCAAGCGGTGATTAAATGCCGGCACATTAATTAATCAATGATTAAGCCTTAACGTCTGCCGAACGGTAGCGGGGTTGCGCCACGTGTGATTTAAGAATGTTGGGCCCATCGTCGGTGGCTCAGCGACAACGATTAAGACATCATTAATAACTAATGATTAGTAATCATTAAGCAATTAATATGTCCTAAACATATGACCAAAACAGAGCTCTCGGCAAAATACGAAGCGACTTCAACGGCTAAACGCCGGCGACAACGGCGCGGTGGCGCCGACCAAATCTTGAAATGGAATCGCAATAGCACTACGAACCTAATGGTGGCATTCTCGCCGGCGGTGAGGGACTAGAACGCCGGCTAGCCGGAAAACGAGAATGGGAGCTCTTACTGCTAAGCACGAAAACAGCAATGAGCTCCTCTGCAGTCCAAGGAAGCTGGTGCCAGAGCTTCTAAGGACTAATAAGAAGCTACCTGACGAAGAGAAGCTTCAAAGGTGGATGGAGATGCTTGATCACGGAGGAAGCTCGCCGGACTTGGAGAAGAAGGATTGAAAATGACACCCTGAGCCAAATGAATGATTCCAAAGCATCAGTATAGCTCCATAATGACTCACGAAGCCACAAGAGCAAGGAATTAGAAAATGGAACACTCACTGAAATGAGGAAGAAGATGACCAATTTAGGCGAATTTGAACAAACCCCAAATTGGACAATTCACGAGAATCAAATCCAAAATTAAGTGAGGAAATGTTCAAGACAGTAAAGAGTTAAGGATAGGGCAAAGAAACATGAAGGAGAACCACTGGAACACCAAGAACACCAATGGAGCTTTTCGGGTCAACAATGGCGACTTGCCATTCTTGAGGTGTTAAGCTCCAATGTTGTGAATGGAGCTTGATGGTGGTCTAAAGGAATACCAGGAGGTATTGAGAGTGTTTATAAAGCCATGGAAGCAAAACACAGAGCACAAGGTGCGGCCGACAAGGAAAAGATAATAGATGGTGCAATAGGGCATGGCATGGCCGAAAGTGTCTCCCACGACCCACATTATTGACTAGGGTGGCTGTAGGAAGCGTGACAAGACACTGCCATCACCCCTACTGTGCTCGCACGGCCGGAGGTTGAAGATGACCAGCGAGAAAGGCTCGGGCGCTCCAGAGCCCTACGATTCAAATCGGACGGCTGAGATAGCGCCACGCCTCCGGGCTTTAAAACACAACGAAAAGATCACGAGCCCTAGGATTAGAAATGAACGGCTCAGATTGTCCCACGTCGCAAACGTGGTTTACAACAGAGGAACAGGTGGGCGTTGGATCTTAATCCGACGGCTCTGAGTCAAACCAACAACCGGAGGGTCCGAAGGTTTCGGAGGATCTCGACGGTTGGATGGAGATCTAACGGTCGACATCCATGTAAGCAACCGGAAGGTCCGAAGGTTTACACGTGTGCGGGCCGTGCGATTTAGATCCAACGGCTGAGATCCAATGCGCGTTTTAAAGAGAGACTCGGTGCAGTTAGTTGACTGGACCAAGTCAATTGGCCCGAGCCCGAGTCTGACTCGAACCCAAGTAACAGTAAAACCAGGTTTGATTTCAAATTTAGAACAGAGACTTTGAAGGATTTATTTGAGGTAGCAAAATAACTCCAAAAATTATGAAATTTTTACAGGAGCTTGCCAACTCAGATACCAACCTTGTATAAAATTTTCAAAGGTTTTTGTGCTGTGAATAAAACTCCAAAAATTCTGCAAGGCTCTGTTTTAATGTTTGACTGAGGGTCAAACAGGTTTGACTGCCTCTAAAAATATTCAAACAATTTCTAAAAATTGTGAAATTTTTCAGAGGGGTCACATACCATCACAGAGACTAAGGAAAAATATTTCCAGAGGATGATCACAAAATCTGACAAGATTGTTTTTAGAATATCAAGATTTGGATCAACTACACTTGTGACAATGTATTTCCATAATCCCTTGTACAAGAATTGTTTGGCACAACAGGAAATACATGATGTAAGAAAAAGTTTTAATTTCTACTGATTTTCTTACATTTGAAACACAAGCCTAAAGTTGGGATGTTACAAGAAACCCATACGCTTACATTGTAAAGCAGAAAAGACAACTACCCCTCAGGGTAAAGCTTTTCGGACCACTACAATGCTCCCAACGCATAAACCACTTCATTTTACCACAACACAACACACACACGCCCTCCTGCAACTCGTAGCCAACACACGCCAAAGTACTAAGTCAAGAGAGGTCTCATACCCTCTAGTATGGTTAGCACGCAAAAATGCTTGGTTTATTGTAACAAGATGTTCTGTCCTTGTTGACTTGGGCACCATTCCAGTCACACCCTAAATCACACCAACATACCAATGTGCCCAAGTCCAAATCATTTGCTTTTATTTTTAGTTTTCACAGTTAAACATAGCTCAAAGCTGAAACATACAGTCATAATAAGCATTTGTGTGATCAAGGTCATCGACTAAGTCGACAACCACCCATTTCTACCGATAGCTAAGCATGACTAAGCAATTTAACTCGTACTACTAAGTGACAAGGGCTCATCCAACGAACCCAAAATCACAGCAAGATAGTCCTAGGCTCAGTAGTATAGGATGAATATTTTCCTACAGATTATGCATCTAATAAGTCAACTAATCGACAATAGTTTAAAACAAGATAGCAATGCATACGTAGAATTTGCAAACAACATATTAGAGTTTGAAAATAATAGGAACAACATGATCAAATGAATGCTAAATCGATTGCCTTCTTTGGAGGTCGAGTCGCTCACGAGGATCGATTCAAGATCAATATTATCTTCGAACCTAACGCAAAAATGCGATAAAACCAATAAGAGCGAAGAACACCAAACAAGACTCAACGACAAAATTCATCCAAATCTTATGAAATTTACACAGCAGATAAGGTTATGATTTTAAATGAATTTAGGAACAATAATCAAGTCATTGGGACTAACCATGCAAAAGTTATAGCTAAAACAAATTTCCTCAGCCTAGAAATTAAACTAAATTAAATACTCGTACTGTTCATGGCATAAATTTCTAGAATAACCTAGAACCTGAAATTTTTATGGTAGGTAGATAATGATATCCTAAGAACAACAAAGTTGAGTTTACCCAATTTAATTTGGAGTTAAAATGAATTACTTACGATTTTTCTAAGTTGTAAAACTAGCACATATCATTTTTCAGAAATAAGATCATGATCAAAACCTATTTCAAATTAAAGTATACTAATAGAGGAATTTTACAAGCTTGAGTTTACTCAGATTGGAGTTATACAGAAAAAGTTATGCATTTTACAAGTTTTAATTTAATTTTTGGAATATTCAATAATGGCTAGGGTAAGTTAATAATGTTCACAAAATTTTATGTTACAGAATCATGTCTAAATACATTTTTAGATTAAACTTTAGTAAAACATGAATTTAATACAGTTGGAACCATCTAAAAAGATTAAACACGAATTAGTTATGAGTTTTCAAAGTTTAATACAATTTTCAGTTGGCAAATAAAGGCTTACCGAAATAAAATCAAGCTTATCTAAAAGAAAACGACGTGGACGAATGTGGGCCGTAGATCGGGAATCCAACGCTCACGCGCACCGCAACGCATGCGCTCGAGGAGACCCATGGAACCCATCGTTGGATCAAGATCCAACGGTCCACGTGGATAGGGACGTTCGGGTGACTCGAACGCTCTAACCATCCACGACCGTGGATCTTAAGATAGAGGGTTCAGAGCGCAGTGCGGTTTGGGTGACCTGAACGACAAATCAATCTCAGTTGCTAATCGAGGGATGGACGGCCCGCAGCGGTTTAGGAGCCCGGGTGGTCCAAACGTTCCCCAGATCTGGGCCGTTGATCACAAGATCGACGGTCTACGATCGACTAAGTGTTGCGTGCTCACGCACGTGAGTTTTAAGTGCACTGAGGGGGGTTTAATGGTGCGGGCCCACATGTAATTGACACATAGAGCCATTTATTGCTAAGCAATGATTAACATTAATGATGTCCTAACAGCATTGCACAGGGCCAACGGGGAAGGTTTAAGTGGGTGGGCTCACTTGTCAGTGGCACAGTGGGTCAGTTTAGGACACATTAATTACTAACCAATGATTAGTAATTAATGACCCAGATTTTGTCCCAAAGGCCACACTACCGCGGTTTTAAGCCTACGGGCCCACTGTTAGTGACACTAAGACCCGATTAAGACAGCTATTAAATGTTAACCCAATGATTAGCAATGATTAACATTTAATAAGCAAATCTTTGTCCTAATCGACAAATCCCAGTGACGACTTCATCCGGCAAAAAACCTGAGGGCAAAGAAAGGCTTGTCGCCGGCGGCTCCGGCCACGGCGGTGCAACCTAAAGGCCAAAATGGGTTAGCAATAACCTTGCAGACCCGATGGTGATGACCTCGATGGCGGCGGCGGCCCACACGCCGACGATCCGAAATAATGACGGTGACCAAAATGGTCGAAAACGAAAAATTCCAAAAGCTCCGTATTGTCCAAAGAAGCGGGTGCCACAGCATCTAAGGACTAATAAGAAGCTACCTTAGCCATGAAGAGCTTCAAAGATGGCCGGAGAAGCTTTGACCACGGAGAAGCCCGCCGGAGCCGAGGAAGATGAAGTGAAAAATGATGTTATGAGCAAAATAAGTGAGACCAGATCAATACTATAGCTTCATTATAGCTCAGAGAAGCTACAAGAGAAATTAATTGAGAAAAGAAGCCCTTACTGGAGCTGGAGAAGAAAGGGGATGATTTCGGCCGAAAAAGATCCAAACTTAAAATTGAGTGATTCCTGTGAATGAAACCCAAAATTAAGTTAGGGGAAATGAATGTAGGGTTAAGGGGCTCAAAAGGGTACAAAAAGAAGGGAGGAAGAACCACTGGAGCACCAAGATCCACAATGGAGCTTCACGACAGAAAATGGTGGTTTTGGTGTTTTTAGTGTTTTGAGCTGCACAAGCAAAGGGGAGCTAAGGGGTGCTGCAAAGGAGCTCAAAGAGGGGTTTAGGGAGCTTCATATAGATGGAGAGTTAGGGTTTGGCCAAAACGAAATCCTCGGGTGAGCTTGGTCCATGGCGCTGCCACGGTCCGAAAAAGAAATGATGGGGGTGCAGGAGTAGGGCATGACTACGGCCGAAAGTAGCGGCACGCATTAACTGCCCCGACCAGCGAGACGTTGCCGAGGGAGCAGGATGTGACCAGGCCATGCCGCTCCCTGTGCTGCGCACGACGCGAGGAAGAAGAGCAAAAAAAAAGGCTAGGGCGGTCCGATAAAAAATAGATGGTTGAGATTGCCCCAAAGCTCCTGAGGTTCAAAACAAAAGAGGAGGTCGTGGGCGTTGGATTTTAATCCAACGGTTTAGAATCGAGGTGGCTTGGTCCGACTGAGTCAAATGACTTGGGCTCGGGTTTGACTCGAGCCCAAGTCTGGCTCAGACCAGAGTTTAGTTTTAGGGTTTTTATATTGAGCTGGACTTTATGTATTTATTTGAGATAGCAAAACAACTCTAAAAATTCTGAAATTTTTACAAGAGTTTGCTAACTTAGATATTGGCCTTGTATAAAATTTTCAGAGGTTTTTATGCAGTACATATTCCTCCAAAAATTCTGCAAGGTGCTGAGCTAGGGTTTGACTGAAAGTCAAATAGGTTTGACTGTCCTCCAAAACTATTCAAACAATTTCTAAAAATTATGACATTTTCCAGAGGGGTCACACACCAACCCTAGAACTTAGGAAAAATATTTCCAGGAGATGATCACAAGATTTGACAAGAATGTTTTTGAAAGGTCAAGACTTGGATCAAAGGACTTGTGACTTTGCATTCCCATATTCCTTTTACAAGAATTGTTTAGAACATACAGGAAATACATGATGTAAGAAAAGGTTTTAATTTATACTCATTTTCTTACATTTGAAACAAAAGTCCAGATTTGGGATGTTACAAATCTCTCCCTTTACAAAAATCTCGTCCCGAGATTTCGTTTACTCGGAGAAGAAAGACGGGTAGTATGCACGAAGACGATCTTCCCGCTCCCAAGTTGCCTCATCCTCGGAATGATTCGACTCACTGAACCTTAAGGAACTTGATGACACGGTTCCTTGTCCTTCGTTCAGATTCTTCAAGAATACGAACATGATGCTCGCGATAGGTCAAATCTCCTTCCACATCGAGACTTTCCAACGGAGTTTCCTCGGCTGGAACACGGAGGCACTTCTTCAAATGGGACACATGGAACACATCATGCATCCCCTCAAGTGTAGGTGGCAACTGCAACCTGTATGCAACAGCTCCCACTCTCTCGATGATACGATAAGGCCCAACATAACGAGGAGCCAACTTGCCCTTGATGCCAAAACGTTGATAACCCTTCAAAGGCGAGACTTCGAGGTACACAAAGTCATTGGGCTCAAAGCTCAACTCTCGGCGACGATGATCCGCATAACTCTTTTGCCTGGACTGGGCCACGCGCAAATGCTCACGAATCAACTAAACCTGGCTTTCGGCCTCATTGATTGAGTCTGGGCCGAAGAACTGCCTCTCACCGGTTTCTGATCAGTTCAGTGGGGTTCTGCACCTTCTCCCATACAATGCCTCAAAAGGTGTCATACCAAGACTGGCTTGGAAACAGTTGTTGTAGGAGAATTCAGCAAATGGCAGGCACTTCTCCCACTTCTTCCCATAGGAAAGAACACAAGCACGGAGCATATCTTCCAAGACTTGGTTGACTCGCTCCGTTTGACCATCAGTTTGAGGATGAAAGGTTGTGCTGAAGGTAAGACGAGTCCCTATAGTCTCTTGCAGACTATGCCAAAACCGAGAGGTAAAGAGCGCACCACGATCAGAAACAATCGTCTTTGGCACACCATGAAGGCTCACGATCCTCAAAACATAGAGCTCGACCAGGGGTCCCACACGAAGCTGAGTCTTGACAGGAAGGAAATGTGCCACGTTAGTCAGCCTATCGATCATGACCCAAATGGCATCATTCCCTTTGGACGAGCGAGGCAGGCCGGTGATGAAATCCATGCCTACGGAATCCCACTTCCACTCAGGCACTAGCAAAGGCTGAAGAAGACCTGCTGGACATTGATGCTCGACCTTAACACGACAGCACACGTCGCACTCAGCAACGAACTTGGCAATCTCGCGCTTCATTCGGGTCCACCAGAATCTCTGACGAAGATCTTAGTACATTTTGGTGGCCCCGGGATGGATAGACAAGGGGGAATCATGGGCTTCGCGGAGAATCAAGTCCCACAATTCCATGACCTTTGGGACCACAAGACGCTACCCAAACCACACAACACCATGCTCATCTTCTGAAAAGCACTTGGTTGTCCCATCCTTGATGTTTTGCTTAATTTGACTCACACCAACATCTGATTGCTGCGCAGCCTTGATTTGGTCCACCAAGGTTGGTTGCACAACCAAGGTAGCAAGATAACTGTGCTCAACCAAACCCAAATTGAGCCACTGAAATTCTTCAAGAAGGGCGGGCTACTGCTCTTGGAGCATCAAAGTATTGCAATACACCTTCCGACTAAGTACATCAGCGACAACATTGGCCTTGCCCGGATGATATTAAATGCCCATGTCATAATCTTTGATCAATTCCAACCATCTTCTTTGCCTGAGGTTCAGATCTGGCTGGGTGAACAAATACTTCAAGCTCTTGTGATCAGAATACACCTCACAACGGTTGCCGATCAGGTAATGCCGCCAAATCTTGAGTGTATGAACCACTGCAGCTAATTCCAAGTCATGGGTAGGATAGTTGAGTTCATGAGGCCTCAACTTCCTTGATGCATAGGCCACTACCTTGCCTCCTTGCATAAGAACACAACCGAGTCCCTGACGAGAGGCATCGCAAAAGATATCGAAGCTCTCGTGGACATGGGGGAGAACAAGTACTGGAGCTGAAGTCAAACGCTTCTTGAGTTCCTGAAAACTCTCATCACAAGTAGCGGACCATACAAACTTCTTGTCCTTCTTGAGCAACTCAGTCATTGGCTTCGCGATCCTGGAGAAGTTCTCGATAAAGCGCGGTAGTAGCCCGTTAAACCAAGAAAACTCCGCACATCGGTGACTGACTTGGGCTGACCCCAAGATAGCACATCACTAACCTTGCTAGGGTCCACAGCTACGCCTCCTACTGAAAGAACATAGCCCAAGAATGCCACTTCCTTCAACCAGAACTCGCACTTGCTAAACTTCGCATACAGTTGGTGCTCACGCAACTTCCCCAAAACAAGCTTCAGATGCTCAACATGCTCTTCTTCACTCTTGGAGTAGATAAGAATGTCATCAATGAATACCACAACAAACTTATCCTGATACTCCATGAACACCGAGTTCATAAGATTCATGAATAGAGCAGGAGCATTGGTCAAGCCAAAAGACATGACGGCGTACTCGTAAAGACCATAACGAGTAGTGAAAGCCGTCTTCGGAATATCTTCAGCCCTGATCCTGACTTGATGATACCCCAATCTCAAGTCAATCTTAGAGAATACACGGGCTCCGGTCAACTGGTCAAAGAGATCATCAATGCGGGGCAAAGGATACTTGTTTTTCACCGTCACTTCATTAAGCAGACGGTAATCAACACACATGCGCAGGGTCTTGTCCTTCTTCTTCACAAAAATAACTGGACAACCCCAAGGAGATGAGCTAGGGCGAATAAAACCTTTCGCCTGAAGCTCACCTAGTTGCTTCTTCAACTCCTCCAACTCATTGGGAGGCATTCGATACGGCGCCTTTGAAATTGGAGCGGTACCGGGCAGCAACTCAATGACGAACTCTAGGTCTCGAACTGGAGGCATCCTAGGCAAATCTTCGGGAAAACATCCACGAAGTCACATACTGTGGGGACATCCTAAATTCCCAAGGCTAACTTTGCTTCAAGGGCACAAAGATGTGGCCCTTGCAGCTGAGGTGAAAATCCAACCTGTTTGCCTCAGGGGTTGGTGAGATAGACAATCTTCCTCGCACAATCGATTTGCCCCAAATGTTGGGACAACCAATCTATGCCAAGAATCACATCCAGACTTGCTGAGTTGAGTAGGATGAGATTCGCTAAGACTCCCACGCCCTTGACTTCAATAGGAACATCCCGGCATTCCTGATCTGCTCTCATTTCCGAACCCGGAGTGCAAATAAGCAAAGGAACCCCCAAAGGAACAAAGTGAAGGTTACTAGCAGCAACAAACGATCTCGAAATAAAAGAATGCGAAGCCCCTGAATCAAATAATACTGCAGCAGGACGAGAATTGACAAGAAGCGTATCCAACACAACATCGGGTGCCTCCTGTGCCTCCTCAGCTGAGATGTGGTTGACTCGGCCACTTCCCATGCCCTGGGTCTTCTGGACTATCTTTTGGTCAGGTGGGTGACCACTCCCTTTCTGCGTCATCCGTTAGGACGAGGGGCCGCTCCAATCTTCTTAGGGCAGCTATTAGCATAGTGACCCTTCTGGTTGCAGGAGAAGCAGGTGACCTTGGCAGTTGGATTACGGAGGCCACCCTGCTGCTGGGCCGCAGGTGCACGTGGCTGAAACACGGCCTGCAGGGGACGAGCAACTGGCGTCGACGGCCTCGGCGGTGGTGAAGCCTGAAAATGGGCCCCTGGTGCTGGCCTAACATGGGGACGAGGGAGACTGACCAGTGCGGTCTTCTGGGCCTCCCATTTGCGCTTGAGGGACTCGCCCAGCGCTCTCGCCTTGTGCTCGGCGACGATGGCCTTATCCACCAAGGTCTGGAAGTCAACAAAATCAACAATAGAGAGCTTGTCCTGCAGCTCCTCAGACAAGCCCTCCATGAACTTCTCCTGCTTGGCCTCATTAGTGGCCACGTCAGTAGGAGTATACCTCGTCAAATGGTTGAATTCATGGAGGTACTCAGTCACAGATTTGCGCCCCTGTTTGAGCGTAAGGAACTCCTTCTTTATCTTCATTATGCCGACGGGGACATGAGCCCGACGGAAAGCAGTGTGAAACTCCTCCCAAGTGACCACATGGCCAACGGGCTGCATGGCGAGTAAGTTCTCCCACCATGAGAGTGCTGCACCCTCAAGCTGATGGGATGCGTAGAGTGCCTTCTCTTGGTCCTGGCACTGAGCAATAGTGAGCTTTCGCTCAACCAGACGCAACCAATCATATGCGTCAAGTGGATCCTCAGACCGGGAGAAGGTAGGTGGCTGCGTACGGAGGAACTCCGAAAGTCCCCCACGAGACTGATGTCCACCACCTCCAGATCCGGAGGCACCGGAGGGAGTGGAGGTGTTCCTTGCAATGACCTCCAGGATCCGCGTCTGATCCATACGGTTCCGCTCGATCTGAGCAAGAACCTCAGTCATGGTCGGAGGAGGCGGGAGCTCCTCATCATGACCCACTGGCTGGCCGCTACATGTTCTTCTAGCCATCCTGTTCCACAAAGTAAGTCAGCAACAACTCCGGGACACAAGGCATGGAAAAACAATTAACATCTCTACAAAATGAACTCCAAAAGCTTAAAAACCAGCATAAAATCAATCCAAGATCTCAATTTACAAAATCAACTCCCTGGTATGATTAACTCGTATGGAAGAACGAGCAATCAGTTTTAGGAAGGCAATTTCAGAACATAACCCCTGGTTCAACCCAGCTAAAAAGCAAGGTAAGACCACCTAAAGAAAAGTTATACACTTAGCTAACTCATATCACTTTTTACCCTTTTATTCCCACAAGTTTTAGTTGAATTAACCCCTCATTTTCAGTTCTATATACTATTAATAACTAGCTGTCCAGAATATCCTGCTTACTGTCCAGATTTTTCCTCACTCTTCTGGCCGAAGTCCTCAACTCTAGAAGCTCCTAATCTTCTCCAAAAGACAGCCACACTTCAAATTTATAACTCTCATGATTCTCCTAAAACCAATTTAACCGATAAAAAACTATCTTTTTAAAGAAGGTGAGAGAAAATTCAGCATTTCAAAACTTAACAAGACAAGGTAAGGTGCGCAAGCTAAGATAGGTAAGAAATAAAATCTGAGAGATGACTTAAGATTTTCATAAATCATTTGATGTTTAGAAGCTAAGTTTTCAAAATATCCTAAAGACGACCAAGCTAGGGGTTTCTACGGTCAGTATGGCTTTGATACCAACTTTGTGAGACCCCGGTTTATTTAGCTTGTAATTCTTAGCCTTCCATTGGCTCTAGCATCACAAACAAAATACACCGTGTCTCGATGGATATGTGCTTCCCAGAATTGCAGCACATATACATCTTTACAAAATCATACATCAATTCCATACATCAATATAACAAGTCTAGCAAACGACATACATAATATAAAGTTATTACAAAAGAGCGGACCGACCAAATGGCATCAAAGTAGCATAAGACAACGGAAACAAAAGTGCCATAAGATAGCTATAACAAAAGCCAATTAGTGTGTCTTAACCCACAAGGCAACCAACCGGACCGCCAAGCTAGTCGTCTCAAACACTGCCACAGCACAACTCACAAAAGTTAGGCCCTTGGGGCTCACCTTCCTCCTCTGCACACAACAAGCAATGCAGGTAAGTACAAAAATGTACTCGCAAGACTTACGAGTAACAAGCCCATACATAGCTACATGAAAGCTGTATGAAAGGAGAATGGTTATATGGTTAATTGGACGCGTAAAGCAATTTTCATTTGCAATAATGTAATAGATTGAAAGCAATTGGTAAAATCTGTTTTTAAGCATTGAAATAACAGCGAGTAACGATAAATAACAAGTAACCACCTAGAGGTGACTAACCCAATAGCCACCACAACATAGCACGAATCCCCGATTCGTACCACCCATCAAGTTTTAATTAAAAGTTGTAGTCTAACTCTTGAAAGACTTTCCTAAGCGTGTCCACAACCTAGGACGAGGCTATTCGAATAGATCAAAACCCTGCAGGGGTGTACCAATGTACCCACACTTCAGACCGCCTTTTTGCCAAGCTATTAAGCACACTTCCTTTGGTATGCCAGCACGGCTAAGTCCTACGAGATATTTCCAATATTGTGAATCAACTACGAGTCGCTCGTATGGATAGAAACCCATACGCTTACATTGTAAAGCCAAAAAGACAGCTACCCCTCGGGGAAAAGCTATTCGGACCACTACAATGCTCCCAACGCACAAACCACCTCATTTTACCACAACACAACACACACACGCCCTCCTGCGACTCGTAGCCAACACACGCCAAATTACTAAGTCAAGAGAGATCTCATACCCTCTAGTGTGGTTAGCACGCAAAAATGCTTGGTTTAGTGTAATAAGATGTTCGGTCCTTGTTGACTTGGGCACTATTCCAGTCACACCCTAAATCACACCAACATACCAATGTGCCCAAGTCCAAATCATTTGCTTTCATTTTTAGTTTTCACAATTAAACATAGCTCAAAGCTGAAACATACAATCATAATAAGCATTTGTGTGATCAAGGTCATTGACTAAGTCGACAACCGCCCATTTCTACCGATAGCTAAGCATGACTAAGCAATTTAACTCGTACTACTAAGTGGCATGGGCTCATCCAACGAACCCAAAATCACAGCAAGATAGTCCTAGGCTCAGTAGTAGAGGATGAACATTTTCCAACATATTATGAATCTAATAGGTCAACTAATCGACAATAGTTTAAAATAAGATAGCAATGCATACGTAGAATTTGCAAACAACATATTAGAATTTGAAAATAATAGGAACAACATGATCAAATGAATGCTACATCTGCTTGCCTTGCTGGAGGTCAGAGTTTGGCTGCTGAGGATCAGATTCAAGATCAATATTATCTTCGGAACATAACGCAAAAATACGATAAAACCAATAAGAACGAAGAACACCAAATAAGACTCAACAGCAAAAGTCATCCAAATCTCATGAAATTTATACAGTAGCAAGGTTATGATTTTAAATGAATTTAGGAACAAGAATCAAGTCATTGGGACTAACCATGCAAAAGTTATAGCTAAAATAAATTCCCTTAGCCTGGAAATTCAACTAAATTAAACATCAGTACTGTTCATGGCATAAATTTCTAGAATGACCTAGAACCTAAAATTTTTATGGTAGGTAGATAATGATATCCTAAGAACAACAAAGTTGAGTTTACCCAATTTGGAGTTAAAATGAATTACTTATGATTTTTCTAAATTGTAAAACTAGCATATATCATTTTTCAAAAATAAATCATGATCAAAACCTATTTCAAATTAAAGTATACTAACATGGGAATTTTACAAGCTTGAGTTTACTCAGATTGGAGTTATACAGAAAAAGTTATGCATTTTACAAGTTTCAATTTAATTTTTGGAATATTCAATAATGGCTGGGGTAAGTTAATAATGTTCACAAAATTTTCTGTTACATAATCATGTCTAAATACATTTTTAGATTAAACTTTAGTGAAACATGAATTTAATACAGTTGTAACCATCTAAATAGGATTTAACACGAATTAGTTATGAGTTTTCAAAATTTAATACAATTTTCAGTTGGCAAATAAAGGCTTACCGAAATAAAATCAAACTTATCTAAAAGAAAATGATGTGGACGAATGTGGGCCATAGATCGGGAATCCAACGGCCCACGCGTACCGCAACGCAACGCACGAGCGTGAGGAGACCCACGGAACCCACCGTTGGATCAAGATCCAACGGTCCACGTGGATTGGGACGTTCGGGTGACTCGAACGCTTTAACCATCCACGACCGTGAATCTTAAGATGGAGGGCTCAGAGCGCAGTGCGGTTCAGGTGACCCGAACGACACATCAATCTCAGCCGCTGATCGAGGGATGGACGACCCGCAGCGGTTCGGGAGCCCGGGTGGTGCGAACGTTCCCCAGATCTGGCCGTTGATCACAAGATCGACGGTCCACGATCGACTAAGAGCTTCGCGCTCACGCACGTGAGTTTTAAGTGCACTAAGGGGGTTTAATAGTGCGGGCCCACATTTAAGGGACACATAGAGCCATTTTAAGACATCCATTTATTGCTAAACAATGATTAACATTAATGGTGTCCTAACAGCTTTGCACAGGGCCAACGGAGAAGGTTTAAGTGGCTGGGCTCACTGTCGATGTACAATGGGCGATTTAGGACACATTAATTACTAACCAATGATTAGTAATTAATGACACAGATTTTGTCCTAAAGGCCACGCTACCGCGGTTTTAAGCCTACGGGCCCACTGTTAGTGACACTAAGACCCGATTAAGACAGCTATTAAATGTTAACCCAATGATTAGCAATGATTAACATTTAATAAGCAAATCTTTGTCCTAATCGACAAATCCCAGTGACGACTTCGTCCGGCAAAAACCTGAGGGCAAAGAAAGGCTTGTCGCCGGCGGCTCCGGCCACGGCGGCACAACCTAAAGGCCAAAATGGGTTCGCAATAACCTTGCGGACCCGATGGTGATGACCTCGACGGTGGCGGCGACCCACAACGCCGGCGAGCCGGAAATAACGACGGTGACCAAAATGGCCAAAAATAAAAAATTCCAAAAGCTCCGTATTGTCCAAAGAAGCGGGTGCCACAGCATCTAAGAACTAATAAGAAGCTACCTTAGTCAAGAAGAGCTTCAAAGATGGCCGGAGAAGCTTTGACCACGGAGAAGCCCACCGGAGCCGAGGAAGATGAAGTGAAGAATGATGTTCTGAGCAAAATGAGTGAGACCAGATCAATACTATAGCTTCATTATAGCTCAGAGAAGCTCCAAGAGAAATTAATTGAGAAAAGAATCCCTTACTGGAGTTGGAGAAGAAAGGGGATGATTTTGGCCGAAAAAAATCCAAACTTAAAATTGAGTGATTCCTGTGAATGAAACCCAAAATTAAGTTAGGGGAAATAAATGTAGGGTTAAGGGGCTCAAAAGGGTACAAAAAGAAGGGAGGAAGAACCACTGGAGCACCAAGATCCACAATGGAGCTTCACGGCCGAAAATGGTGGTTTTGGTGTTTTCAGTGTGCTGCAAAGGAGCTCAAAGAGGGGTTTAGGGAACTTCATATAGATGGAGAGTTAGGGTTTGGCCAAAACGAAATCCTCGGGTGAGCTTGGTCCATGGTGCTGCCACGGTCCGAAAAAGAAATGATGGGGGTGTAGGAGTAGGGCATGACTACGGCTGAAAGCAGCGGCACGCATTAACTGCCCCGACCAGCGAGACGTTGTCGAGGGAGCAGGACGTGACCAGGCCATGTTGCTCCCTATGCTGCGCACGGCGCGAGGAAGAAGAAGAGTGGAAAAAGGCTAGGGCGGTTGTGGGCGGTCCGATCAAAAATAGACGGTTGAGATTGCCCCAAAGCTCCTGAGGTTCAAAACAAAAGAGGAGGTCATGGGCGTTGGATTTTAATCCAATGGTTTAGACTCGAGGTGGCTTGGTCTGATCGAGTCAAATGACTTGGGCTCGGGTTTGACTCGATGTAACACCCCAACTCAGCACGAGCCTGGAATGCTACTATCCTAAGCTAAACCACAAAATTTTCGACAAAACCTCTTTGGTATACGAAGATACCGGAGGTTCTTCACAAGAATTCATAAAACAATAATAAAATCAGTTATAAGACTTATTCATAAATCCTAATTAACCAATTAAGGTAACACCTTGGCTATTCAGAAGCCAAGATGCTAACTACCAACTTAACATAAACCATACAGCATAAATTTTCTCAACAACATCAATCAATCCTCAAAGATCATAAAAAAATACCATCCATGACTAGATTTATTTATTACAATCTGAAAGTTAACATAATAGAGTCTTTAATCATTCTAGCAATGGAACTAAGGTGAAGTGCATTATTCGAGTAGTGCATGTCTACTCCCTCCCAAGAGAACCTCATCAACGATCACCTAGAAATAGATAAACAAAGCATGGGTGAGTCCATGACTCAGCAAGTACAATGATTAATAAAACATTTATCAATAAGAATAAGACCTACTCGGCATCAACATTGATCATAACACAAATGAGTACTTATGAAGACATGAAATGAATGCTTAAAATCAAGGGAATGGACTGCACACACACATATACTCAGTATAGCGGTGAAACACCCGTCGGTGTTCACTCAAGCCCGCATCTTAACAAAAATGCGGGGATCCACTTCCCGTATGAAGAACGTTTCATACGGGTGTCCAACATTGCCCATTTTGGAATTAATGGGTCTTACTCAACCATCCTGGAATTGATGGTCTTCCTCATCCACTCCCGTGGACGGCAAATGATAATGAATGCATGAAACAACTTATTGAATAAAACATTATCATCATTTCTATTCATGAATTCAACACAGAGACAAAACATGGATATTTCACTTCATACTACACAAAAGTTATCACAGCACGCTCATATCAATAACCACAATGCACAAACATTTAGATTAACAAAGTACTTGCCTTCCGCGTTGAGACGCGTTAGCTGGCAGCGATGGCGTTCCTAAACTCGAAGCTCCGCCGCCTAACCAATGAAATAAATTCAATAAGAACACCAAAATACCCATTTCTACTAATCGACGTTATACACTGCTTCCCTGATGACTCTAGTCATTAATACAAAGCTTAAACTGAAATCAATGTTTTCAGCTATAAAACTATCCCTGGACAGCAACACGACTATTAACGTATCTCAGTGTCAGGAAGTCAAAAAGTGGTAAACCCAATTTCTGTAGCTTCTTAACTGACTAATCTACAATACTCTAGTTGACGTGATAAACCAATTTGGCCAATTTAATAGGTTAATAAATGTTTGAACTTTCGGTACAGAATCTGTCCACAGAACGAACAGTAAAATTAAAAATATCATAACTTTTATTAGGTAACTCCAAATTGAACTTTCTTTACCAATCTGAAAAGTTAATCGAATCCTCTACAATAACCTAGTTGGGTGAACTTTCAGTTTCAACCAATTTCCCTTTCATAATTTAGGAAATAACCAGACAGTTTATTCTCGTCAGTTTTCTGGCAGCAGGTACTAAAACGTCCATAACTTTTGACTCAGACCTCGGAATCAAGTAAACTTGGTGGCCACTGAAACTTAAGAACGAGGCCTAGATATCTCTAGGAGACCAAACCTTCAGATTCTGCCTAAAAACAACCGAAACAACCCCTCCAACATACTGGACAGAACAGAACGAAACGCGGACAGACTGGAATTTAACAAAACTACTCGCTCACTTAACGAATGACTTCTAGAAATCCCAAGAACACATCGTTACCCTTGACGACGTGGGAGATGATGCTGAGCGAGCCTCGAAGAAGAAGTTGGTGGTGATTTCCTCTTCTTGTTCCACAACCCACGATCGCCGTCCCGATCCTTGCGAAGACCGGCAATGGAGGGAGACCAACACCGCAGCGGGAAGACGCCTTGAGGGGCAGCACCACTTGAGAACACCAGGAGGGGAGGAGGCAGGCGCACGGAAGGGGAGGCCAAAGGGCGGCCAAGGGGAGAGGCGCGCCAAAAGAGGGAGAGGGGCTAGGGTTTGGCAAAGGGGAGAAAAGGGTGGTGTCCCCCTTGGCCGGCCACTAGGAGTCCAAATGGGCCTCTAGCCCAGCCCAGTTGGCTGAAAATAGCAAAAAACCCCTCCTTTCCAGAGACAATTCACTAATCCAATTGTTTCCTCTCCCTAAAGATCAATTTTCATTCTCAAAGTTTAATCCAGAGTATTACACTTGATCCCAAGTCTGGCTCAAACCAGAGTTTAGTTTTAGGGTTTTTATATTGAGCTGGCCTTTGGGGATTTATTTGAGGTAGCAAAATAACTCCAAAATTTTTGAAATTTTTACAGGAGCTTGCTAACTTAGACATTGACCTTGTATAAAACTTTCAGAGGTTTGTATGCAGTACATATTCCTCCAGAAATTCTGCAAGGTGCTGAGCTAGGGTTTGACTAAAAGTCAAACAGGTTTGAGTGTCCTCCAAAACTATTCAAACAATTTATAAAAATTGTGACATTTTCCAGAGCGGTCACACACCAACCTTAGAACTTAGAAAAAATATTTCCAGGAGATGATCACAAGATTTGATAAGAATGTTTTTGAAAGGTCAAGACTTGGATCAAAAGACTTGTGACTTTGCATTCCCATATTCCTTTTACAAGAATTGTTTAGAACATACATGAAATACATGATGTAAGAAAAAGTTGTAATTTCTACTCATTTTCTTACATTTGAAACACAAGTCCAGATTTGGGATGTTACAAATAGGGCCTACTGGCGAGTAGACCCAGTTATCTGTGGAAAAGTCGTGGCAGGACTGGTCATAGCAGGACTTACGACCAGGGGGTAGTCGTAGAAAAGATTACGACTGGATACTGGTCATAGAAAGACATACAACCGAAGGTAATAGTAGGAGAACTTACGATTACATGGTAGTCATAGAAATTCTTACGACTATGGGGGTGGTCGTAGAAGAACTTACGACCACCTGGCTAACTTCTCCCTTGCAACAGTAAGGGGTATACCGTGTGACGTCATATTTACCCATATTGTACGATTAAGGATAAATAATAAAATGAGGATTATCAGATCCTCGTCATCTAGCCCCCCAGCTTCAAGTGAAAATAACCTACATGGGGGAGGAGTCTTAGATGATCTTACGACCACTAGGAGGCTGTAGGAAAAATATTGAAGGAAAAACTCTTCAACATGTGTTTCTTTCGACTAGAAATATGTTTGGCCGAGGCAGTTTGTTGGAAATCTCACGATTACAAGATACTCGTAGAAAATCTTACGACTTAGGAGTAATCGTGGCCCTATGATCGGAAGCAAAACCTTTCCGATTGGTATTTCTTTTTATCAGAAATATACTTGGTCAAGAAGGTAATTTCACTTGAGGTGTGAAAAGAGCCTCGGTACTCTCGAACAAGCAGATTTAAAAAGATCTGTTCATTAGAGTAATTCCCGAAGCGGTGGAAACCGTTAGGTTCCCACGAAGTTTCGTTTCAAGCGTACGGTTATAAAACGGACTGCGGGGATGAACTTAGGGTTCTTACCTTTTCTTCAATTCACCCCGACTGTTCGTCGTCTTCTCATCTCTTCCGCTGCCAGCGACACTGTGTGCTTTCTTGAAGCTTTCCCAAATTCAACTCTTTCCTCCTTGAGAAAAGATGGCTAGGATCATCTCCGAGTGGGCTGAATAAAAAATGGACGACGCGAAGATGAATGCCTTGGTTGCCGCCGAGAAAATTCCCGAGGGGCTACTCGTGAAGTGGATTGCGGCAAACGGACAACGCTGGCTGTCGGGGATGACAGATAAATCCCCGCCTTTCAAGCGTATTGTGAGTGTAGCCTCCGATTGCCTGCTCATTCCTTCCTCACACTCGCGCGCGAGCATTTTGGGGGTGGAATTAGTGAATCTTGGTCCTAATTTCATCACAATGTTGAGTATATTTGTGTATTTGTGTGAGGCATACCTGGGGATTCCGGTGGACCTTGAGCTTTTCCAGTATTACTACGGGATGGCTCATCAGGCCGGAATTGATGAGAGTTGTGGTCTGAAGCTCCACGACGGGAAGTCAAAGGAGTATATTCAGATGTTCACCCGGTCGTCGTGGCCGGGTTGGAAGAAGAAGTGGTTTTACTGGGAAGTCACCAACGAAGACAACCTCTCATTTTTCGAAAACGCCACCGAGAGGGCCTCTTCTTGGGATTCGACTCCCAGTAATTTTGACCGGATCGCCCCCTACATTCAAGCCATCAAAGACTTGAAGTCGGGGGGGAGGGGGCTTACCGGATGGCACGTGGTGAAGGACTTCGTCACGCACCGTATTAGTCCCCTGAAGAAACGAGTCCCTCCTATGTGGAGGTAATCGGGGAAAGAAGACCCGACCAGGGATTACAAGGATGGTAAGTGGAAACTAACTTTTTGATTTTAGCCTTGGTTAATCTTGATCTGGTCTGTTGATTGTGCTATTTGTCCATACAGATCTTCCACAGGCGGAGATTGACGCTCACGTCAGGCTCATCTGTGAGAAGAGTTCGTCCAGCGTAGCAGCTCCCCAAATTCTTGCGGTTTTAACCACAGAGAAAAAGGTGGAACGCCTAAAGGTAATCGCGATTCAACTTCATCTTTAGGCACCTATTGTCGTAAAACGATTTACGACTAAAGGATTTATCGCAGAAATACTTACGACTTGTGGGCTGGTCGTAGAACAACTTACGACCAGTTAGTGATCGTAGAAAAAACTTACGAACACATTCTTTTTCTGTTTTTCAACAGAAAGTAGGCATGGAAGACCGCCAAGACGATGAGGAAATCGATTTGGTGGTCATTGGGCGACAGTGCAAGCGAAGTCAGCAAAATCCCCTCCAACCAAAAAGCGTCGACCTGTAAAGGTCGGCGACAAGGGTGGTTCGAGTTCGGCTCCTCCTGCTCCTTTTGTTAAATTCGCCGCGGACATGGCTGCGGCAAGGAAAAAAGCAGAGGAAGTTGCCTTTGCCCTTAAGCGCAAAGCCCCCAAAGCCAAGGTACCCTTCTATTACGACAACAAGACTTTCGCAGTTTCTGCTTCTCGTGGCTTTATAAGGCAGCTAGAAAAGGAGAACTGGAAGAGCTTCATGTCTTTTGTGAAGGAAACTACTATTTCAGCGAGACCTGAGGTCGAGGGGAGCAGTGCTCTTAAGGTGGTCGAGACAGATCTCGACCACCCGGGGAGTCGGAAGAGGAGACTCCCGTTCCTTTGACCGAATCTCGGCCCTCAATTGTCGAGAAGAAGTCGAAGAAACCTTCTATTGGGAAGGTTGCTCCCAAGCTCCGGGTTAGGTCCAGTGTACAGAGGTATGTAAAAAACAGAAGTGTAAGAACAACATTTACCATTTGTTTTTCACAAGTTAACTTACTTTTTGTTTTGTGATCTTAGCCCAACTCCTTCAGCCCCTAGGGATGCTTCTATTGAGAAGCCCGCTGTCTCCTCTTCAGCCAGCGAAGGTGTTGTAGGAATACGGGTAGGCTATGCTAGCAACAATTTAAAATTTCTACCACGTAAACCAGGAAGCCAAGCAAGATAGATGATCATAGATTATTACCACCAGACGCGCAGTGCAGCGGAAGTAGAGTCGGAGCAGCCTATCCCGACGATGAACGCGCCGATGTAGTGGTCGTAGATGATCATCCAATGTCCTCGTAGTCGATCGTCTCCTCCAGCAGCCTCCACAGTTCCTTGTGAAGATCGCGGATCGTCCTCAGCGCAACAGCGACCGCAGTAGTGCCTCTACGGTATCCACACGTCCTGAGAAGGAACAACCGTACGCCGATGTGCTAGCACCAAGTCGCACGGGAAGGCTCTCTTAAGAAGATGGAGGCTAGGGTTTCGGTGGAAACAACTTACGTGTCTCTCTTGTCGATCCCGTACTAGCCTCAAGCATCTCCTTATATAGTGCCCCCGTGTCGGATTCTATCCGAACACGTTTTACGAATCGTATTCGTACTGGTTTGTTCCATCCCATTAAGTGTGTGACCCGTTAGGTTTATGTGTTATCGGTTGTGACTCGGAAACCCTTTCCGACCACGAGTCGTAGCGGTCCCTAGCAGGACATAGCGATTCCCGAATACACACAAATTATATCGGACGAACCTTAATGCAATATGATCTACGACTAGGTCCTCATCACTTACGACCAGTCCTATCTTTATACGACCGGTCAGATTCGGTCACGACCATTCGTAACTCCTTACGACCGTGTTTCACCACTCTATGATTTCGCTCGATCGCCTACGACTTGCTCGTATCACCATATGACTTATCTGGATCTGATCGAACTAAGCGACTTACTCTAGTATTCTCCCTTTGCCTCACGATATCTGGTTTGAACTCCAGGTGAGATAATGTGTCATCCATGGACTTGTTCAATATTTTCTCGATCAAGTTGGCGGATAACCTTATGTGGTCGAACACTTCGACTACTAGTGGCATGGCCATGCACTTTCTTTATCCGATCACTTCGAGGGGCCCAGAGACATCTCTCCCGTTATGTTAGGAGGGGCAAATCCCATATTCGACCAAATCACATCCTCCGCATGTTTTATAGCATACCCAAAGCTACCTTTATAACTACCCGATTCTGAGCAGCGTTTGGCAACCCCTAAGAGTGTTTGTTACACATGTAGGAACCATGTCGATATCGTGTCTAAGGATTATACATCATCATTGCTTGAGACCAACTAATGACACATAGAATCATAACAATCTTTATAGTGTGTCAAGGTGGGTCAATCCAACCCCATGTTCTCTAACATGTGTTTACATTATTGATTCGATATCCCTATATCCATGACCGTGAAACATGATCATCAATCAATACATATATCGGTCGAGAGTCACCGGTGTTCCGATCGCGACATTCGACCAGGATACTTTTAGAACGACATCATATAAGTCGAAGTGTTTCACCAACAAGTCACATACTCGTTGATCTTCAGAACTAATGATTCATTCAAGGAACAGAATAACATTTATTCAAGAACTCGTAAACATAGACGTGATACAATTATCTCCATGATTGCCTCTAGGGCATATCACCAACAGGTGTGACTGTGGTAGTAGCTGAAGCTCCAGCTACTATTCCTATGGTGGAGGAAGTCATCGCTGCTGAAGTCACTACGACTACCGAGGTGGTCGTAGGGATGGAAGTGGATACAAGGGAGGCCACGATGGAGACACCGAGAGTCGATGGTGGTGGGAGTTCCGACCACCGTGTCGGTAAGGAGGTTGTCGAGGACGTTCCTTTCGGTCCTCCAGGCGGTGCTTCCATCACCGAATCAGAGGAAGAAGAGTACTTTCACTTCTGCTCTAATTTCTTTGGCCCTGCTTCTATCATAGGATCTTCCGCTTACCAGTCTCGCGACCGAGTTCCTCACTCTAGCAGCATTCCCAATTGCGGGGATGTCTTTGATAATGAACGTCTCGAAGGGGTTTGGTGGAAACGAATCGAGGAGATGGATGGGCTGAAAGATCCGTCACGGATAGTATCCATGTTTGCTTGGTCAAACATGAATGTAAGTATTCATCCATACTTATATGTGTGGTTTTATCCCTGCTTCTTATCATCTTTCTCTTTGCAGAGAGCCGTAGAACAAGTTGCTACGATTTGCGAGTACAATCGGCAACTTGTTAAATTGAGACAAGAGAAAGTAGTACTCTGCAAGCAAGCAGAGAGGTGGTGAGTGACCGACACTCGTAATCATTTTATAATTCGACTACTTTGTTCAGCACTCGGTGGGGGTTGTCGTAGAAAACCTTACAACTTAGTATTGATCGAAGAAAAACTTACGACTAGAAGTAATTGTAGAAAAACTTACGATCACGCATCAATCGCAGAAAAACTTACGACTACTTGTCTGTGTATTCATGTCTACCCTTAATTTTTTCAGGTTTAAGAGTGATAAAAAGACCTTAGCTGATTCGCTCGACTTCGAAAAGACCGAGACGAAAAAGCTAAGGGATGAGGTCACCAACCTTCTGAAGAAGCTTTAGGAGGCTAACTCTGCAACTCAGAAATTGCAGGAAAAAATAAACAGTACGTGAAGTCACCACTGCTTCTAATCTCCATCTTCATCTTCTTTACCTCTCATTCTTTTACAGAAAAAGAAGTAAAAAAATAAGGCCCTTCAGGCCGAGGTGGGGACTCTTCGGATCGAGGTCCAGGAAAAGTCCTCGGTCGTTCGCGAGATCGCCCGCATCGCGAAAGACAAAGATCAAGAAATTGAGATGTTAGGTTCTCAATTAGCGGGTAAGTAAAACTTTACCTGCTATTAAATTGTTTTCTTCTCATAGAATCGTTTTATCTAACCAATCCTTACTCCCTTCAGAGTGATTAGTTGAAATAAAACAACTCCACGAGGCTTCGACTTGCACCCAGGAGGAGATGTGTCGGGACCTGCATCACGATTACTCGAACCCTCTTTATATCCGCACTAGTCCAGATCACGCTAGTGCACACAGGTTAACACGTAAATATCGATCCACACAAACGATAAATAAAGTAAACGATTAGTTTGAATAACAAATAAGGGTTTTGACCTTATGGTCGAGTTTACACTTATTAAGCCACGCAGGCTAACAGAAATAAAGTAGCGGTGAACGGAAATAACTCCAGCGAGATCCCACCAATTCACCACAGCAACCGATCGATCCGCACTTAACGAACGATCACCCTTGCGAACTCCTCCTCGAAAGCGGCGTGACTCCTCCTCTTCGTAGGTTTGGGCAAGTTTTACAACAAGCGTGAGTACACAACTGCATTTCGCAAATCATACCACGAATGCAATGTACATATGCAGCTTATTCCAAATAAAAGGCTTATGTGGTTCTTTTGCGTAAAAGCAACATTTGCAATTGAATACAATAATAGATTGAAAACATAATTCAAAACAAATAGACAATACTAATTTAACAGTTGTTTCCACAAAGACACACACAGCTAAACAGATTATTTCACATAGTCATATGATTGAGGTCACACAGCTCCCATCCCAATATTTTATGAAAACTACCCCTCGTGTGAAATCCCCGAGCATGTTCATGATCATGACGCGCTATTCGAATAGATTAATTTAACACTCTGCAGAGGTTGTACACTTTACCCACAAGATACAACTAGTGTAGCAAGCACCAATCGTAACAAAATAGTTCGAAACTTCATCTCAAACATTGACATTCCCGGTGTGCTTACAAACCGCTATACCACTCACATAGAATTGGTATAACACACACACCGACAGGGAAGACGATCGTCCCGCGATGCAACCACCAAGTAGTCACACCTCCACCTGTCGCACACCTAACCTAGCCACCAACATCAATGCCGAGAATCCATAACTTACTAAGTTAGGCCCGTCCCATACCAGGCATGTGGTCGTACAGTAAGGCTCAGTTCAATGACGCACAAAGTTAAGTCCTTAATTGACCAAGGCAAGACTTTCATTTTCTAACTAAGTCACAAAGACCATCATTCCCATCACATAGACCACCAAGTCACACGTCTCCACCACTTGCCTCGGTCTAAATTCTTACCACCAGCTTGGTTTTAGTGCAACACATGCCATCACGAAGTAACAACACATAGCACACAATTTTACACGAAGTTCCATAGTCACTTAGTCATAATTAATATTTGCAACCTACATGTGATGATGACCCGTGGCATGGCTAAGCAATTGTACTCGCATCTAACCAACCCACGTTGGTGCTATGATATTACCAACTCATAACCAATCTAGGGTGACAAGGAATTATGACATACAAGGCCAAGGTGTGATAACAATTTGGATATTAACTATGCCCAAAGTATTTAAATAAATAATTAAAGTAGAATGCAATAATTTAACACAAAGTAATTTGAAAACTGGGTTCAAGATGATCAAAGGTATGACTTGCCTTCGAAAAGGTCTATGTACTGGTCTTGATCTTGGGGTGCTCCTTCTTCCACAAAATTTCCCGACGAATCGACGTCTACTCGCAAACGAAACAAATAACAAACAAAAAAAAATAAATAACAGAGGCAAAACAAGCTCAAAAAATTAAATAAAAATCTCAGATAAATAGATCTTGAATTTAGACAAATTTAGGAATTTGAATGGGCTCAATCGGAGTTAGGATGCAAAAGTTATGGGCTTTGGAAGATTGGAAATCTAAAAGAAACCCTAATTCTGATTTTCTAGAATTTCCGAATTATTTCTCTAAAGAAAAATCGGATTATTGCGCAATGTCGCGCCACGAGATTTCGGAAAAGAAATAATAAAGAAATCTCTGACATGTGGGACCCACATGTCAGAGGCTAGGCTCACGGTGGACTAGGTCCACCGAGCCTCTGGCTCTGGAACCCGGTGGACTCCCCACGCGGGCGCACACGTGGGCGACGACTGGGCGCCACGCATGCGACACGGAGGCACGGCGTTGACGTGGCGCCGAGGTGGCACCGACGTGGACGACAGCGAAGGCGGTGGTGCTCGGGTTCCGAGGGTCTCGGCGAACGACGGAGATTCACCGGCGGCGAGTGGTGCCGGGAGGTAGAGGGCGACACGAGGATCTCATCGGTGTGCTCACGGGTGCTCGGGGTGACGAGTGGCCGCGCGAGCAAAGAGCGGCAGAGGGCCGGGCTCGACGGGATCGGAGCTACGGCGACGCTCCGGCGAAACGAAGGCGACCACGAGGTAGTCCTGCTCCGTGTGATGCCGACGGTGTAGACCCCGACGCTCAAGCGGCACTGACGGCGGCGTACGAGCTCGTCGGAGTTGGCGGCGGCGGAGATTGATCTTCGAGCTCCTGCGGCGGCTAGGGTTCAGCGCGAGGGCGAAGGCTGCTAGGGTTGGGATGCGGAGACCGAGGGCTACCTCCCCTTTTATACCCGGAGGCCTGGGAGAGTCCAGGGCACGAACGCCCAAAACGGAGGCGGCGGCGGAGATCGTATCCCTAACGGATTCGGGAACGAAGACGACGTGGCAAGCTGGGACCCACACGTCAGTGGCTATGGTTAGGACGCGGCGCGTGCGAGATGGTGCGGCTGCGAAGCGGACTCAAGGATCTGTCCGTTGGATCTTGATCGAACGACCCACAATCAAAGGAACATTCGGACCCCTCCGGTTACCTCACGCGCATCTAGCCGTTCATCCCTGATCGGACGGTGGAGAACGAGCGAGGCGCTCGGAGAGAGATAGAGAAGGCTGACATGCGGGGCCGCATGTCGCGAGGCGCGAGCGCGGCGGCTCACTTATGGTCAATGGCGGCGGGAGAATGGGCCGGGGTTTAGGAATAGGAATGGGTTTAGGCCCAAGGAATTATCTGAGATTATTAATAGGTTTTCTAATTTAGAAAATACCGTAAATTCAAATAAGCAATAGAAAATAGCAAATGAACTCGAAAAATTCTAGAAAAATCTAGAAAATATATCTTGAGCACATAGAACCCAAATAAAATAGTTTTGGCTCTTGTTCATGTTGGGATTATTCATATTAAATGTTTTTGATTGTAAAGTCCAATATTAAGCTTTTGAATTTAAATTCAAATAAATCCAAATGGTGAATTTTCTCCCTACTAACTAATAAAAGATTTTTAAGCTCTGAAAATTGGGATGTTACAAGATGAAGTCGATGAAGATCAATCTTCAAGACAACATTTCCTTTTGAACAATGTACTCGATGGGCTTCGTGCTGGAAAGGTCACACCTCGTGATGGCACCATAGCTGCTCATACGAGTGCCATTGGGGAGCAAGTCGGTACCTTGCAAAAGTTGGTGTCTACTCTGAAGACCAACCAGAATGACTCAATAAGAGAAGCGGTCAAAGGAGTTGTAAGCTTTGTTTTAGAAAAGCTTAAAGCCCGTGACCCCAACCTTAACCCTCATACTGTTGAAGCCGACTTCGATTGTGCCAAATCTGAAGCAGAACGGTTAATCGAGGAGATGCAGTCGATTGACGAGAAAGTCGCGGAGGAGATAAAAATAGAATCTCCCTTGTCGGAGTAGTCTGTAATAGGGATCTGTAAAGACAAGCCCTTTTGGTGATGTATAAATATATGATCCTTTCTTTTTTTCAGATATGTGCAATTCCTCCTTCCTTCTTCCTTTTCCCTGCGAATCATCTTGTAGAGTAGTTAGTAACTCATAAGATGATAACTTAGAAAAAACTAAGACTAAGAAATGAAGTCATATTTATAACTTTATCCTAGCCCCCGACTTAGAAGAGATGCATTAAACTTCATCACTCGGAATAATCCAAAAGAAATACATAGAGCCCAAGTTTTCTCATGTTAACAAACTTGCAACAGAAACTCTCATTACCCAAACTTTCAAACGAATACATGAGTCATTCTTTTCCAATGAGAAAGAAGAAACAACCACGAATTATCAAGAATGCCAATTGAGGACGATCACAAGTAGTAAAGACAAACTCAACAATTGAAAAACAATACTTGTTTCAGAGAACCATTAGAGACCATTGAAACACAACCATTACCATGAACCACGAACTCAAGAGAAAATCATCATCCACCACAAAACAAGAATTTGCCAAGATTTGAGGTCAAGAAGGAAAACAACTTTCTAAAACAACTCATGCTCAACTCCTGCAACTATGGTATTCGGGGTAACTACTCTATTCGTCTACCACGAACGGTGGTAAAACTTGACAAAGTCCAAGGCCACAACCACGGCCTCCACTTCTTAACAACCATTACCGACACGCATAAACAATATAATCAAATATAATTATACATGATCATCTCATGGTAATCATAGAATAGATTCATAGATATAGAATATCATAGCATATCATTTCATAGCTTAACAACAAGAAAGATAGGATAGAGGCAATTTAACAATTGCTCAACAAATGCAACATAACAACAGATAATGCGGAAGCAATGTAACTCCCAACCCCACCTCAGTACGAGTGTGTCAATTTAATATTTTCTATTAACCACGGACCTAAAGCCCGCTCGATACCAACTGTAACACCCCATCTCAAAGATTGAGCCCAAATGCTACTAAAATTAAATTAAACTAAACTAAACTAAGACCAATTACAAATTTTCGGCAAAACCTCCTTTGTATAGTCAACAATACCGAGGTTCCAACAATTAATCATGGCACTTATCAATATCTTCATAATCAAGGTTACACAAGCTTGCAAGATGATCGAATAAACAAAATCCAGACTTGCTATTCTCATTATCACAATTAACATAAATACTCAAAACCATCTATGAGTGATTCTCAAATAGTTTACTTAATCTTGATGTGTAATTAAATGGCAAACGCCTTAAGGTCGTGAGTGCATCCAACATCTACTCCCTCCCATGCATGTCGTTCCTGCCAGTTGTACCTAAAACATATCAAAGCAAGGGTGAGCCCAAAGACTCAGCAAGTATCAACAAGGCTATAAACAAGAACACAAGCATAGCATCAATGATCCACAATAACGTTACACTAATCATAGCTTTCATACTCATAGAATGCGATCAAAGCAATGCACCTTTTGAACTTTATCTCTTTTCGCATTTTACCGGTAATGCGGGGTATACATCCGTCGATGTATACCCTTGCCTGTGCCCTTTAGCACAGGGACCATGTGAGACCCCGGTTTATTAAACTCGTAATACTTAACCTTCCACTGGTTCTAGTATCACAAATAGAATAATCCGCGTCTCGATGGACATGTGCCTCCCAGAACAAGCAGCACACATACATCAAATTCAAGCATGCGTCATTTCCATACAATGAATATAACAGTCTACCAAAGACATACATAATATAAGTTATTACAACACAAACCGGCCAAATGACATAAGTACCAAATAAGTAATAGCTGAAGCAAAAGTTGCCATAAGATGGCTTAAACCAAAAGACGACAGGTTAGCCACATAACACCACAGGGCAACCGATCAAGCCGCCAAGCTAATCGCCCTTAAATGCCACGGCACAACTCACAAAAGTGAGGCCCATCGGACTCACTATCATCCTCTGCACAATACAAGCAATGCAGGTGAGTACAAAAATGTACTCGCAAGACTTACGAGTAGCAAGCCTATACATAGCTACATGAAAGCTGTATTCAAAGGAATGTGGTTATATGGTTCTTTGGACGCATAAAGCAAGATTCATTTGCAATATTGTAATAGATTGAACAATGAGCTTGTAAAATCTGTTTTTAAGCATTTAAATAACAAATGAGTAAACATAAGTAACAAGTATCCACCTAGAAGTGACTTTCCCCAAAGCCACCACAACATAGCATGAATCCCTGATTCATACCACCCAACAAGTTTTAATTTTAAAATGGTTATAGTCTAACTCTTGAAAAGCTTATCCAAGCGTGTCCATAACCTAGGATGAGGCTATTCGAATAGTTTTAATCCTCATGGTGTACCAATGTACCCACACTTGGCACCGCTTTTTGCCAAGCTATTAAGCACACTTCCTTTGGTATGCAGGCACGGCTAAGTCCTAAGAACCCTTTCCAATGGAATATGCTAATCAAGAGGCGCACGTATGGGGTTAATCCTTAGTGATCTGACGAAATATGGATCACAAGGACCCATACGTGGAGCAAGATACACCGCCTCGGCGGTGTTCTCCTCCTACAAGCGTGTCCATGTTGCATATAATCAAATATGCAACCCACCACGCGACTCATTAATTAACACACCCAAAGTACTCGGCTAAGAGAGGTCCCATATCCCTCTAGTGTGGTTAGCACGCACGAAATGCTCGGATAATGATACTCACAAGTAGTTCGGTCCTTAATTGACCCGGGCACCATTCCAATCACACCCAAAAGATCACACCATCTTACCATTGTGCCCAAGTCTAAATTGTTTTCATTTTCAGTTTTAGTTTTGCAATTTAGACATAGCACAAGGCTGAAATATACATATTATAACAGTTTGTGTGATCAAGGTTATCGACAAGTCGATAACCGCCCATTTCTACCGATAACTAAGCATGGCTAAGCATAATGACACGCAATCTACTAAGTGACAAGGGTCCATCCAGCGAACCCAAAATCACAGCAAGTAACCTAGGCTTCAGTAGTAGAGGAATAAACATTTCCTACTGATAATGCATCTAGTGGGCCAACTACCGACAATAGTTTAAAACAACATAGCAATGCATACATAGAATTTGCAAACAATATATTAGACTTTGAAAATAGTAGGAACAATATGATCAAATGAATGCTACATCTGCTTGTTCGGTGAAGTGCGGATCGATGGTCTGCGTGGCTCAATATCAGTAATAAAATTATCTTCGGAACCTAACGTGAAAAGGCGATAAGCAAATAAGAACGAAGAACACCAAATAAATTCCAACAGCAAAACACATCCAAATCTAATAAAATTTACACAACAGCTAGGGAATGATCTAAGACAAAGATAGGAACAAGAATTATGCAATTAGGACTTAACATGCAAAAGATATGAGCAAAATGCTCTTTCTCAGCCTTACAACAAACTAATTAATAATTAGCACTGTTCAAGGCGAAATTTTCTAGAATGATCTAGGGTCTGAAATTTTTATAGCAAGTAGATTATGACATCCTAATAACAGCAAAGTTGGATTTACTAAATTTGGAGTTATACACATTTACTTATGATTTTTCTAAGCTATAAATCTAATGCAAGCCATTTTACAGAACTATGAACGTGCTCAATTCTTATTTTATATGAAAGTATACTAACAGACGAATTTAACAAAATTGATTTTGCATAATTTGGATTTATACAGAAAAAGATATGCATTTTCCAAGGTTAAAACTATTTCTGGAATATTCAAAATGACAGAAATCAAGTTATTTCTAGCTACACAATTTTTTTGCTACTGGAATATGCTTAAATCCATTTTTATAATAAACTAAAGTGATAACATAATTTATTACAGTTGGAATTATCTAAAAAGCAGTTAAAATGAATTAGTTATGAGTTTCTAAAGTTTTTACATCATTTTTAGTTGCTAAATAAATACTTACCGAAATACAGAACAACCCAATTAAAAGAAAACGACGCGACGCCGACAACCCTTGATCTAAATCCTCACGCTCACGCGTAAAAACAATACGACGCGTGCGAATCAGCGAGCCACCGTTGGATCCGATCAACGGCGCACACGCAGTGTATGCATTCTGACGGTGCGGTTGCATACGATCTCGGCCGTTGATCGAAAGATCGGCGGTCGAGAACGATCAAGGCATCCGAGGGTCCGAACGCACACAAAGATCGTGGCGCAGATCTAAAATGAGCGGTAGATATTGATCGCGGTTCAAAGGAGATCTTGACACGTGGGACCGCATGTCGGTGACCTAGAGTCACGATCGCGAACGTTAACCCACGTGCGCAGTGCACCGCCCACTTGTCGGCCGATCGAAAGTGGCGGTTAAGACCAAATTAATGCCATTAATGATTAACATTAAGTAAACACTAATGACTTCGGAATTTGATTTTAACCCTCGGGCCCACAAGTCGTGACCGCAGGTGATTTCAGCGGTGATTAAATGCCGACATATTAATTAAGCAATGATTAAGCATTAATGATGTCGAACGATGCGGATTGCACGGAGGGTGATTCAAGGATGTTGGGCCCATCGTCGCTGGCTCAACGACAACAATTAAGACACCATTAATTAACTAATGATTGGTAATTAATGTGTCCTAATTAAGTGACGAGCGGAGCTCTGTGCGGCAAAACCGAAGCGACTTGCACGCGAATCGCGGCGACAGCGGCATGCGTGAACAAGAACCAAAATGGATTCGCAATAGCATCTGCGAACCCAATGGTGGCATTTTCGCTCGCGGTGAGGACTAGAACGCCGCTAGCTGGCGATCGAAAATGGGAGCTTTCTCGCTAAAAGCGAAAATAGCGAAAGCTCAGTGCAGTCAAGGAAGCGGTGCAAAGCTTCTAAGGACTAATAAGCTACCTCGTGGGCGAAGCTTCAAAGATGGCGGAGTTGCTTGATCACGAGGAAGCTCGCCGGACTTGGGGAAGAAGGTTTGAAAATGACCCCCTGAGCCAAATGAGTGATACCAAAGCGTCAAAATAGCTTCATTAAGGTCCACAGAAGCTACATGAGCAAGTAATTAGAAAATGGAGCACTCACCTGAGCTGAGGAAGAAGATGACCAAATTCGGCCGAATTTGAACAAACCCCAAATTGGACAATTCCTGAGAATCAAATCCAAAATTAAGTGAGGGGAAATGTTCAAGGAAGTAAATAGATAAGGTTAGGGCAAAGAAACGTGAAGGAGGACCACTGGAACACCAAGAACACCAGAGAAGCTTCACGGGTCAACAATGGCGATTTGCCATTTTCGAGGTGTTAAGCTCCAATATTGTGAATGGGGCTTGATGGTGGTCTAAATAAATACCAGGAGGTATTGAGAGGGTTTATAAAGCCATTGAAACATTAGGGTTTGCACCACACATCTTTCGGGCGGCAAAACACAGAGCACAAGGTGCGGCCGACAAGGAAAAAGGGGTGTAGACGTGCACTAGGGCATGGCCTGGCTCAGAGTACCTCCCATACCCCTAAACGTCGGCTAGGGTGACTTTAGGGAGCAAGAAATGACACTGCCATTACTCCCCCTACTGTGCTCGCACGGCCGGAGGTAGAAGATGACCAGCGCAAAAGGCTCGGTGATTTTCAGCCGTTGGATGAGACACGGACGGCTGAGATAGAGCCACGCCTCCCAGGTTTAAAACACAACGGGGAGAATGCGAGCCCTAGGATTAGAAATGAACGGCTCCGATTGCCCCACGTCGCAAACTCAATTTACAACGAAGGAACGCCGGCGTTGGATCTTAATCAACGGCTCGATTCAAACCAACAACGGAGGGTCCGAAGGATTTCGCGCATCTGGGCGGTTGGATGGAGATCTAGCGGTTGACATTCGCGCAAGCAACCGGAAGGTCCGAAAGGTTACACGCGCGCGGGCCGTGCGATTTAGATCCAACGGTTGAGATCAACGCGCGTTTTAAAGAGAGGCTCGGTGCAGTTAGTTGACTGGACCGAGTCAATTGGCTCGAGCCCAGTCGACTCGAACCCAAGTAACATAAAACCAGTTTGACTTTGAAATAAAACAGAGACTTTGAAGGATTTATTTGAGGTAGCAAATTAACTCCAAAATTATTAAATTTTTACAGGAGTTTGCTAACTCAGATATTAACCTTGTGTAAAATTTTCAGAGGTTTTTATGCTGTGAATAAATCTTCAAAAATTCTGCAAGGCTCTGTTTTAATGTTTGACTGAGAGTCAAACAGGTTTGACTGCCTCTAAAAATATTCAAACAATTTCCAAAAATTGTGAAATTTTTCAGAGGGGTCACATACCATCCCAGAGACTTAGGGAAAATATTTCCAGAGGATGATCATACGATTTGACAAGATTGTTTTTGGAATATCAAGATTTGGATCAACTAGACTTGTGACATTGTATTTCCATAATCCCTTGTACAAGAATTGTTTGGCACAACAGGAAATACATGATGTAAGAAAAGTTTTAATTTCTACTGATTTTCTTACATTTGAAACACAAGCCTAAAGTTTGGGATGTTACAGACCAAGAGCCTATACACCACATGTATAGGGACCTTTGCCCATCATCTCTATGATGGGGACCTCTTTATTCATTGCCCACATTCCACGAATGTGGGGACCTCAAGCCCGTCATCTACATGACGGGGACCTCGAACATGCATAGTCACCACGTGACCAATCCTCCAATATGATTGCATGATGCACATGAACAAAACTTTAAACCATCATACATATGGATTCACAACAACGACATGCATGAATAAACTTATTCATACTTCTAGCAATCCTCATCATTGATATTCTTAGCATTCTAGTATCCATGAATAGCACATATATTCATAATACTAGCAAACATGAACAATCCTTCATGAATAACAATTAATCATATCTCAAATATTTACCATCCTTAATCATACATATCACACTATCAACCTTGCATGGTTATTACACATCAAGTACTAGCACCTTCTATCAAACATTCATACATATTCTCTCAATCAGAGTACTTGCATTCACTAAGATAAAATTGGAACTCATCACAATAACATCAACTTTAACCATAACTAGCATTCATCAAGATAAATGGAAACTCATCACATTAACATTCATGCATGGCTATTACGAGCAAAACACAAACACTCTCAGCATACAAGCATAAATATGCTATAACCCGAATACTTGCCTCAACCGTGCGAGCGGTGGACGCGAAGAGGGCGCTGCCCACAGGATCACGCTCCCACCTGAACATAAAGATAACCCAATCTAAGACCAACATACTGGACCAAAATCATAAATAACAACACAAATTAACTCGCTAAACTCCCAAGTGTTTCCAATCTTCCAATTTCTAGCGATGCATTTGGTGTTCACTGCGGACAGTCAACTTCTAAAATATATAACGTTCTGCTCAGGAGTCCAAATGAGGTGTTCTCAGACTTTCTGGAAAGGTAATTAAATTACACAAATAAACTTAGTTGGGGAGCCCTTTTGATTATGCCATCTACAGCCCCTACCAAGCCAAACTACAGAACAACAATTTTCACGTCGGCTTCTTTGGACAGTACACTAAAACCATCATAACTTTTGCTACGAAAGTCCAAAGCTTGCGTTCTTTATTTCTATGAAAAGGTATGGAAATTACCTACAATTTTCGTTATATTGAGATCCTCTGATTTCGTCTTTAACTAATAGATTAACTCAGTTTTCTACAGACTGTCAGGATGTTGACAGATTAACCAGACAGCGGCACTAAACAATTCATAACTTTTTAACCGTTAATCGGATTTTGGAGTTCTTGGCGGCCACTGAAAGATAAGAACATTATCTACATAACTCTAGGAGACCAAAACTCCTAATTCGGCCTCTAATCATACGAAACTGACCGCGCAATAATCTGGACAGAACGCGATCTATTAAACCGACGCAAAACAATCTACCAAACGACATCAACCGCAACTACTACGCATCAAACAATGAAGAACACGCGACGTTACCCTTGTAGAATCGCAGCAAGATGATGAACTCTCCCCAGGAAATGGCAGCAGGGAGCACCGACGGCGAGGAAGGGAGGCACCAATGGAGGGGGGCACCACCATGGAGGAGAGGTGTGCTACAGTAGCCGTGCTACAGTGCAGTGGCACTGTAGCTACAGTGCATCTAGGGTTTCCCCCCTTCCTTTTATTGGTGGCTGACCCCTCATGGGCCTCTTGGGCCAAGGCCCAAGGCCCAAGTTGCCGAAAAACTGCAGAAACTCTCCTTTTTTATGTCTAATTTCTCTTTTGAATGCTTTCATTCGTAGAATAAATTGGAGTATTACATTAAAACCCCTCTTTCTCCTGTTCAATCGCTTTGCTAAAAGAAATATTCTCCCGATTTTAATTATTCTCTCCCGATTTAATTATTCTCTCCGGATTTAATTTTTGGGGTATTACACAAGTATCGGAGATTATCCAACAGACGATGCAGCGCACAGAAGCATATCGGGAACGAAGGCACCCGCAAAGTCAGACTATGACTTCATCATAGCATTCTTCCCGAAGTAGGGGCCTGCATGGTCGTGTTGAGGATCAGTTGACACTGCGACCACCTCGACGATTCCGACCAACAAGTCATGAGGGGAGGAGACTATTTCAGGAATCCTCACCTTCTGTAACACCCCAGCCCAACATGAGCCTGGAATGCTACTAAAGAAACCATAATAATTCTAATCAAAGCAAACCTAATAAATTTCGGCAGAACCCCCCTTGTAAAGTTAATTACACAGAGGTTCCAACATTCAAATGAATCATAAATTAACCAAAATATTATCCAGAGACATCAAAAGATAATCAAAGATATGCTAAGTATCCGAAGAATCCAGTTGAAGTATAAAGTTCCACTAATCATCATTATTACACTTAAACCACTTCAGAGACAGGATTTAATAAACTTTTGAGCACCTCGCCCAATTACTAAAACAATTACGATCTGAAGATCATTCAACTTTATTTAGTTCACGTGGCATGTGTGTGACTAGCGGTCTACTTCCCCATGCATGTCGTTCTTGGCTCGGTACCTAAAATGACAATAAAAGCAAGAGTGAGTCCACAGACTCATGTAGTACTGTAAATAGAAGCTATAACATCAGCATCAATATGTAGAAGATCAACAACAAAACATTTCACATGCAAATGCAATGCTCATGGATCCTTTCTCTTTATCTTTCTGTGTGTATTACTACCAGTAATGCAGAGTATGCAACCGTCGCTACATACCCATGCTCGTCGGCGCCGCACGCACGAGGACCAATTGCCCATTACTCCGCAAGTAATGGGGACCTCAAGCCCACACTCCACGAGTGTGGGGATCTCGGGCCCGTCGCATTCATGACGGGAATCTCAAAGGGAAACATGCTTGGTCACTGCGTGACCAAGCCTCAACATGTTCTCAATATGCATATGCTCATCTCTTATTCATCATCAATCTTACCAAAAGACAACAACATTGTACAACAATAAAGCATAAGCATAATTTGAGCAATCATCATATTTAACATTCACTAGGCCAAAAGCTTGTACGATATTATGTACTGTAATCACACCAACAATACCACACAAGCACAATTAAGTAACAACCAATGTACTTGCCTCAACCGTCTTTGGAGCGAAGGGCGCTTGAGGGCGCTGCCCCTGGAATCACGCTACTACCTGAACATAAAGATAACCCAGACTAAGTCCAACATACTGGACCCAAAGCAAAAATAACAACACAATTGAACTCGCTTAACTCCCAAGCGTTTCCAATCTTCCAATTTCTAGCGATCGTTTTGGCGTCCACTGCGGGCAGTTAACTTCTAAAAATCATATCTTTCTTCTCTAGAGTCCAAATAAGTTTTTCTTGGACTCTCTTGAAAGCTAACTTAAATACCTAAATAAACGTAGTTGGGGAGCCCTTCCAATTCGGCCTTATACTGCCTCTACCAAGCCAAACTACAGAACCACAATTATCACGTCGGGTTCTCTGGACAGTGCACTAAAACCACCATAACTTTTGCTACGAAAGTCCAAATCAAGCGTTCTTTATCTCTCTGAAAAGGTATTGAAATTACCCACATTTTTCGTTATACTGAGATCCCCTGATTCTACTTTTAAATAGCAATGTTATCCAGATTTCTACAGGCTGTCCAAAACTGACAGTTTAACAGAGCAGCGATACTAAAAAATTCATAACTTCCTGACCGTTAATCGGATTTGGATGATCTTGGTGGCCACTGAAAGCTAATAACATTATCTAAATAACTCTAGGAGATCAAAATCCCTAATTCTGCTTCTAAATACCCTAAACGGACCGCGCAATATTCTGGACAGAATTGAACGTTGAACAGAATTAATCCGATCCAATCGATCTAATCGGAGTCGCATCCAATGACTTTCAAACATCACATGAAACTCATCGTTACCCTTGATGACGTGCAGGACGATGACGAACGGCCTCGAAGAAGGTGATCCTCCTTCTCCTGTCTTCCTTCTCTTCTCCCTTTCCTTCTCACTTCTTTGGTCGGCAACAGGAGCGAATGATGGAGGCAAGGGATGCCATGGGGAGGAGGCACCATGGTGGTGCTACAGATGGCGGCGTGCACTGTAGCACGCACGCTCTGATAGAAAAATTAGGGTTTTCCCTTCTTTTATTAGTGGCTAGCCCCTCATGGGCCTCTTGGGCTAAGGCCTGAGGCCCAAGTTATCCCAATTATGCTAAAAACCCCCTCTCTAACTGCTAATTAAACTATTCTCTATTTGATCCCACTCTTAATTCGAATATTCTCTTCGAATTAATTTGGAGTATTACATTCTACCTCTTAAACTGAATTCGACCCGAATTCAAACCACGTTCTGTGAAAGAGATGATCACACTAAAACTTATTAACATTGCCACGAACTCTGCTGTGAATAACTCGGATATTGCTCACGCATGCGAGACTCAAATTCCGGTGGCCTCTCTCTCGGTCTCTCATGACAAAAAAATACCTTGACGTCTTGTGCGTTACACCTTACTACTTGTCCCAACCTTTCAAGGGTCACTCGACGGACATGTCTCAAGGCACGGTCTTACTTGTGGGTCAACTGTTCTAAGGAAGCTTTACCCTCCGTTTCTCCAATACGCCCTCGACAATAGGTCATACAAAACATTCCGTGCTACACGCTAGGACTCCAAATCGTCCTAGTGATACGCTATCTCCCAAATCTCCGCAACTTCCAGAAACAACCAATGTACCTTGGGCCAATATTCCTTTTGGCACCAAACCACAAAACCTGTGCATAACACATAGAACTCTTGTTCCTTGTATCATTCGATCTCTTCACTTTGACAATGAGCACCTCCTTTAACTCGGGAGGCACAACAGAACTTGTTTTAAAACAAACTATTTTAAAAACAGAACCCAACTGAAAATAAAAGGGTATCACCGCAACACGCATTACCAAGACCTTACTAAAAGAGTTAAATCCAAAAACCAGAAGATTCGTTATGAAACTCTTCCACTTTCCAAGTAGGCAGTTTGCCAAAGATTACCACAAAAGCCAAAGGCAAAATCACATGTATGCCCAATACAACCATTTCCTTTCTTTGTCTTAACCGAAAAGAACCACGCATACCGAAAAGAAACAACTCCATTTATAATTTGGCATCTGGCTTAGGAATAAGCTCAAATAAAAACTAAGAGAATAATTCATCATTCGAGAATACAACCTTTTTCTCAAACTTTCTTTAAGAATTTAACTTTCTCTTAAACCATGAGATTCCAAATCATCGCATAACACACTGAATTGTTTCTCTTAATTTGACCATCTCAAAGCTATGCTCAAACTGTACGCAAGATCCACACCTATGTAGAGATACTCTTTCAATTCATAATAACATACTTTGATCAACTTCTCTACTAAAGGAATTACTTTGACAAATAATTCCAAACACACCTCAATATATCTTTTCTCCACAATCACGTCACCTTCATCTTTTATGGATAATCAATGTGAAACTCACCACATTCACACTCATCTACTTTACCCAAAGTATTCTATCAAAGATCAACATACTATTTAAAATTTGCTTCTGTTCATCCTCCTCTACACATAGTATTGGGTCTCCAAGGTCCTGACATAACATGCAAAGCCCCAAATGTAACCTCCAACTCTTACCTTGAATTTCTAGTATAATTGATAGGAAGTTCTCAAATTCGTTTACTAAAATTTCACACAGCTCAACAATAACCTCAGTTATTAATATCAACATTCCTCACTAAACAAATACCACCTAAAGCGATTCATTTCACCAACCTTAGACCTTCTCTAACCCATATCAATCAAATTCAGCTACACGACCACCATATACTCATTCACCATATTTTAACTAATTGATCAAGATTCAAACGTACTCAATCACTAACATCAATAAAAAAATATTCTTAACCACGCTATCTTTAGAGATAATCTAACTCCCATAGGGTTAATCAGAGGCCAAGTCATACTTGACAATATCTCAACAATCCTGCTATCCTATTAATTAACACGACTAATAGATTTCTCTACACTGCTACTCTCATTAACTTCACCATCAAAACTCTTCTACACAATATTACTAAGTATCCAATTGCGACACTGTAATAATTTGTCAATAGTCCATACTTTCGTTAACTCCAACATTCCAACATAGACAAAGGTTATTGGATCATAACTCGCCATAGGTTCCACTAGTTGTAACACTAATCAATTTTATTTCATCGCCAAAACATTCCAACGAATCCTCTCCAGTGTGAAAGGTCAAAACCAATCCATCGTCTCATCGCTTCTTCAAATAGCTTGGTTCCCAAAATTTCACCACTATCATATACTTGTCCACCACCAACCACCGCCAAATTACACTTTAGAAGACTCAAAGAACACAAGTTGGTTAATTCCTTTCTCAAAAGGAAGAGACAAACTAATACAAGTTTCAACACACAAGAAAACATTGCCCCTCCGAGTGAGCACGAGACCAAGAGAAACAGTCAAAGGAAAAGACCTCTAAAAACAAAATTACAAGTCTGCTGATGAGGGCACATGTCCCACAAGAAGGAACTTTCAACCTCCAAGAATCAAAATAAAATACTACTATGGAAAACCCAAGAAACTCTTAAGCTGTAACAACAGGAAGGTTGAAAATTATCAAACTTAACTCCAACCTTCAATACTTATGGTACATATTTTCCATTAACAAAGAAAGCAATTTTCTTTGATTACAACATTACTTGCCAACACAAACCAGAAATGCCCTTTAAAACCAAATCATATTAACCACTTAGGAACCAATCAGAACCTTTTCAAACGTCACATTGCTCAATTAATTCCATCTACTACCTAAATCATGAACTCTCAAA